>JAOXJM010000003.1:36151484-36201271 GCA_026413425.1 Tringa solitaria
CAGGGGATGTTCAGGTTGGATGTCAGGAAAAATTTCTTCACAGAAAGGGTTATCAAGCCTTGGAATGGGCTGCCCTGGGAAGTGGTTGAGGCACCATCCCTGGAGATATTAAAAAACTAGTTGACACGGTGCTCGGGGATACGGTTTAGTGTTGGTTGGTGGTGTGGGGCTGTGGTGTGTGGTTTGGGGTTTTTTGGGGGTTTTTTTTGGTGGTTTTTTTTTTTATGGTTGGACCAGATGATCTCAAAGGTCCCTTCCAACCTAGGCGATTCTGGGATTCTGTGACCCTCTCCTGTCACAGGGGGAAAGGTGCCAAAGATGTGGTGGGGTAGAGCTGAGGAAGCTGCAGTCTACATGGAGCAACAAGAAAGGTGTCCCAGCAGTGAGCTGGTCAGGTTGTGGGATGGCATCTTAACAGCAATGAGTTGTGCCATGTTCTGTGAGGGGTGGAAAACTGCATTCTCTGTGGTGCTTGGGGAAAAATGATGGGGAATAACCCTGTTTTCCCAGAATCTGGGCACACGAAGCCACCACATTTGGCCCTGGCTCCAAAAGGAACATTAAACCTTGCGGTGAAGCGCTGAGATCCTGTGCCCAGGGTTTTAAAGGATGTTGTATGACTTCACCTGATTTTCCTCTAAATTCTGGGCCAAAGAGGTGGTCAATAAGGTCTTCACTGCGATTGTTGCCCTCCTGCATTTGCAGATATGGACGAGTGGACAACTTTGCAGGACATACCAATCCTTTTATGCTGCTCTAAGGCTGTATTCTGCAGCTGCAGAGGAAGAGATGGCTGGACATAGCATTTTTCAAAGTTGAGTTGACACGTAGCAGGTTTTGGTTGACATTTCACCTTCTTTTTTTCTGAATTAGGTAAGTACGGAGTACCGTATCCAGCTTCATTCTTCCTGAGACCATCGTACTGGTTCCAGCCCAGGAGCGGGTATGTGGGGGTGCAGGGTGTCGGCGAGAGCAGCCACGACCCCATCCTCAGCAATAACATCGAGCCGATGCCTCCGGGCTTTGATGGGAAGGAAGCGATCAGGTAAAGACTCTTCTAGCCCTGAAAAATAGGTTGCTACAGGTTATATTTGACTCCAGAGAGCATAGCTGTATTGCACTGCCGAATGCTTCACTGAGCCACCCAACATGTGCAGATAAGCTTAATGGAAAATACATAAAAAGGAGGGTTTGTTCAGTGTTTCATTCCACTCCAGAGCTGGATTTGAACATTTATTGGACACGGGGGATCTTCTGTGCCAGGGCCTGACTTGCTGCCCAGCAATTTCCTCTTTGCAGGGCAGCAGCAGTGGGTCTGTTCCCCGTCACCATCAGCTTTAAGAACGCTGCTGCTGGAGTGTGCTGCAAAAGATACTGTTATTTACACCCTTACGAGGCTAGTTTGGGCCATTGCTGCTGCCGCCCATTGCTTATGCCTAGAAAGCAAATATAAATCTGCTAAAATAATAGCTAAGTCATCACTTTTAATTATATAACCACATGTTTTCTCATTCCCTAGGGCCTCCTGCTTCATTCACAGAGTGTTCACTGAGTTTGACTCTAAAACCTTTTAAACACCTGTTAGAAAAGTACATTAGTTAATTCTGCTTTTAAGTGTATGAGAAATGAATTACATAAAACAATTCCTTTAGACGGAATTACGCTACCCCCCGATGGTAATGAGCAGGACCAGTCTGAGGAGGGGGTTGAGAAATATTCTTCTAATAGTTTTCAAAGTTAATATGAGGCAGAAGAAAAGTGCCAAAAAATGTGAGATTCAATAGTAATGGCTTGCTTACCTTTCCTTTAGACTAAACAATATTAAAAAATTGTACAAGAAGAAGGACAAGAGAACTGAAGCTTTAAGGGGTAAGAGAGGTTTTGGAATTCTTTTAATTTCATTTTTCCCTTGATATGAACCCAAACTGTTTTGAAACGTACGGGATGTACTTAACTCTGCCTCCAGCACTGTTAAAATGCATTATGCAATGGTTATTTCTGCTGGGGTAAATTACTGGTAAATTTCTACCAGGTTGTTACCTTCCTGTTTGCTCCAGGAAAATTACTATTTATTATTTTTTGCAACAGCTGAAGTCTCCTTAAAGGCAGTGGTTTTTGCCAACATGAACAACCTTAAAAATCACCTTTCTAACCTCCCTCTCAAAATGTAAACTCATTTGGGCAAACTAAACTTGTTTTTTTTTTTGGTCCCTGGCTATCACCGAGTCTGCTCTCACTGCCTGAGCCGTGCTCTCCAGGCATTTGCACATCTGCAAATGGTATGCGAGGAGCTGGCATGGTCATAGCATAGTCTTGGGGTATTTGTTAAATGCCTTTGTTTAACAAGAACTGCGAGTGACTGAAAATGCCAGCATTGCCTCAAATGTTTATATTGAATAAAAAAAAAACAACAAAAACAATCCACAAAGCTACAAAATAAGGCCTTTTTAAAAAAGAAAGAGGGCAGCAAAGTCTGGCTGCTTTGAAATCTCTTGAAATCTCGCACGCTGGAAGGGCTATGGGCTCTTCTCTTTCTGTGGACTCTCTCTTGGGACACCCTAAAATAAAAGGTTATGAACCTTGTAGAATCCCAAAGTCAAAACTCTTTAAATATTGAAGTTAATACTCTTGTTCCCTCAATTCAATCAAGAGATGACTACGAGTTCCTTACTAAGTTTAGTTTGAACTTCTGAAGATGCAACCTGTGTATTTAGATCTGTGGCTTTGCCTCTCGGCTCCAAAATAAATGTCCCTCCTCGGCCATACTTGGCAACAAGCTACAGGTACAAATCTGTTTCTCACAAACTTGCAGCCTAATGTTATTCTCTTTCTGTTCTAGGTTTGTCCTTTAGTATTTATGAAGGCCAGATCACTGCATTACTTGGTCACAGTGGATCTGGAAAAACTGCTCTCTTAAATGTGCTCGGTGGATTTTCCAAGCCTTCAGCAGGTAAGATGGTTAATCTGAATGCTGACAAGACGTTGTTTGGTTTTTTTCCAAGTGTAAGGCAGTAAAGATGCAAAAAACCCAACTTTTCCTTCAGTTATTCAGTCTGGCTCGTTGTCAGTGCAGATTGTTCCTTCAACGTGAGTCTTGGGGCTGATGCATCCCTTGTGGATAGGCTCATGTGTGCGAGCATACACAGATGGTGGTTTCTCCATCTGGATGGCCTGATGTTTTCCATGAGATGCATACCTGCAGGAAATATGTCTTAGCTCTTAAGGGAGAGATTTGGTGCTCTGAAATCTTTTTGAATGGTGTTAAAGCTTTGGACAACACAAAGTTATTTTGACTTTTTTTTTAAACACTCGAGAAGCAGCCACAATGCTGGGATTAATATCAAAGGTATGAACACACAACGGTCTGCTGTCCCCTCATAACTGGGAAATACTGTACAGCATGAAGTTTGTTTCATTCACTCCTGTCTGTGTGCAGGTTCTGCGATGATATACAACTACAAAGTGTCTGAAGTTCAGGATATGGAAGGAATCCAGGCAATGGTTGGGATTTGCCCCCAGTTTAATTTGCATTTTGAAGCCTTAACGGTGAAGGAAAACCTGAGAACTTTTGCTCACATCAAGGGGATTCAGCAGAAGGAAGTAGAGCAAGAGGTTGGTATGTGCTTGTCCGGCCTCTATTTTACAGCATCTTGGACACTTTGAGCTTTCTTTATGAAAGATTATCACCAGCATCTTGTTCTCTGGAGATGAGAAGAACTCTAATTTAGGGGGGAAGTGTTTTTTCAGTTCTTTCTTATACTTAACGATATGCTCAGATAGAATTCAGATTTGCAGTACTTATCTCTCAGCAAAGCCATTTAAAGTAGATAAATTCTAAATCTTGAAGTTATGCTCTCCTGTGTACTGTGTGTAGCCAAGTATGAATTAAAATGCGAGCCGTGCTTTGGAAATCTGGCTCTTGTCTTTGTATTTCACCAAGGTGCAGAAAGTTCTCGTGATGTTGGACCTCACCGACCTTCAGGATGTCCATGCCAATACTCTGAGTGGGGGACAAAAAAGAAAACTGTCTCTTGGAATTGCAATTTTAGGGAATCCCCAGGTAGGGACCGGTCATATTTACACACACAGCCCGCGTACTGCTTTAGCACATAGTTTTGCATTTTGATTTGGCATGCAATCCCCTGGCACCCCAGGTCTACTGACCTACTAATTCACTTGGCTCCTGGAAGGATCAAGGAATCTAGGTCAAGAAGAACCATATATTTTAAATGAAAAGGGTAATAATATTGTAATAGGAGAAACAGCAATAAAAATGGCTGATATTTGAGGATGCGTTTTATTCTTAGAGTGAGATCATAAAAGCATGAAATGAAATGATGTAAGCATGGAAATGCTGGCTTGGACACACAAAGGTCTGATCTTGTTCACCTTTGCAGGTGTTGCTTTTAGATGAGCCAACAGCTGGGTTGGATCCCTGCTCCAGGCACCATGTGTGGAGCCTTCTGAAGGAACGCCAGGCTGGACGCGTGACGCTCTTCACAACCCAGTCCATGGAGGAGGCCGATGCTCATGCTGGTGAGCCCAGGTTTTCATACTGTGGTCAACCTACAGTTTGAAAATGAGGGTTTCCCATTGCAGAGCCCACGTGTGGACCCTGCCACAATGCTCTCTGGACATGGTTTTTCTGATATCGACCCCCCAACCCAGCCTGAGCAAAGGCTAAAACTGGACTGACGTGCCCTTCCAAGACCTTGCTCCTGCTCTGCTTCAGGGTGAAGCAATTGCACATTTTCTGCATGTACCACTAGCAGCTCCCACACAAATTGTGATATTGGTTGAATTAATATCTTTCCTATTTTCTTATTGCTCCTGGGCTGCGTGGGAAATTTTCCACAAGACTGTAAGAATATGTAATTAAAAGATTAACCTTGGTGCTTAGGAGAAAGGCAGCAGTTTAAAAAAAAAAAAAGTCTGTACTGGCTTCTTTTACTCCGCTTAACTTCATTATAAAAATGTCTGTTGAGTTCAGAAGGAGCAGAGTGAGGTCAGTCCACTGCACTGTTGTAAATCCCCCCTAAATCTTTTGTATTCCTTCCTCCTTAGATCGGAAAGCTTTCCTCTCAAATGGGAGATTACAGTGTGTTGGCTCATCTCTGTACTTGAAGAGAAAATGGGGAATTGGCTATCACTTAAGGTAAATCCTTTTCTTCTTGGTCATCGCTCTTTTTGTGAAAAGCTTCTAGTTGATGTGTTTTCTTGTAGAGTCTCTGTCTCTATAGAGTTACTCTATAGAGTAACAGAAATCTTGGCAGTTCCTTTTAGAAGACTTTTGAGGCTGCCAGAAATATATTTCTTTGAATAGCAAGTTTTTTTTTCCTTGGAACACAATCTTGAAAGCTCTGAACATGCAGCTAAAATGACTTTGCAACCTCCTTCGCAGCCAAAAGGGGACCAGAGTAAAATGAACTGCAATTTCCACATACTCAGTGGTGCCAGAGCGACGTCCAACGGCTTTAATGTAAAGTTGTTTTTCTTTGGATTTTTAATTTCTGTGTTCTTGGTTTAGCAGTGCTGGCCAGGATCGTTACTCTTAACCTCAGCTATTTCTCACGTGCATGGCAAAACCAGGGGCACTGCAGATGTCTCAAAAAATTCCCGCTGAAATGCTGCCCAGTTTTGGAGGTTTCCCTACGGCTTGAAGAACAACCACTGGCTTTATATTTTTAATGGATGATGTGTGCACTTTTTTTTTTTTTCTCATTTAATATTATAGCACTTGCTTTTTAACACAAACAGGATGAGCATAAATGAGGTGTGCGACCCTGAGCTTACTTCATCCCTGGTCAGACAGTACGTCCCCGGTGCTGTGCTCGCAGGACAGAAGCCGGGGGAGCTGGGGTATCTGCTGCCTCTGGAAAACACCGACAGCTTCCCAGGTAGGAAAAGCCCATCTTTGTAGCAGGGGCTGTACAGGGAAATCAAGTGGTGGGAAAAGCAGAAAACAAAATCACTGGGAAGGCAATAACTATATTCCCTGGCCCACACTGTGTGGGATTAGGAAGGTCAGAGCTGCACAAACATCAGCCTTAAAGCAAGCCTCTAATGGACATGCTAGTATCAATGCTGCAGATGAACGAAAGACAGTCCACCAACTAATCTCCAAACTAAAATCCTCTGAGTCTCATCTGATTTCAGGATGAGATTTCCCCCATCAGGAAAACCCATGTTAATCAAGAACTCTGAATTTTCTTACTTACCTCTAAAGAACACAATAATTTTTCCATGACTTTTAAGTTACGCAGATTAATGATGTGAACACTAGAACATACAACACTGATCACACCAGTCTGAGCTTCTGCTCAACACCAGCCTTGGTCCCTGGGTTGAATCCAGCTGTTTCTGTCATGCAGATCTGTTCAGTCACCTTGAGAGCAGTCTTCTGCAGGGGGTTGTTAATTATGAGGTTAGCAGGACAACCCTGGAAGATGTTTTCCTGAAGCTGGAGGGTGAGGAAGCCATTGGTCAAGAAGGTAAAATGTTGACTCCTATTTGCAAGTGTAGCACAATTAAGGTTCCATATATATGTATGTTTTAATTGAATATCTAATGAGTAAATGTGAATTTTGGTAGGTTTGGGTAGGTCAAGAGTTGCAGCTGTATTCAGCTCTCCTTTAGTGAAGGATGTCTTCTTGAAGAAGTCTCAATGATTCAGTCTTGACTTCCCACAAGCTTTTAAGCACATGAATTAAGACTGATGTTGGAATGGTATTTGCTTTTGAAGGCTAAATCAGAAGGTAGGAGGAGATAAGCTGGCCAGAAGGCATTTCACAAGGCTAGTGAAGCTATTGGATGTGTTGCCATACGAGCCCAGGTCCAGCCAGTCTGAATTCACCAACGTGAATTATGTTCTGGATAAGTTATGGCCCTTTTCCTCTGCTCTTATTTCTTTTCTGGCTAAAAATGAAAGTGTTCCTTTATTCAAAACAGAAGATCCTTTTTGATTGTTTGCATTTAAACGTGTCCTTTGTGGGTAATGATGTTTCTCATGTTGAACATGCAGAAGATGGAGACCTCGAGGAGAGGGACCAAAGCCTCCTGGTGTTTTCCGAACAGGGGAGCATGGAATTGAGCGGGATGGCGCTCTGGAGGCAGCAAGTGTGTGCCGTGATGAGAGTTCGCTTCCTAAAATTAAAGCACGAAGGAAAGTTTCTCAGGTCCATGTAAGTGTGGGAGCTCTCGCCCAGCCTGCAGCCCCCGTGCTGGCTTGGTGCTTTCCAAAGGGTTTGATCGTTCCTCTGAGTGACTGAGAGAAGGCTTAATTATGGTGGAGGAATTTGGAAGCTAAAAATTAGGTGGGAAATGTTTAAAAACTGCAGTAATAAGGACAGTTAGAATTTACTGGTAGTTTTAAATTTCCCCTTGCCTTTCTCGACATAAATCCCAGTTTGTCAAAGGTGACGTTCCCCTGGACCCACTTGTGGTCTGTTTTTCCACCTAGATTGCTGTTCTTTGGAATGTTTATCCTTCCAATGCTTATGATTTTCATTGGATTTCAACTGTGGGACAGCGCCAGCAACTGGGAAATCACGGCTAGCTCGTATTTTCTTCCCACTGCAGAGAAAATTCAAAATAAGTCGACAAATCTCCTCATCCTCAATGATACAGGTGAAGAAGAACATGTGATGTTGATTCGCTTTCTGCACCGCTCTGAGTCCTCTTAGAGTTGATAGACCAACCTTGCCTTACTCTTTCTGTACGTTCCTTTATATATTTGTGGCTTTGGGAAGTTGTTTTCTCTTGCACAAAAGCAAATCCAATTTTAGTGGTGATAACTGAATAGCTGATATTTAAAAGAGTAATGAACCAGGGAAATTAAAAATAAAATAAAAAAAGCAATAAACAAGCTATGGAAACATACATTTTGGTTAACTCATTTAATTAAAATAGAGACAATATAAGTTTGCTTAGATTCTAAATGTTGGGGTTTTTTAACATACCTCTGCTTTGCAAGAGGGAACTTGTCTATAAGAAACTTTTTATATTTAGAGGAAAAAAAAAGTTCTTAACTTGATTTCAGGAGCAGAAATTGAGGATTTCATTGCTGCTTTGAAGGCTCAAAACATAATCCCAGAAATAACTCTTGAGAAAAACATCACAAGCATTCCGCTACATAATGGAGCTCTAAAAATATCCCTGGAAGGCAAGGTGAGTGAATTTATTTTTTTTTTCATCCTGTATGTCAACAGGATTTTCTGAAATGTGTTTAAATGAGGCACAGTGAAATGCACACACCAGCAAAAGGGAGAATATTTATTTGACATATTAAATATTATCAGTAACACTGTGGGAAACCAGGAAAACATTTGGTTCTTTCCACTGTATGCTTTTCTAGAGCAATCTTTACACAAAAGCATTAATGCAAGCCCTTTGGGCTTTTCTCCAGAAATTACTGGTTTTATCGGTCATTTTGCTCATGGTACCTGTGCACTTCCAGGTCTCCATGTTCCTGCTCTTCAGTAAAACTATCTGATTGCATTTCTCATGGCTTTTCTCCACCTCCTCACACCCCTTTTGCCACATGGAGGTAACCTCTTGTGCTCTTATGTCTTCAGAGCTACCGATTCACAGTCATGTGCAGCGTGGAGCCCATCAACTGCTTCCCTGTGCTCATGAACATCCTCAGCAACACCTTCCTGAGGCTCTTCAATTCCACCGCGCGTATCCGTGTCTGGAGTGAGCCCTTTTATGGCGTGAGTGTCCTGTCTTTCTCAGTGAAAATTAATTGAAATAAGCCATGTGGAAGTGATGAGGACTGGATGGGTTGGAAATGTGGTTGGATGAGCAACCTCCAAGGGTTGGAGTCAGTGGTGCAACTGCTGGGGGCATTTCTCAGCCGTCAATGCCAGGGCTATTTAATGAGAGTTTCTTCTGCAGTGTTTAAGAGATCTATAGGGTTTTGGTACCAAAGATGTTAAATCCTGTGCTCTGTGGCAATATGTAGGAATATAACAATAATACTTGCAAGCACTACCTTGCTTTGGCATCCATTTGATGGTGAGAGCCATCATAAAAAAGACAGTCTCTACCCTCAACAACTTACACTAATTCAAATATTTTTTTGCCTAAATGCTTTTGTTCATTGTTTTATTTTGTGATCTTGAATGCAAATTATTTACCATAAGTGCTATTGCTCACTTGCATGTTTAGTCATCCTACGAGCACTGACCTGCCCAGGTTTTCCCTGGGCAGCTGGTGGTTACTGATGCCTTCTGAATTTCTACTCCGCAGATGCAAAACGCAGAAATAAAGAATGATATTTTTTTCATCTGTCTCAGCTACTTGCTGATTCTGGCTGCTGGTTTGCCTCCTCACTTTGCAGTGAGCAGCACGGAGGATTACAAGGTAAAAAACACACACTGAAAGTGATTTTACACCAAAAAAAAAAAAGAGTGCAAATACAATGTTTCTGGGTAGCAGTTCGCGTCCCGACGAGCTGGCCAGCATTTCTAGGCAGGATGCTGAAAGAAATACAGCCACATGAGTACAACGTTGTACCAAAGCGTGTTACCCAGCATCTCAGGGAACCGCCTTGGGCTCGGGACAATTTGGGTGTTAATTAATAAATATTTTGGGATCAGGATGATTATTTTTTTTTCTTCTTTTTAAGAATGATGTGTTTCTGAACGACACTAAAACCGAGAAGGAATTGGAAGTGCTCAGAAGAGAGAGGAAGGCTCAGGCAGGGAGGGGAGGAGGGAGGGTAACGGAGGAGGAGGAGGAGGAGTGATGTTTTGGGCTCTGCTGAATCACCTCCCTTTTCCCATTTGCTTCGCAGCTCCGGGCTCGTGCCCAGCTGCGGCTGGCGGGGCTCTTCCCCTCGGCATACTGGTGTGGGCAGGCACTGGTGGACGTCCCACTCTTCTGGACCCTGGTGTGCCTCATGTTCGGCACCATGCTGCTCTTCAACCGCGTCTGCCCCTTGCAGGCCAGCGCCGTCCTGCTCCTGGTGAGCTCTCCGCGTGCGGGAGTACGGGCAGGCACAAGCCTCCCTCACCTCCCAGGGAGGTTTTACATTAAGTATTTTAATCAAAATGGCTTGCTCTAGGCTGGTTTTCATATTCCTGCATCCATCTCCCAATCACTGACCTCGGTCTCTCTCTCTAGATCGTTTGCCTCGTTGGTTATGGAGTATCCCTTGTCCTCCTCGTCTATTTAATTGCCTTTACATTTCGCACGGGGCGAAGCAATCGTTACATTTGGTCTTTCGTCTTCATCCTGGTAAGTGAAGTGAATCTTCGCTTTGAAGTGTTCGATTTACACATTCTGCCACTTGAAGTTTCACTTAAAAAATACTAATATTCAGCAGAATAACCCAAACCAGTAACAAACAGCCTATTTTTTAGCAACAATACATTAAGATTAGAAATACTTTTTCTGCTTTATTCCAGGTGAATTTCACTCTCTATATGATCAGTGACTTACACGATGCACTTTATTTCACCTTCTCTACTTTAATTCCTGTGTTTCCACCGCTGGGCTGGTTGATCTTTACACCACCAGTAAGTGAACATGTCCTGCTGCATTCAGTACTGGTCCTAGTGATGCAAACTGGAAAAGCAAGAGGCGCTTTCCAAATTCCCTGTCTCAAAGTGCTAAAAAAACAGTGAGAAAAGACAACAGGAGGAGGCAAGGTCCATGCTGTGGAGTGAGGGAAGGGACGGAGATTTGAGCTGTTAATCCATTGTTTGATTGGGATATTTTTGCTTTATTTAGTTACAAAAAGCCATTATGGTGACTGTATTTTGGCAGCCAGGGTAGCAGGGGAGGAGAAGGCAGTGGAGGGGGGAGAACTGGAGGGATGAAGGGAGCTTGGCCAGAAGGAGGCAAAAGGACTGGGGGGAGAGAAGCCATGATGGAAAAGGTCCCTCTCACCTGGCAGACTTGGGGCATCTCTGAATTAACTGTGGCCCAGGAAGATGCAGTTCTTTGAGGCAGTATCAACCCCAAAAAATAAGTACAGAACAAAGCTCCTTTATCCCACCCTTAAGAAAAGCTAAGCATCCCCACATGCCATGCTTGCTCCAACCCTCCGCTGAGGCACATTGTGCTGAGGAATTTTTCTAATTGACTGATGTTTTCCTCTTGTAGCGTTTTTCGGTTTTTCATACCGATCTTCTTGAGTCGTGGAATCACATCTTCATCGCTGTCTTTGCGGTAAGGAGCAATTTGATGATGGTTGTTTTGGAAAGGATGACTGTTCTAATGAGATGGACTTGTACTGGGCTTGTGTAATTCTCCCCATACATAAAGCATGGGTTCTGTGGCCAAAGTTTCCCATTAAGTGTTGGCAAGGGAGGTACATCCCAGTGATCATGGACTTGTGCCTCATGTGACCCCTGGAGGCTGTACCTCATGTGGGAAAAATGGTGGGGGAATTAAGGGGAGCTCACGTATAAGGCAGAGATGTTATTAATCAACTAATCAGTCTGATGCTGCTTCTACAAAAGAGCGGTGGCATCTCTGGTCCTGTGGGATGTCTGCTGGGGTGCAGATTATCTGAGTTAAAACTGCAGCATGAAGTCCAGGCTCTTGTAAATGAGATGGAAATGTATGCGAAGCATCAGTTTAACTTCTTCCCCTTTTGGACCTATATGATTACCTCTTCAATAGCTGAAGTAAATGAGATACGTCCCTGCATCCCCTTGTAATTAAAATTAATCAAGTGTGTTGTTACCGCGTCTCCATAGAAACCTAATTCATTATTGCTTTTCAGCCTTACATCCATTGTGTGATTTTTGCTTTTCTGCTGCGCTGTTTGGAGATGAGAAATGGAGAAGCAGTTACGAGACTTGATCCCATCTTCAGGTGTGTCCTGGGCAGGGGGGTGCCAGGAGCTGGGGTGCCTTGTGAGCCAGGGTTACCCCGCTCTGCAGGGAGGGCTCGGTGCCGCACAGCCCGGCAGGACCCTCCCGGCTCACCCCCGGTGGCAGGAGAGGAGGAGTGAGCTTAAAAACATTTTGCAAAGCCTGGATAAAGCCCATATTTTCAGTTTTAACCAGCTTATCTGGAGAGGAGGAAATTGAGAGCAAAGGCAGGGATTTTTTTATTCCTTTGGGTCATTGCAGTTTCCGACTTTACTTACTGGAGTTTTCCTGAATGTGTCTGGAGACAAACTCCCACCCAGTGTGTTGCAATAGAAGGTCAGTTGAACTACAATGTCCTAGAGAGAATAATAAATGTGATTTGAGCTTTTTTTACTAAGCTTCATAGCTTAGGTTTCAGGACATTTCACTACAGCTGGATAAATCAATATTTACAAATTGAAATCCAACATCTTAACTCCTTTCAGATGTGCCAGTATGGCTCTCTGCAGGATGGAGACCTCCCCTAAAGCTTCGTCAGGCCGGGGTCCTGACTACCTGCTCTCTGTTTGTCTGTCACCAACAGCATGAGGCTGACCACCAAAGTCATGTGGGAGAAGATCTGTTAAAAGTATTAAATTGTCAGACTTTAGGAAAGGTGTCTCAGCAAGGAGCTAAATGCCCAAATGGCTTTGAAAACCCACCCTGTGGATTTTAATTCTTGAACAGATCATTTGCGTGTATCGAGCAGTCAATATTAGTGATGAAAGAAAAGCAAAATCTGCCCTTTGCCCTTTATTTTCTCATACATGCCAGTGGGATTTATTTTTTTTTCCCCTTCTTTTCCATGAAAAAGTATCTGAGCAAACACTGTGGAACACTTCCCTGAATTCAGATAAATTGTGCAGGGCGCTGCATTGGCGCTGCCCTGGGAAAAAAAACCGGAATCTGAGCCTTTTTTTGGGAGTGATTCCCGGTGACACCATCTCTCCTGCTCCCCTCGCAGGATCCAGCGGAGGAGAGCGGTCGCCCACCAGAACAGGGACCCCCCCGGGGAGGAGTCCCCAGAAGTCCAGGCGGAGAGGGAGCGGGTGAGGAGCGCCATGGGCTCCCTGCAGCTCGAGGAGGTGAAACCAGCCTCTGCCTTGTTTTCTTTTTCACTCTCCACCCTTGGCTCTGTCTCTGCTTTCTCAGCTCATCCACTTATTTACTGATCTGATGTCCAAGGCACATCTCACCACCCGGCCCACGGTCACCCTGGCACCAGAAGGAGTTTCCCTGGCACTATATTTTTACTCCCATTCTGCTTTTTTTTCTCTTTCTTCCTTTTTTTTTGTTGCTCTGTTTCTTGGACTTTTAATTTAGAAAATTTCTCTTTAAAGAGTCATACTTAATGGTAAGAACAGATGAGTTGTCTCATGGGATAGAAGGAGAGTTTTTATTTCCCACTTCATCTCTTCACAGGACTCAGTTATCATTGTCAACAGTTTGCGCAAGGAATATGAAGACAAGAAAGCCAGCTCCATCTTAAAGAAAAAGAAGAAAGTTGCTGTCAAAAACCTCTCTTTCAGTGTTAAAAAAGGTTTAAGAATTTTGCTGTACCCCTATAAATGACTCTAAAATCTGATGTGAAGGTCACATTTGGAGACCATGTTTTTGCTAGAACTTTCTTGTGGGCAACCAGACCCAATGCCCCCGTGTTCCTGTGTTCACAGTTTTAATTTATGTTAATGATCAGCCCTTTCTCCTATTGTACTTTTAGATATTGCCTACGATGCAGGGAAGAAAGTCATATTAACAATGATTATTATTAACACTTCTTGGATGTTTGTTCTAGGAGAAATATTAGGTCTCTTAGGACCCAATGGAGCTGGAAAAAGCACAACTATAAATATGATTTCTGGGGATGCAGCAGTGACTGCTGGGGAGGTAGGTGATTCCTTTGGAGCATTTGGGGGTTGATCTTGATGCCTTTATAAATTAAGGATGTGATAACACAAGCCAGTAACACAGACCTTAAGTGAGGGAATTTATGTACAGGTAACCCTGGATATTTGCAGAGGTAAGAAGAAAGTGTTGATTTACTCTAAGCACATTCTAGTTTTCACCAAAATCAATGTTACAGATTTAGGGGTTTGAGCTACTCAAAATCTTCAGTGTGCATTTGAAACCCACCAAGAAATTTCACCAGCCCTGTAAGAAATGTTGACATCTAAAAAAATAACACTGTTCATAAACAGCCTTGCAAAACCAGGAAATTGAAAACGAATGTGAACAGGGTTGGGCCAGTAACAATCCATCATTTAATTATGTGCAGGATGATTAATGACATATGAGGGGGAGGGAAAATGCCATTGCTGTTACAGATTTGGGACTGAATGTTTGAAACGGAAAAGTATTCCTAGGAAAAGATAGCCTCGTGTTGGTGCCATTACCTGGAGTTTTATAGCAGAAAATACTGTTTGGTTTTGTGAAAACGCTGCCCTGGCTTCAGGCGATGTTGTGGTAGATGGAGATGATCGCCCCAGCGGTGCTGGACTTCCTTTCCCATGTGCTAACGAGGTTCCTGACAACGCGGGAGCAAACGTTAGTGTGTTTCCAAGGGTTTTGTTGCTTCACCCCAGAGTAAGATGACGTCCATGTGTTCGTGCAGGTGCTGCTGAAGGGCTGGGGTGCAGCCACGTCCCCCCCGGGGCGCCTGGGCTGTTGCCCCCAGCGGGACCCGCTCTGGCCAGACCTGACCGTGCACCAGCACCTGGAGGTCTACGCCGCCCTGAGAGGGATGTGGAAAGAAGAGGCAGCTGTTAATATCAGCCGGTACAAAGCCAGATGATCCTAGCTTTTCTTTTTTTAGCTTTGCCTTGGAGAAACTGGATCTCCTTCTGACAAGATCTGCTGCTTTATACTGTTCTCAATCCCTTGTCTATGAAGATTTTAATCCTGGTTTACCTAGAAAACTTTAGGAAAAAAGATTAAACTTATAGAATCATAGAATTGTCTGGGTTGGAAGGGACCTTTAAGATCATCTAGTCCAATCATCAACCTAACTCTGATTAAAAAAACATCGTGGCCAGTTATATGAGTGACTCACGTCTCTCATTAGCTGTGCTTACAGTCTTGAGTTTCTGCAAGTTACTTAATTTACCACCTAGGCTAGGAGTCAAATCGCCAAATGAGCCAAGGTGATGCCAGAACATGTGTGTGAGTTCCTCAGGACCCCTCACCACAGCCTTAGCAAACACAGATGCTCATTTCAGTATTTTTCCTTTCCATTCCCCACAGCATAGCAAAGGCCTTGGATCTCCAGAGGCATTTAGAAACCCCAGCTAGGAGGTTATCTGCTGGAGAAGCCAGAAAGGTACGTGTCATATTTGTGTTTGGCACTTGAGCAAATCCTGCTCTCTTTCCCTTGAACGTGGTGGACAGAAACCTTCATTCAAGCCTGAGGATGTGTTGGGTTCCTTGCCCTGGTGTCAGCAGGAGCAGGATACGGTCCTGCATGTTTGTTTCATGAAGTGGAAATTTTCTTCTTGGAGCAAAGCCTGAAATTCAAGTCAAATTTAAAAAAAAAATCTACAAACTTGATGTCATTAGGAAAGAACTTTATGGTTTCAAAAGGAGTCACTTCCTTGTAACACAGAAGCAGGTACAGCAGTGTGGATTTTCATCAATAGTTTTTGCATTTCCCCCCCCCCCCCAGCCCTTTCCCCACTCTCCCACATTGTACGTTTAATAAATGCTAAGCACAAATTGGATTTCCGAGGCAATCCCCTCTTCATGCCCCACCATGTGCATCTGCCAGTAAATGGGATGGAAAACCACTTTCAGATCTTTGGCAGGCTTGGGAGTGTTAGTGATTATTTTTGGAGATTAAAACATTAACTAAGAACACCTGAGGTCGTGGTTGGTTTTTTTCAATCCCTTTTCCTCCTGCATTTTGGAATCAAGAGCTTCAGCTTCTGAAAGATTCACAAGGATTAAGGTGTAACTTGACAACTCACCAGTTTTTCAGGAAGAGTAAGAGCAGACCCGACCTGACCTCAGTGTTTTTTCCCATTGCAGCTGAGTTTTGCTCTGAGCGTCCTGGGGAACCCGACGGTGATGCTTTGGGATGAGCCGTCGGTGAGCATGGACCTGAAAGGGCAGCGCCGTATGTGGTGAGAGCCCCGTTCGAGCAGAACTGAGAAGTGCAGAACAGATTTAACAGGATGGGTCTTACCCCCCCCGTGTTGTAGTGACCACTGGGCAGGCAAAGAGCTTCTCCCTCGGTGGGAGAGCAGCCGCGCTTTCCTTTTTCCTGATGCCCCGGGGAGGGGGCACCACTCGCTGGACGCCTTACACAGCAGGCAGAAAGCCCTTGTGAACCACCAGATGTGATCTTAATGGGTAGAGCAGCAAAAAAATATGAGCAGATTCCAGCTGAACCCATGCGTTTGCTATAAAAGACACAAATTCCAGTTTCTTCAGAGCATGAGAAAAAACTATAGGTAGTTCTTCCTTCTCATCACTCAGCCCTAGTGCTTGCTCTAGATTTTCATCAACAGTTTACACTGAAAGTGTGAGATTTGGAGGGATGCTGACGTGACAAATTGCAACGTAGCATTGGCAGCCATGTGCTATCTTCAAACAAGATAAGTCTTCTAAATAGCTTATCCCCCCTTTTTTTTACAATTTTAAAATTTCAGTTGGTTTTTGGGAGGGAAACACAAAATGGGAGATTTTCTTTGGCTGTTCCCGGGAGTAACTGCCACCCCTCTGTTCTCAGGAGAGCGATCCAGACCGCCGTGAGAGGCGAGGAGCGGGCAGCCGTCCTCAGCACCCAGTACCTGGAGGAGGCGGCGGCGATGTGTGACCGGGTGGCCATCCTGGTGTCAGGGCAGCTACGGTGGGCACCGGGGTCACATTGCTCACCGGGATGTCACCTGGTTTTCAGTCCGGGTGGGGTGGTGGTGGAGTTTCTGGTTGGGTGTATTTTTTCTTTTTCTCTTTTTTTTTTTTTTCTTATTCTAATGCGATAAGCCAAACCAACATTTCCTAAGTGTGTAATGAACATAGTTTTGTAAAGAGGTAGATTGTTTTAGCAGCACCGTATAAACAGCTGATGAATAAGAGGATGTATGCCTATCTGCTGCTTGTATCCAGCTTTTGTTTGCTGATTATGATGGTTTGAGCGCTGTTTTCCCTCCTCTGCAGGTACATTGGTTCCCTTGAAGATCTGAAAAGGAAGTTTGGCACGAGTTACCACTTAGAAGTCAAAATGATGGACACAGGGCAAAGCGATGCTCTCCACGCCGAAATCCTGCGCCTCTTCCCCCGTGCGGCTCGGCAAGAAAGGTCTCTGCACACCCAGCCTGGACTCATGCTGGGGTCCCCTGTTGCTCCTACTGATCTTGTTCAATAATTTATCTGGGAGTACAATAACCTTACAAGCACCCCTAAACCTTGGTGCTGCGTCATGAAATGGTGAATTCATTTTGTATTATTTTTTCAGGACGGCTTCTTTGCTCATCTACAAGATACCGATGGAAGATGCACTACCTCTGTCCCAGTCTTTCTCCAAGCTGGAAGCAGGTAAAAGGAAACAAACAATTAAGTATGAGGATTGCTTTAAAATTGTCCATATGGATTTGTTTTTTAAGGATGCCTTCTCCACCCCCTCCACAGCTAAACAGGATTTCAGGCTTGAGGAGTACAGCTTGTCATTGCACACTTTGCAACAGGTATGTTGGTGTAGATGTTACAGGTGAGAAACTGCCTGTATGAAAAGAAGAAATAGCCTTTGACCGGTGCAGGTACCGTCAGACCTTGGCAATAACGGTGTTGTTTCTGCTGTGACACGCTGCAGGCATTTCTAGACCTCACCCAGGACCTGGAGGAGCACGACCTGGATGTGGCATCCAACAGGGCTGTGGAGCGGAGACCACTTCGCCTCTGAGTCCTCGGAGCCACCAAGGAAAATATTCAGCTTATTTCATCAGTGTTACTGATACGTGGGATCGGACGCAGCCCTCGGCTTGGCTACCCGTGTCACAGCACACACTGCTCTGCAGGTTTTCTGCCTCACAAAGAAAAAATAATTATTGTTTTGATAAATAAAGCCTTTATCCTTTGACAAATTGACGCCTGCCATTCATCTGTGCCCCTGCTCAGACTGACTCATGAAGATTCGCTGCGCCGAGGAATAACCCTGCTGGGATGAATTGCTGGTCCCAAGGCAACAAGGTGGGCGCTGAGGCTGGGGGGGGGCTCAGTCACTGGAGAGAATCATGTACAAACTCAGAGGAGGGTCTGAAAGCCCCAGTCATCCATGGCAGGAGGACACCAGAGCTTTGGTTTGCTCAGTCCTGAGAAGCATCCTTCTGGTTGATGTTGTGTGGCCAACAAAGGTGGTGTTTTCTGGTGGAGGGGTGTGGGACCAGATCAGAATCTCTTCTTGGGCAACTGTCTGCCAGGGTTAGCCTTAAATAATAAATAAAATAAAATAAAAATAGAAACTCCCTATATGCAGACAGCCAGATGTTTCCCCTGGTTTCTGTTGCCCTGTCCACCAGAAAAGGATGGGCTGGGGACCCACCAGGGTACAGGAACAGTGCCACCCCAAGGGACAGACACAGCAGCAAGACCCTCACCCATGCCACGGTCTCCCCTGGTTTCATGTGGATGGTGCTGGTGATGCAGGTAGGGAGGGTGCAGGTATGCAGGTATGGGCAATGCAGGCAGGGCTGTGGGCAAGCAGGTACCAGCAGGTGGCTGCCGTGGTTCAGTGATGGGCTGCTCTTGCCAGGAAAAGCACCCCAAACATCCACCCCTCAGATCCAGAGAGCTACTTCCCACATGGATCTCCAAACATCGGTGCCTCTGTCACAGGGGTAGGCAGGGAGGTGTCTTTGCTTGAGATGCACTGGCTGGGACCTGGCATACCCACTTCTCTGCTTAAGTTTGGGTTTGTGTTGTTTTTCCCTTTGCAAGGAGGGACGGAAAGGTGAGGAATAGGTTTGTGCACCTGGGAGATGGACGGGGGACAGGTCTTAACTTCGTTCTGTGCGTGACTTCCTGCAGCCCTGGAGTCTGCCTGGGTCTAAAACATCTGAAGGTTATTTATATGTTGGGGTGGGTTCTTTCCACCAGGCAGAGCAAAGGGAAGCAGATCCAGCTCCTCTGCGTTCGCAAGCCCAGGCTCTGTCCCAGCTTCCTTCCACCATTGGTTCCTGGTCCTTGCTGTGGCCAGGGATGCTGCGGTGGGCGATGGAGGGGCAGGAGCACTCCACAGCCACGTGCTCAGCCTGGGGATGAAATCAAACCCCTTCCTTTTGGAAGCACCAAGTTAGTCCAGAGAAGTTGCTTTTAATGTTTACAGTATGTTTTGTAATCAGAGGAGCGGTTCCTGGCCAGGAGGCAGAGCTTCACTGCTCTTCCTACCCCGGGGCTGGGGGCACCGAAGCAGTTTGCAAACACAACCTTTGCCTTTTGGAGATAAGAGAGAGTCGCCGTTCACTCCTCACCACTGTGCTGTAATATTTCTGCTGAATTCAGCCTCTCTTGCTGCACTGAGAAACGTAACGGAGTTTGCCAGAGAAAGGATTTTTTTTTTTTTTTTTTTTTTTTTGTGCGGTTTGTTGCTGGGCTCATTTTAATTCTCTTGGCCAAGACTCAAGAATTTCCTGAGCAACTTTTCAGAGAATCTGCTCCAGCAACTCAACAACAATATGCTCTGTTTGCTTGTTATAACATAAATAAATCTGAAGATCTGCCAAGGAGGAAGGGGGGAGGAAGCCAGGGACAAGTGAAGCGATGGTGTGAGGAATGCCTTTTGGCAGAAGTGCCTGAGGGAAAAAACTGGTGCGTGGACAAAGGAGCCCTGAGAGCTGCTGGGACAACTGGGGAGGCTCAGCATCTCCCCTTTCACAGGCAGCCTGCAAAGGACAAGCTCTGGATTCCCTTCAAACCCTCCCGTTGAGGTAAGGCTTAAACATTCTTCTTAAAACAAGTAAAAATTGTTATCTAAAAGGCATGAAAACATCCGGTAATTAATAACACTGTTAATAATACTGGGTGAGACTGTGCATAAGTGAGACACTTTTGAATAGTCTGAGTTAAGCGTGTGATTGATTAAGCTCAGTGACTATTTAAAGGCGATAGAGTCTTCTACACCTCCCTTTGATGTGAAACAACACACCAATAGAGCTCAGGTTACGGGAGGGATGTGTTTCCAGTGTTTCTTGGTGCTAAGAGGATGAGGTAGACTCAGCTCAGCTCGGTATTTTAACTAATCCAGCACATGTGAGGAGCAGATTTCCTTCCCTGCAGGCAGTGTAGGTTAAAGATTGGATTTTAACTCTTCTGTCTATTTCACGCTTGTAAAAATCCCCTCTGAAATCCTGAAGGAGCAATGAGACCCGTTCTGCCGGGTTCTCCCCAAACCCTGCAGCAGCGGGGCTGGGGGCCAGGCAGCGCTGAGGGGGGACACGTGGGACATCTGCAACGGGATGCTCCAGCTCTCCATCCCTCCTGGGATTTCCTGGGTGTGAAGCTGAAACTCCAGCAGTGCGTCAGCTTGTTGAGATGACTCTGTGTGATTGTTAAAATGAAGGACAAACTGGAAACCTGCTTTCGCTGGGACCCAAATCGCATCTCAGTTGTGGAAATGCATTCGGGTGGCACACGCTGGTTTACACCTTGCTTCTGCCAGGTGAAAAAGTGACCAAGCAACCGCAGGTGTGACTGCACAGCCTCCTTAAGGAAATCTAGAGGTCATTAGCACATGCTAAATTCAAATTTTTATGCACCTGCATTTAGATCCAGGTGAGATCATCTGGAAGACAAAAATCTATTCGGAGAGTGATGGCAAAATAGCAGGTTTCTGCCACTGAGCCCAGTCCCTGCCCCGTCCTCCCGCCGCGCTGTGCCCCTACGTCTGTTTGCAGCATGTTCCCAGGGAAGACCATTTGTTGGAGCTGTTTTTCCAGCATTTCAGTGCCTGCTGCCTCATTGCAGCAGAGACATGACTCTCCTATGGACTGAACATAAATATTTGGAAGAAGATAAACTCTATCTTGCCCATCAGCACCGCGAGGCATCATTCCCCAGAGGGAACATGACAACCTAAATCCTCCTTCTGTATGACAGGAAGGTTTGAAACCATTAGGTCTATAAATACTCTGATATTTCTGCTGGAGACTTCACCTAAAGAAGATCAAGATCTTGCCTGAAAGCACATTTTAGCTGCATTATGTGACAGCAGAGCAGCTTGGCTTTCTGGGTGTAACCCTTTCGCATTTGGATGCTTAGCCATTTTGCTCATTGGAATTATTAATTATTATTTTGCTGGCATTAATATTGACATATCGCATTTGCAAAAGTTACTCTGACAACAAGCTTTTCGCCTACACCACCAGCATTATTCCAGGCAACAAATCCTTGTTTTGCTTTGACTACATCTTTCTAAGGATGCTACTGCATCTGTTGGAGTAGCACACGAGCACACATTCATGGCTGTTTCTCCCTTGTTTCCCATGAATATCCTGGACAGTGTCAGCTCTCCAAATGTACTTCCAAGAATTTGTTCTCTCGTAGCTCTGTTGCCTTCAATCAAGGCTGCTTTCCCTATGAGCTCAGCTCACACCACAGCCAGGAGTTGCTCAACACGTCTTGGTGTGAAGCCTATAGCACATTAAAATTACATGCAAAAAGATCTTGGTGATTTTAATTGGCCACTCTTGGATAGTAAGGCCACCCAAGCCAATTAGGTTATGTAGTCAGATCTTCCCTTTTTTATTTCATAAATGACTCCTCCCAGCCTTACCATGCTACAGCACGGAAGCGTGAAATTCTGGTTATAATCAGTGTCTTACTGCTGAGCTTCAAGGATTGGGAGTATGTTGAGGACAACGGGGGTCTTTAGGTCCCTCGCTGCTAGAAGCTGTGCTGCAGGGCTGGCTTGAGCTCAGCACGGGAGCTCTGGGTCCCTGCAGCTCTCCCTTTTGCAGGAAAGAGGGAAAAGAAAGTGTTACTGTGCACGTGTGCAAGGACTGTGTAAATAGAAGCAGTCACTGCTGGTTTACCTCGTGCTGTATTTGAAAGTAATTTAAAAGAAAAATGTTTGTAGGTTCAAAGATGAAGACGCTTCAGAGAAATATGAGTGTATGTCAGCAAACAAAAATTCTCCTGTGGAAAAATTTACTTATCAAGAGAAGGATGAAGATGCAGAGCTTTCAGGTAAGAAAAAAAGTGATTAACTAACCACTGAGAGTAGCCAATCCCTGCCTGTCCCTGTGCCCCAATTTCGTTTTATAAAGTTAAAGGTTAAAGTACATTTTATAGAATCATAGAATCCCAGGTAGGAACAGTCCTCAAGGATCATGGGGTCCAACCTTTCTTGGCAAAAGCGCAGCCTAGGCAAGATGGTCCAGCACAGTACCACTGAATCCTAAAAGTATCCAGCGTGGGGAATCCACCACTTCCCTGGGGAGATTACTCCAGTGGCTGATTGTTCTCATTATGAAAAATTTTCCTCTTGTGTCCAATCAGAATCTCCCTAGGAGGAACTTGTACCCCTTGTCTTTTCCATGTGACTCCTTGTAAAAAAGGAGTCTCTCCATGTTCTTTGTAGCCACCCTTTAAATACTGGAAAGTGGTGTTAAGGTGTCCCCTAAGCCTTCTTTTCTCAAGGATGAACAAACCCAGTTCTCTCAGCCTTTCCCTGTATGGCAGCTTCCCAGTCCTTGGATCATCTTGATGGCCCTTCTCTGGACCCTCCCTAGCCTGGCCATATCGTTTTGTATAGTGGGGACCAAAACTGAACATAGTGTTCCAGGTGTGGCCTGACAAGCACTGAGTGGGATAATGACTTCTTTCTCTCTGGTGGTGATGCTCTCATTGATGCAACCCAGTGTCCTGTTGCTTTCTTTGTTCACTCGTATGGAGCTGCTTGCCCACCTTCCCACAGAGCTGCTCCCCAGCCAGGTAGATCCCAGCCTGTGCTGCCCTCCTGGGTTATGTTTTCCCAGGTGCAAGACCTTACACTTGTCCTTGTTGAATTTCTTGTTCAGCCTCTCCAGGTCTTTCTGAGGGTGGCTCTCCTAAAGTGTCCGCTTCCCCACTTGGTTAGGTGTCATCAACAAACTTCATGAAGGCACACTTGATCCCATCACCCAGATCGCTTATGAAGATATTAAAGGGTTGGGCCCAGTAAGGATCACTGGGAGGACCCCACTTGTGACAGATTGCTGGTCTGAAAAGGAGCTATTGACCACCACCCTCTGGGTGCAGCCCGTCAGCCGGTTCCCCCCCACCCCACAGACCCCTTGGCTGGCCCTGGCTGATAACCAACGCTTTGTGAGACTTTGCTTTTTTAACTGATGCTACTTCTGTCTGTGATGTGACGTGAGAGCACAAACGGGCTCTTTGAGCAGAGTAATTCACTGAGGTGACGTGCACGGTGCAAAAGACCTTGTTAGTCAGCTGACATCTAAGCAGCTGGTGTGTCTGAGTGCCTCTTGTTTGTATTTTAATCCTGCAGAGCACATGCTCATATACTGCCAAATTCTTTTCTCTGCTCTCCCCCTTACCCAGGAGTGGGTGCTGTCTCTGCTCTTCCTGCCACTGATGTTCATCGCGTGCACATTCATGATGAACGTCCGCTCCCCCGACGTGCCCTACAGCTCCCTGGGGCGGTTGGACGATCCCGCCTACAACGCCACCGGGGTCACCGTCGCTTTTACGCCCATCACCACCACCACCAGGCAAATAATGAACAAAGTGGCCTTGAACTCTGTAATGACAGGTGTGTTTTGCCTTTTAAACATTTGGCTTTGTCATTATTTAATCTAATATATAGGTTGCACTCTCCACTATTACACGTAGCGGCTCTCCAGTATCTTTGGTCAGTAGAAAAAATTCACCCCAAATCCTCTATTCTCACAAATATTTCTTCTCTAGTATTTAGATTAATAGGTAGGTCAGTGTGTGCTCCTGGGCTGTAAAGCTCTGCCTTTGTAGCACAATACTATGAAGACACATTGGCTCATTCTTTTGAGGTTCACTTCTTCCCATCTAATAAGGTATGAAGCATTTAAAGGTGCCACCTTGCCTGGTGAGGAGAACTGGAAAGGAGGAGTCATGATGCTAAAAAAGCAGAATACACACCTGGTGCCTGTGCACGCATTTCCAGACCTAAAGGAGCTCATTGCAATGTTTTTCTTACAAACTACAGGTATAAAACTGGAGGCACTGGAGAACGAGAAAACCCTGGAGAAAGCCTGGATTGCAAATAATGAAATCATAGGGGTTGTATTTAAGGACAACTTCTCCTATCACCTCAGGTTTGCTGCCAGGAAAGTGCCTACTCCAAATGAAAACTTGGGATACATAGGTAATACAAAATGAGAATTTATGGTTGGGTGATTGCCTGGCATGGATAGGCATCGCTTTGCTGGAATAATCTATATGTGTTAAATGATTTAATAAATTGTTCAATTTTTTTTGCCGGTGGATCACTGTCCATTCTAAGAGTTTCCCATGGCACATACATGCATTCTTACCATCAGCTTTTGTAGGGAAAGCCAACTATAGTTCACTCTTCTTACCTGTGATGCCCTTAACCTCTCACCCTTGCAGATGACTGTTACAACTTCTCATCGCAGCACTGCGACAGCCCAAGGTATTGGTACAACGGCTTCCTCTCCCTGCAGTCCAGTATCGATGCCGCTATTATAGAGGTAAAGGAAATGTATGAACTGATGTAGGTGTCATCTTACTTTGAACTTGGTCCAGGAAAGATGAATTGTTCTGTGACAATAGCAAGAGACAGCCTCAGCTGAAAATTCTGCAGAAAAGCAAATATTTTAAATTGTTCAGCTGTCTGAGTATCGTCGGCAGTGACAGTGAGAACTTGAATGCAAACAGCAATTTCTGCAGAAAATGACTGCTTTCAATTTAATTTTGAAGATTTGTACAGACTTTTCTTCTCTACATAATGGCAATTTCTCTGAAAGGCTGAGAAACAAGTGTAATGCCACTGTTTAATTCAGAGCGTTTCTCAGATTCCAAGGAAAAGGCCATTCTTGCAGGAGACTGGGGTGGTATCAATATCTGCTGGATGACTTGGTTTCAAAGTAGGCATGTCTGTCAGTTCTTGTCCTTCTCTTCCAAATTGTTCCTCAAAAATATAGCAGGGTAGGGGTCATTCCACCTGGCTGTGCACCTCCAGCTGTGCAGGCTGCATCCATACCTGGGGGGGGGGAGCGGGGGGGCAGTCTGGCTGAGGTGAAGACACACAAATGGGTCTTTATTGCATTAATTGTTGATGTTTTCTATAAAGCTGCATTTATAGGGGTGCATAGGGATGATGAATCAGAAGGTTCCTTATATGAATACGTCCCACTGTTGAAAATATCTAAATACTGAGATGTTGACCTTGAATTCCTTTAGGTGGTGACAAATCATTCGGTTTGGGAAGAAATGAAATCAATTGCTGGTGTCCGTGTGAAGTCCCAGAGTGTCGTCACCTCGGTTACACTAGAGTACAGTTACTTCATGATTACTGTCGTGATGTGTTTTTCTCCATTCATGTATTTCCTATCGATGAACGTTGTAAGAGAAAAGAAGAAGCTCAAAGTATTGATGAAGACAATGGGGCTGCAGGATATTGCATTTTGGTGAGTTCTTCTTTAATTATCCATTTGCCAAAAATCAGTACACTCTTGGGTATTTGTGCAACGAGTTAATAAGTTAAAAACTTTTCTCCAGTACTCTAAGGACAAACCAGAAGGGTTGAGTGTGGCAGCAGCATAATCTTCCTTGGGTATTTCCTCCCTAGATGGGT
The DNA here is from genome assembly GCA_026413425.1 of Tringa solitaria. Lineage (NCBI taxonomy): Eukaryota > Metazoa > Chordata > Aves > Charadriiformes > Scolopacidae > Tringa > Tringa solitaria. The sequence goes on from JAOXJM010000003.1 coordinate 36,177,129, forward strand.
CATGCTATCTGTTCTTCACAGAGTATGAATGAGTTGATTCTGGAGAATACTTAATATTTTAATTTTAAATGGTTCTGCCAAGCAGATGAAGTTGTAACAACAGTTCTTAATTATCCAAAGTGTAATGCCACCTTTCCATCCACAGGCTCTCCTGGAGTCTGCTGTATGCTGTTTATGTGATGGTCCTCTCCCTCCTGCTGACAGCTCTGGTGGTGCAGGATGCTTTCTATCTCAGCAGCTTCCCTGCAGTCCTACTGCTGTTTTTCCTGTACGGCCTAGCATGTGTAAGTCAGGGTTTAGAGCCAAATTTTCTCAGCACATGGTTTATTAGTGTGTTGATGAGCCTAAATATTACTCCAGAGTCTTCTTCACAGTGCTCAGGACTCTGTCCTTTGCATGGCCATACTGATTGAAATAGCTGAGTGGATTCTTGGACTCAGCAGCAGTGATTTCAATTACAGCTTGAAAACCTGACAGGCAGCAGGTTGGCTACGAAAGAGCCGATTTGAAACTCAGATCAACCCACTTAGAAGGACTTTAATGTATTTTACTACACGGACCCAGCTCACCAAATATCTGTTTGCCTGGCAAATGGCAGTACAGCTGTTAAGGATATTTATTTCCTTCAGTGATTGAAGAAAACTTCATTTCTTACAGATCCACCTGGTTTTCATGCTCTGCTCCCTCTTAAGGACCTCCAAACTTGCCAGCTCCATGGGGTTTCTCCTCACATTTCTCTTTGGATGCCTGAGCCTCGCAGTGCTGATAGAAAATCTTCCAGAACCATTGAAGTGGTTTCTTGGTCTCTTCTGTCCATTTGCATTTAATGTTGGTATTGCCAAGGTACGGGGCATCACTTCTGCAGCTGAACCTTCCCAGTAGCTTGTTGTCCTGGGATCTCTCAGAGGGGAAGGTCCAGTGAGCCCATCGCCACACACAACAGCACCATCGTCAGCCAGGGATGGACCCCAGGCAGAAAGGAGTTGGCTCAGGGGCATCAGGTCATCCCCCTCTTGCTGCAGCAACTCTTCTGGCAAAGGAACTGTGCAAATGCAATTCAGGTTTTCTGCTGTGGCCATCCTTCCTCCATCCCCACTTTGGATAATTCTGTGCAGTTCCTCACTTTTCCATCAATCATATCTCCATAGCTTAGAGCAATGCTTTCTAGCTCCACTAATTTAATATATGATTTCTTGATGTATAAAAAGTCTGCCTGGGAGAGGACATTTCTGCACAAGCAGAAGAAAAAACTTTAGTCTGCTGCTGATTTACCATATGGTTCAATCAATCACTATGTAAAATTACACCATCTTTGTCATGATTTTGTCATGTCAAGGGTGCAAATATCAAGTTTCTTGAATGATTTTCTATAAAAATGTGATCTTTTCTTCTGCTTATGGATTGTTCTGGAAAATTTTGAATGAAAACATAAGAACTCAGTGTGGAGTTAAATCTATTTCCCCTCCTCACTCAAAAGAAAGGAAGAAAAATTGGTCAGTACTGCAGATGATTTCTAGGTTAACACAGTCAATTGCATCTGTGATGTGATGGCATGTGCCTATTTTTCCAACCTAATAATTTTTTTCTTTGTCCCTTATTTCAGGTTTTCCACTTAGAAAAATATGGAATAGGTTTTTCTTTTTCTAACCTGATGGAGGAATCATACTTTTTATTTTCAACTTACATTATGCTGGTCTTTGACTCAGTCTTCTACATGCTGTTAGCCGTGTATTTCGACAAAGTTCTGCCAGGTAGGTATCATTTATGCTTATGGTCATACTTTCTTCTTTTGTATTTTTGATTTATATGATCTGAGTGTAACAGCTCCTCAAGGAAATGATGGGCTGCTCTATTCTCTGAGTCAACCATAATAGGTTTTGGACTAACAAAATGAGTGACTTTTCTATTCCAGGCACACACTGCTAATTCCCAAATCAAAGAAAACAAAGTCTTCAGTGTTTTGTCTTTTTAATTATACTGCTGCTGAACTGTTTATAACAAAATAGTGTAATAATGTGTGGGACAATATTTTAATTCTTTAAGTAAAATATAGAATTCATTAGATGCAGCCCTGAAGTCAACCTTCTTGCCTCATGCACACCAGCTCCAAACCTTTTTTGGACTAAGTAATGTTTTTGAGGCAGCCAAGTACTTATTAGAACCTCCTAAAGGTTTACTCTAGGATGATGTCTTGGCTGTGGCTTTGGTTAATGACAGTTCATCTTCTTTGCTTTCCTGTCAGGCAAATATGGCATCCCAGATCCCCCTTTTTTCTGCCTGAAACCCTCATACTGGGTGCGGAGCAGAAGAGGCTCCACCAGGGAGATGCCCAGAACTGCAGTGAGCCCCGAGGAGCTCCTCGGTGATGACGTAGAGCCGGTGCCCCACGAATTCCTGGGGAAGGAGGCCATCAGGTTAAGACAGAAGGAATTGCTATTCATGCTTTTTGAGTTGGGTAGCCTGGGTTTGATGCTCCCACAGACCACCACCTCTGCCATCAACTTTGCTTTGACTTATCCAGGCAGTTTTTGTGTTCATGAGGCTCTTGCAAAACACTTTGTTTCACAGAGAAAAATTAGAGATAAGATGCAGATGAGAAAAATAGATAATCCAGGCTGGTCACTAATGGTGAAATCTGGTTAAATTCAGATTTAAAAAAAAAAAAAGCAAACGATTTTTTGCAGTGGGCTTTATTAAATATCCATTAAGGACAACAAGGAGAATGCGGAGGACAGCCCATTGTAAACCTGCTGTATGTTGCAACGGCCTTGAGCTTGTCTTTGCAAGGCTCCGTGCTGGTATTGTGTGCCAGCTTGTGACTTTCACCCCTGTGTACAGAGCATACCAAACCCTCCTGAGTCTCAGGGTCATTTCCCACTACTTCTTACTTTTCCGGCCACTCCTGTCATCTTAAATTAAGACCAAAGAGAATGAAAAAGGGCATCAGGGAATTGCATTTACAGGAATCCTGAAATAATAGTCTCCTTACCTTCCTTTTAGACTCCACAATGTTAAAAAAGCATATAAAAAGAAAGACAAGAAGACAGAAGCTTTGAGAGGTATGAAAGTTGTGATATCAATTCCTGTTAAAGATGAGGAAAAAGAGTTTTGCAAATATTTCAGTCAATCAAAGAAATAAAACAACACTTGCTTTGCTTGAAAATTTATGTAAAATATTAATTGATGCAACGAATCAATGTTTTGTCCAGTTTTTACTGATTTCCTGTTTTTATTTCTACTGTTGTATTTCTATCTTTTCTTCCAAATACAGAACAGCTTCTTATGCCTTTAGTTCAAGGCTGACAGAACTTCACCCCAGTTTGCTTAATGCACGTCTGACTATTACGTCTCAATTCTTCTACTTTTTAACTTGTCTTGCCTTCAACAATGAAGGGAGGCAAGTCAAACCTCATTTCTTCCCAAATTTAATGTTGTTTTCATTCGAGGTCTGTCTTTAAATATTTATGAGGGTCAGATCACCGCCTTGCTTGGCCACAGCGGGGCTGGAAAGACAACGCTGTTAAACGTGCTCAGTGGACTCACTTTGCCTTCTGAAGGTAGGGTGGTAAATGATGGGATGGGGTGGGCTTGGTTCAAAAGCTGTGAAGACCAGTTCATTCTGCTTCATCCCGTTTATTCCTGTAAACAGGCTCTGCAACCATCTACAACTACAAGCTCTCTGAAACAGGAGACAGGGAAGAGATCAGAGAGATAATTGGCATTTGCCCACAGTTCAACATCCAGTTTGAAGTCTTAACAGTGAAAGAAAATTTGAAAACTTTTGCAGAAATCAAGGGCATCAAATCCAAAGAGGTAGAGCGAGAGGTAAGTGCGTGTTCCCCTGTAACGCGTCCCCATGCAGTAATGTGGGGCTGGAGGCAAACCCCACTGTTCAGTAAAGGCTCCTTTTGCCCTTGGAAGCTCCAAGGGTCCACCTGGCTGTGTTTTCATAGAATCATAGAATGGTTCGGGTTGGAAGGGACCTTAAAGATCATCTTGTTCCAACCCCTTGCCAAGGGCAGGGACACCTCCCACTGGACCAGTCTTCTGAAAACTGAAGCTATTGTCTAGCTTTGACCAGGTTACCCAGCAAGCTTGTGGGCTTGGTGCAAGATTCCTCTGCTCAACCCAAGCAGATGAGGGGATGCAGCAGCCCCTGCAGTGGCTGTTCCTGTCAGTGGTGGGTCGGTGTTGGCAGGAGCTAGACATGCTCTTAGAAACTGTGCCTTGAGTCCCCGCCAGATCTACTTCATGGGTAACAAAGGATGGAAGGACAACTGGTGCTGGGAATGGACATCCTTGTGCTCTTCTAGGTGCAAAAAATTTTGGAACTGCTGGATATCGGTGGCATTCAAGACACTCAAGCTGAGAAACTGAGTGGTGGGCAAAAACGGAAGTTATCCATTGGAATAGCCATGCTTGGAAACCCCCAGGTAAACCAGCAGGTCTCTGCAATACAGAGAATATTCAGGTCCAACATAACTGAAACCTTATGCCTTTACTTGGCTACAAGTTCGCCCATGATTTCAGATCTCTTTAAAGAACTCATAATTGTTAAAATTAATAAATTTAACAATTTCATTTTGTTAAATTCATATCTCATCTTGCTAGTCAAGTTTTAAAGCAGATAGATAGTTCCCTGACCTCTGTACCCCTCCCAGAACAGTTGCCTTTGCATAAAAGGAGCCCTGGGTCTCTTGCCTCCAGGACATAAGGCTTTCAGGGGAACACCAAACCCAAACGACACGCAGTTCCTCCAGCCACAGTAAGGTCTGCTTCCATCCTTCCTGCAGGTTTTATTCCTGGATGAGCCAACAGCTGGACTGGATCCTCTTTCCAGGCACCAGGTGTGGAGCCTCCTCAAGGAGCACAGAGCCGGCCGGGTGATCCTCTTCAGCACCCAGTTCATGGATGAGGCCGACATCCTCGCAGGTGAGCACGGGAGCAAAGTGTCCGTGTGAGGTTCCATTGCAAAGCATGTTTTGAACTGCTGCTGCTCTACAGTATGAATTCCTTTGGCTTTTTCTTCTTTCTTCAGACCGGAAGGCTTTTATCTCGCATGGGAGGCTGAAGTGTGTTGGTTCTTCTCTGTTCTTGAAGAAAAAATGGGGGATTGGCTATCATTTAAGGTATCTACTTCAGCCCCAGAAACCAGCATCTGGGAAACATGCATGTATGAGGAGCCACCAGAGTGACTTTAAGGGGGAAAATGTAGAGCAGATGTCATCAAAACAAGACAATCAACTGAATTAATATTCAGTTAAATTAACTGAAGCCGCACTTTACCCCAGAGTAAGGATGAATGAAGCATGCTGGAGATTTCCTTTTCTGCATCCTAGCAAATACAATGGTGGTTGTTGTTTGTTTGGGTTTTTTGCTTTTTTCTTCAAAACTAAGCAACTGTTTTTTTCAACTGAACAGGATCCACGTCAGTGAGTCTTGTGACTTAGAGAACGTGACATCTCTGGTTAAGCGGTACATCCCCAATGTCATATTCTCAGGACACAGTCAATATGAGCTCAGATATAAACTGCCATTAGAAAACGTGAACAAATTCCCAGGTAAGGTATATTAAAATAATTGATAACTGTCCATATAGAAAAAAACAAGCACAAATGTGGGGAAAGAGAAATTAAGAGGGAGATTTTCTACCAGAGTCATGTAAGGACTTCAGAACTGTTGTATTTTGATTTTTTCCCAAAAAAAACTTTAGCGTCCGTATGTTTAAAAACAAAATGTGCAACAAATGTTTTTCACCTGTTTGTAATGAAAAACCTGAAAAACCTAGCAGGCTAAACTGGGCTACACATGTTACCCACAGTTTATTTTTTGTTCTGTTAAAGAGAGGTTAGTGACACGAGAAAGCTCCATATAGCCGGTTCCCCTCCCTACCTGTGGTGGCACCAGGCAGAGCCTCATGCACCGTGGCCACCACACTCAGTCTGACTGACCCACGGCCCTGCTGCCTGAAATGCAGGTGCTAAATAGAAAAACACCTTCAGTGAGCTATGGATCTGGCAGTACTGTGCTCTTCCAGGCTCTCTGCATCTTTGCAGCTCACTGCTTTAATGTTTTCCCTGGGACTGGAGATGCTCCAGTCAGGTTGACTTGGCTGAAGTCCGGTCTGGAGATACATGCTAATGTTTGAAACCTTGAAGGCACTTGTATTATCTCTGTCCTGCAGATCTGTTCAGCAACCTCGACAGCTGCTCCGACCAGGGAATTATCAATTACGGAGTTAGCATGACAACCCTGGAGGATGTCTTCCTGAGACTGGAGGAGGAAGCCACAGTTGATCAAGAAGGTACAATCATGGCTTCAAATATACAATCTGTAGCTGAAGAGAACAGTTAATTTGCAGTAACCCTTGGGCATGCCTCCAACAGCTGATTACCAGGTGGCTCTTAATTTATCACGTTACGATGTAGAAGCTGCTCTCAGGCATAAATGTGTATGTGGAAAACCCTCTGCAGATGAGCACGTCCTTGGGGAGGAGTGGGCAGAAGCAGGACCGCTGTGCCCTGAGGAGATGGAGCCAGGCTCCCTGCTGCTCTCGGACACCGGGAACGCGTCAGTCGATGGCTTGGCTCTCTGGAGGCAGCAGGTCTCTGCCATGGCATGGGTGCACTTCTTAAAGCTTAAGAGATCGGTGAAGAACCTGCGGTCAATGTAAGTACCAAAGGGAGTCTCTCTTGCAGATCTGGAACCTGACACAGTTGCAGCAGGGGGGACAATTGTCACACCCCTGTTTCCATGAGCATTTGGGTTAATTGTTGTCAGGTCTTGGCTATGAATGATCTTGGTAATCTGCACGCCGAGGAGAGGAAAGCTTCTTCCTTTCCTGTGCCAGTAACATAAATTCTCTCTTTTGTGCATTTTCATTTCTATACTGAGCGATTTTTGCAAGGATAACCCATTTTCTTCCTGAAGAAAATAATCATTTAGAAACAGTTTTATTTCAAATGGAAGAGTAAATTTTAAAATAAAGTAGTATGACAGAGAGAGGAAGGAAAAATACTACTTTCAGACTTCCTCTTTAATTTTTTTTAAACTTCTCCCCTGTTGCCAGGGTCTGAACCTATTTGGCCCCATTGGTCTTCAGGCTGGCATGCTGGCAGCTCCTGGTGAGGCACAAGAAACAGAAGGGAGATGCTGATTTATGAAAAACTTATATCTTAAGGAAGTCTGAAAGGCACGTCGTGGCCTTAAAGTTGAGCACTCCACATATGAGGTCCCCTCCCTGCTAAATTTGTGAATGGCCAAGATTTGAGAATTCTGAAAAAGAAATTGCCAAAAAAATTTAAAGGGAAAAGCAGTGGGTAACCTGAATATAGCATCCCATTCCCAATACGCAAATGTGTTTATTCATCTCTTTCTTCATGTAGTTTGCTGCTCTATGTGGTTTTTCTGCTTCCTCTGGTTTTGGAACTGTCCCTGATTGCTGCCTGGCAGAGTGTGAGTGTTTGGGAGCTCTCGCCTGTGCGATACTTCTTGCCCCTGGGGAAGAGGGCTCACCCAGAGACAACCAGCCTCCTGGTCCACAACAGCACGGGTGAGGGGAAGGACCCTTTCCTCAGCCTTTCCTATTCTGGGGCTTCTTGCTGTTGCAAAGGAAAATAAGTGAAAAGAGCAGATGTTTGTAGGATGGAGAAGGTGCAAGGGATGATGAAAGTTTTAGTGACAGAAAAGCATGGAAACTTATTTTTAAGGAGTTATGAATGAAGCTTACTTTGGCTTCAGCAGCTGCTGAGCTCTGATACAATGATGTGAAAAGGGATATCATAGCAGATGGGATTAGGAGGGACCCAGTTCTTTCCCTGCCCCAAATCCAGATTTCCGTCCAAACAATTTCTGTGTTTTCAGAGTGTGGGATCCTCAAACCAAGCACCATACTCCAGAAAGGGCTCAATGGTGCTGAGTCAAACTGGCAGTCCAGAGTTTTTCCTTCAACTTTCCTATGGGTGGATGCTATTTTATGTTATTTTGCCAGAGTATGATACTGATGGCTCCATCAGATCATCAGTAAGGAAAATGCATTTTGTAGCAACTGAGCAAAACCAGAACAAAAAATGACAATACAAGATTCAGTCAATGAGACTGAAATCCATTAACTTCACAGAAATGAATGTGCAATGAGCCATCACATACGTGCTGCCTGACCTCCATGGTTATTAGACTTTCTCTGTTTTTGTTTGGTGGTCATGGAGTTTTTTAAAAAAAAACAAACCTTCAAAAACTCTCTTGTTGTTCAGTATTATGATTCCTCTGCTTTTGGCTTTCACACCAGGCACAGGCATTGAAGACTTTATCCACAAGCTCGAGAGCCAAGATATTGCAGTGGAAATCACAAGCGAGGAAAATATCACAGAAGAGCTAAAACACAATGGGGCTATAAAAGTGTCTCGCAAAGGCCAGGTGAGGATTTTTATTCTCTTCTTCCTCTTTCTTCCCAATAATTGAATAATTAAGCAAAATGCCTCCATCAGCTCTACCTGTGGGAAGGTCCTGTTGAGTAAGGCCCACAGGCATGAAGATTTGGAGGTGTTTTAACCAGTAAACTACATACTAGAGGAGACCTTATCTCCTTCATCCTCCACTTCAAGCTTTTCATTTTTGTAGCACAGCTATACAAACTTCCAATACCCAGTAATTTGGTTTTCAGCAAACCAAGCATAGGCAAAATGAATTATTTCAGGCCTGGATTCTCCTGGCATGTTCTTTTTCTACTGCTTTGCTGCAGATGAGAAAACCCAAGAGTTTTCGTCTTGTTTTCTTGCCCTTTGAAGAGTTACAGGTTTACGGTGCTATGCCACGTGGAGGCCGTCAACTGCTTCCCGGTGCTTGTGAACATCATTAGCAACACTCTGCTGAGAGCCCTCAATTCCACCGTGCACATTCGGATCTGGAATCACCCATTGTTCTCTGTAAGTGTCAGAACCTGGCAGCCAGAAGGTGTCAGAAAATAGTTTTTAAATCTGCTTAAGGTCTCAGTAAGTCATCAGATTCTAATGGGAAGCCGTCTGGGCTGTCTGTACCTGTAGACCCACCTTCCTCAGTGATGTCTCTGGAAACATCATGTTTGACTTCAGGAAAACTGAAGCTAATTTTTCCCTTTTGGGTCTTGAGGGATGCTGAAAGGAGAGGGTGGCTGGAAGCATTTCTTCGGGAGGTTCCTTATTCTCTATGTCAAGTTATTCAAGCTGTGGGCCATCAATTGACAGACGAGAGACCTCATCACAAATCTGGGGTGGAGGAGTGGGACCTGCACCACCCATGTCTCCTCACTAGTGGCAAGCACTTTGCAGGGCTGTGGTTTGGAGAAAACCTTCCTCCTGCCAAATCCTAATTTGTATTCATACTGCCCTGTACTTTGCAACAAATGCAGTAAAATTAATGTCTAGCCATTACATTGTGTGTGTTTTTTACAAATGCTTTATTCTTCTGTTTTCAGATAGATAATCCACAATTCTGGGATTATATCATTTCTTTTTACCTCGTTTATATGCTGCTGTTATTCCCTGGTTTTCCTCCTCACTTTGCAATGGGCTACATGCAGGATTACAAGGTAAATTCCTTGAAATGGAGCAGATTTGGGGTGGGCAGAAGGGATTACAACTGCATTGGCGCAAGGATGTTTGAATATGATGAGCAGCTTGAGGATTTCTTCTTTGTATTGTCATGAGCAGCTTTGCAGCCAGCACAAAATGCTAAAGACAAAAAGTGGTGGAATTTTACCCCAGTATAGCTTTTTGTTAGCTTTTTATTTCATGGAGCCATTCCCATGGGTTCAGTTGGCCAACCAGGCACCAACAATAAACGGCCCTTTGCGTTGCACCTTCCCAGGTGAGAGCTCGTGCCCAGCTGCAGATCTCGGGGCTCTTTCCCTCGGCATACTGGTGTGGCCAGGCACTGGTGGACATCCCGCTGTGCTGGCTCCTTCTCTTCTCGATGTTTGTGCTTCCATTCGCCATGAACAGCAAGATTTCGGGGAATGTTGACAGCCTGTTCTTGTTGGTACGTCCCATTCTGGTGATTTCTGGTTCACTAGGGAGGGCTTGGGGTAATACTTTGAGCACGTGTGGGGTAGCAATAAATCATGCCTTAATATACTCCTTTACACTTTGCAGTAAAATTGCGGTAATTTCTGAGTGCCCTGATCTTAATGTATGACCCTTTAAACTGAACTATGTTGCTATATATAGGTTTCTGGTTGTTTACATCACTCCATTTTCTCTAATGAAAGCCCTTTTTTTCTGCAGATCATGGGTACTTTTGGCTATGGAATTTCTATCGTTCTCTTCATCTACTTGATCTCCTTCATCTTTCGCAAAGGATGGAACTGTGATTTTTGGTCTTTTATCCTGATAGTGGTAAGCATATGGCTAGATAATGTGCTGTACGGTTTACAGAAGTGTATTTTGTGATCTTAAGGAGGAACTAGAGGTCAACAGACCAAGTATAGATGTAGAACATAAATGCAGGCATGTGTTTTATAGCAGTCAATTCTATATTAAATTTGTGTCACCGTGTTCTGTTCCCGCAATCCTGCTGTAACACCGGGAAATGCTTGGATCCACCCTGAGCTGGTTCAGGCATGGAGAGAAAAAAGTTATTTATCACTCTATTCAACACCTCACATCCAAGAGATGTAAGATGTTGACACATGAGCTATCAGGCTAGACACAGATAGCCTGAGCCTGACCTGGAAGGAGGTGGCTTATTTGGCATGAACTGGAACAGAAAAGAACAGGACGGGATCCTGTGCTTTGTTCTTCTGTCCGAAGCAGCCCTGTGTCTGGGAAGAAGTTTCCTTGGCTGACCCAAACCAGCAGCCTACCATCAAGCAGAAATGGCAGAGGACCTTCTGAACCTTCACCATTTCTCATCTTTACATTTCTTGTCCATTTTTAAAAATTCAACAGGGAATTGAAAAGGTAGACCCACGTCATTTTTAAGACCGTTGAGGACTGTAACCCTTCCCATTGCTAAATTACCCTCTTGTTTTATTTTTAGGTGTGCTTTATTTCTTTTATCATCAGCAGAGTCATGGATTTCTTAATCAACGCTACAGTCTCCCTCTACGTTCTGTCGCTCTTGATTCCCGTGTACCCACTGATGGGTGTTACGTTCCACTCCCAGCAGGTGAGTGGTGGCACTGGGCGAGGAGAGGCATCCCACTGTAAAACACAACTATGTGTACTTGTGACCAAGTTCTGGTGGTAACCACACGCTGCATTCTGGGAAGGCTCATTAGTTTTGTCTTGTGGGTGGGATTTTCCAAATGGCCAGCGTGCATCCTTAGATGAGGGTTTCAGATCAGATCTAACTTTTCCAGCTGTTTATTATGGTTAGGGGCTACTGCTCATGCAGCTGAGCTGTAACTGTAGATTAGGTAAACCCCTTTAATTCTTCCCGTGCAGAGCCAAGCAACTTGCCTTGAACAATCAAACAAGAAACTTACGCATGCGACTTTGCATGGAAATAGAGTGAGAGTTAGGAATACTCACACAGCACCTTACGCCATGTCAGCTGAGGGTGGTCTTAGAAAGTTAACTAAGAATTTAATAAAATCCTTCAGCTACATACAAGACCATTTATGAGCCATAAATTACTTTGGAGTGAAGTACAAATAGAAGAGGCTTCTACTCTGTCCTGTCCCATTCACCTCCACCTCTTCTCTGCTGGTACCCCAAGGAGAGCAGACCAGATGTTTTCCCATGATAGGCCATTAGCCCCAAAAGAAGAGTCTGATACACGTACCGTGACATTTTCTGGTATAGGACTGGGATCCCCAAAGTCAAACAGCTGTATTTGCTCACCTGTATGGTGAATATTTGGGGTAAATCAGAAGCTTTCGTACATTTTCAGAGTATTTGTTGTTTGCTTCAACCCTTCCAAAACTAGACAGCATTATACTAAAGCATTACAGGTCTTTGTTGTGCATTTTTTTATTCTTACAGATTTTTCTAGAAGACGCTGACATGTTTGAAATGGCTCCAAAGAATGATGTGCTAATAGCTGTCTTTGCAGTAAGAAAACATTCAATATTACTGTTATTTAGGAATGTGTGTCTCCTGAAGCCCATCCTCTGTGATGAGGAAGCAGGCAGGAACCCTGAGCTCGTTTCAGGCAGAAGGAGAATCTTGGTGGGTTTGGATGACAGATTATCCCACTCTGCAAAAATAACCTCGCTCTTTTGAAATGGGGAAGGGGAAAGGAAATAAACCCAGATTACTTAATGGTGCCCTGTTATTTTATGAATTGTGTTTTTCAATACCTGCCGTTGGTATTTTCTACACTACTGGTAAATGACAGTAGAGTTCACAGCCTTCAGGATTACCCTGAGTTTAGATGTTAATGTACTTTATTTTCACCAACTGTGTTTTTCCCCCACATATTTTATAACACTGCCACCATCTTTTCAGCTGCAGCTGTAGCAGGATGAAAGGCAAGACTGTTAATGTGGCAACTTCTTTTTTTCAGCCTTATATTCATTCCGTGGGTTTCATTTTTCTTCTTCGATATTTGGAGATAAAATATGGAAGAGCAGTTCTGAGGAAGGACCCAATATTTAGGTCTGTATAAACACACATGCACCACAGGCACATGCAAGACCTAAACTCCTACCTTACTTCTTTTCCTTGAAAACAACATTTTGATCAGATATCATTGCCCTTGTGTCCTTATTTTTAAATTTATTTTTTTTAATACTGGTGATCTTTCATAACAAAATAGCCCCTTAAATACTACAGTGCACTGGTAATATAGAATAGCTCTCAAGCTTGTTAGTGGCTCCACACAGTGGAGAACCACCAGCTTGGTTCTTTGTACAAGACAGAAAGATCACAAACATTAAAACAAATAATAATAAATTATAAAAAGCCCACAAGAAACATTGAAGCAGAAGGACACTCACTCTTGGTTGATCCAAAATGCATGGGTAGATAGTAATGATAAAGAACAAAATGCTGACAAACCTGGTGGGTTTGTAGGATTTCCCCAAGAAGAGAAAGCAGCCACCAGCACCCTGAACAGCTTGAAGAGGAAGATGAAGATGTTAAAGCTGAAAGAACAGCAGTGAGAAATGCCATAGCAGCTCCGGCTCACAAGGAGGTACGACTAAGTGTTGGCCTTTCTGTTTTATTTTATACCAGTAAGAAGCCCACCGGTGAAAAACAAACCAGGAAGGTGTCACTAAGTGCAGGTCAGGGCTCTGGCTGTCCTGTTCTCACTGGGAAAATCAACTCCCAAATGTACAGTGGGGGTCCCATCAGAGAGGAAACCTGTTAAGAGAATGTGGGCAATAAAGTGTCCTGTTGCTCCTCATGTGCTCAATGAACTATAAAACAAATTCAAAGATCTGTAGAAGATTTTCTGCCTTTTTTAGTGGAAGAATAATACTGAAGGATTAATGTTATCCAATATAGTAGCCTAATCTTTCTTCCTCCTCACTTTCAGAAATCAGTCATTATTGTCAGCAATCTGTGCAAAGAATATAAAGTAAAGCAAGCTGGTTCTATTTTTAAGAAGACGACGAAGAAGAAAATGGCTACCAAAAATGTTTCCTTCTGTGTTAAAAAAGGTGAGAACTGGGGCTGTTCTCCTAGACGTGTTTCAGACCCTCCCGATCGTATCCAGAGAGTTAATTAATTCTCTGCAAATTCCCAGTCAAGGACATAAAGGTCAAATCTGTTTGCTCTGTTGTTAAGGCACGTTCAGTCTGTGGTTGGTGTGTTAATGAGTAACGTGACGTGGATGCATCCTATTATTTACCTTTCACTCTCTGTTATCCAAAGCAAAGTAGCCCCCTCTCTGCAGGATCCACATCAGCAGTGGCTTCTGGGACACCTGGGAGCAACCCTCAGACTCGCAGCATCGGTTAGAGCTCAAACGTTATGGGCTCTCAGAGCTTATATTTATACTGTTTGTTTCCATATGGTCTTTGATATCAGCATGCTCTCTTTTATTTTTTTTTTTTCTTTTATGGGACTGTGCCTGATATAGTTGTTGAATGGGGAGTACTACTAAGAAATTGTATATATTGATTCCAGGAGAAGTATTAGGACTTCTGGGGCCCAACGGAGCTGGGAAAAGCACAGCTATCAGAATGATTGCTGGGGAGACAACACTAACTGCTGGGCAGGTAGGAGGCACCCGGAGAAAAAGAATAGATCCGTGATAAAATCCCAAGTGAAAGCCTTGCACCTCAGCTAAGCTATAATTTTTTTGAAAGCACTGTTAGAAACCAAGGTTTTAACTGAATGCATTATGCTAATAACTAATATATTAATAAAAAATATCTTGAGCTACTTCTAACTTTGACAAGCAGTTGCAGCTACCCTAATCGGCCACATTTATATTTAGAAACCAATGTTGTGAAGTCAATCAATCCCTTGTTCTTTGGGTTTCCTCCCCTCAAATCCTAATGAAGCCCATAGTCTTCCTCTGCACCATATCCCGGTGCCTGGGCAAGGCTATGTGAGAGAGGGACCCTCTGCCTGGTTGTGCAGGTGCTGATGAAGATGGGAGATGGAGCAACCTCCCACCTCCAGGACCACGTGTCCACCTTCCTGGGCTACTGCCCCCAGGAGAACCCTCTCTGGCCCAACCTCACCGTGCAGGAGCACCTGCGGGTCTACGCGGCCGTGAAGGGGGTGTGCAAGGAGGATACGGCTGCTGCTGTCGACCGGTAGGGATGGAGGGTGTCTCCAGGGGCTGGTCAATGTTTTATCCCCCAGTCCTAGGGTGCGGGGAGGGGACCAGAAAGTCAAAATTTACAGTGAGCCAGAGGCAACCTTGAAAGAAACTCAGGAAATGGAGCTGCAAAAATGATTTTGTGCTAAGTGCTGTGATTAAAGTGAGTGGGTTAAGAAAATCTCCAATTTGCCTGAGTGCATTTAGTGGGGATAAATTTACCACTAATGTCCTTTTAAGTATGTTATCTTTAGGAAGCATTTCTAAAATCTCTGATGTTATAGTTTGGCCCTACAAGAAAGGGTGCCTAATACTGCCTGCTCTGCTGACACGGGCAGGGTGGAATGGATTTATAATGCTCTTGACACTAATGATGGGTTTAGAAAAGAGTTTGTGGCTTATTCAGTACACTTTGCTTCAAATATTCACTTAAGTTTTAATAACATAATAAATGTTTAATGAAAACAAGCAGGAGTCAAGAGCAACAGGAAGAAAGTTCCTTTTTCATATCATTTGGGGAATTCTTAATGAGAGTACTGAGTTGGGAATAGCAAAAATGTTCCTTTTTCATTTGTTTCCTTTCCTGGCAGAATAGTGAATGCTCTGCAGCTTCAAGACTGTTTGAAAAAAAAGACCAGAAAATTGTCTGCCGGGATAACCAGGAAGGTGAGGTTTGTTTTACCTATAATGAGCACTGCAGTGCTCAGAGCACAAATCAAAAACCCCCTCCATGGGTGGAGGGAGCTACCTGTGCTCTGAGCTACCCAGGAGAGTACCCCATGGTGGAGTGATGGAAATTAGCCTTTTCCAAAGCCACATTTCCTATAAATCAGAACACTCATTCTCATAAATGAAGCCCAGGGACTGCAAAAGGTTTAACCCAAACCCCTTTCCCTGTGGTAGCTCTGCTTCGCAGTGTGCATGCTGGGCAACCCCAAAGTCCTGCTCCTGGATGAGCCGTCAACCGGCATGGACCCCAACGGGCAGCGCCATGTCTGGTGAGTAGGACCTCAGGCACCGTGCCACCACAGTGGTAAAGGGGTTGGAAGGCAAGAGTAGGTGCCTAAGGTGAGGTAAAGGGTGTTTTACCCACTTTGTGGTTAGTGCTGCTCATCACGTGCCAAGGGTTTTACTGGAAACTCCATTTTCCTGGTTCTCTCTGGCTGAGCAAGAAGAGAGAAAAGACATTTTACCCTCATCCTTGTTGCAAACTTTAGGACAGTAATATACGGGATTTGGAAGAATTCATAATAGGACCTGAGTCAAAAATTATTTTTTTGCCATTATTTCAAAGTATGACCATCGCTCTAAAGGTGCTGTATGTAGAGCTTTTACACTTCTCTTAGGGGAGAGGCTTTTAGAGAGACAAAGGTAGAAGAAAAAGTGCCTGATATTCCCAGGGAGTGTTAGCTTTCTTTCTTTTTTTCCTCCCCCTCTGGTCCTCAGGAAAATGATTCGTGCTGCCCTGAAAGCAAAGGGGATGGGAGCCATCCTGACGACACACTACATGGAGGAGGCGGAGGCGGTGTGCGACCGCGTGGCCATCATGGTGTCCGGGCAGCTACGGTGGGCAGCAGCACGGGGCTGAGCTGGGAAAATGGTCCATGTGGCGACAGGGACTTCTCCTCCAGCCTCACCTACCTCAGCCCATCACCAAGGGCTTTGAGAAGTGCTCCCCATGATTCCATTAGCAATCTGGGGAACTACAGACGGTGGGGCACCGATGGTTGCACATTGACATCTTTTTTTTTTTTTTTTTTTTCCCCCTCTCCCTCCCCTGCAGGTGCATTGGCTCCATTCAGTACCTGAAGAACAAGTTTGGCAGAGGCTATCTACTGGAAATTAAGGTCAAGGATCCAGAGCTCACTGATCTTCTCCATGCAGAGATTTTGAGGATTTTCCCAAGCGCAGCCCGTCAGGAGAGGTAATTATAAAATACGGGATGAACAGTGGTTTCAATACTACCTCATCCCTAAAAATGTGCCCAGCGTGATGGCCAGACACAGGATCTCAGCTGGAGAGGGATGAACAGCTCAGAGTCCCTGTGTGGGGATCTGATTTGATAATGTCACCGCATCCAGCCCTGCTGGGATCCCTGCAGCAGAATGTCCATTAATCCAGCTAATAGCGTGACATAAAGTTTTGATCCCAGAACCTCAATATAGAGGAAAAATCACCTTTTCTTCTTTTTCTTCAAGGTTCCCCTCTTTGCTCGTCTACAAAGTCCCAATGGAAGATGCACTGCCCCTGTCCCAGTCTTTCTCCAAGCTGGAGGAAGGTAAGAGTGAGACAAGATGACTTTTTGAAAAGGGGGAACACAGGTTGCTAATTTTTTACTCTTTCCATTTTTCCACAGCCAAACGAAACTTCAGCCTGGAGGAGTACAGCTTCTCTTTGAATACTTTGGCTCAGGCAGGTGATTTCAAGGCTGGAGACGGTGTAAAGGCATGAGCAGGAACCAAAGCCACGGCGAGACCCCAGCCAGTGCAGTGGCAGAAGGCTGCTGCCTGGGGGTGGTGGCAAGGAGTCCTCTACTGGGAAAGTGGTGGAAAATGGTTTGGTTTTTTTCACTGCTGGGATTTAGCATGGTGGGAACAATCCTAGGGAAAGAGTTGCTGCCTGACTCTACTTACCTGAGACAGGCACCCAGCACACCCAAGGCACGGATGCCCGTGGTAGAAAGCTGCTTCACATTCCTCTCAGAGGGGCTGCAGAGCTGCACCTCCTGTAAAGGAGCATCCCAGTGTCCAGTGAGAGTCAGAGGAATAATCAGTTTTATCTTGCCCGTTTCAGGTGTTTTTGGAACTCTCCCGAGAACAGGAAAAGGATAATTTTGATCTGACTTTGGATGGGGCTTTTGAATGGAAACAGCTTCAGCAGCAGGACTGTTAGAGATCCAAAGTGCTCATTTTCACATTACTCAGTATTAAGCTAACTGGTGTGACCCTGCACGTATTTACTGCCATTATCAGTGCACCACGAAGAGGAGGAACAGGCGCTGCTTTTCCAGCGAGCATCAGCTGAGGGCTCCTCTCCAGTGAAGAAGACATTTCACCTGGACTCTGCAGGTGTCTACTCGAAGTCCTACCCCAGTTGCATTTGCAGTGGCTGGTTGATGAAATAGTGCCTGCAGTGTCAAGCGGAGCAGCGTGCAGCAGAGGGACAGGAAAGTTTGCAGAAAGAAGGGTCATAACCCATCTCTGGGGATCAAGGTTCTGCTTTGCTCCGTGGATCTGGGTGCACCAGGGAATTCGGACACACTGCCAACCTTCTGGGCTCCTCTCCCACCAACGTGTGGGACTATTTGCCAACAACAGCGTTTAAATACATCTTATTGAAATCCCCATTCTATTTTTATACCCTTCCAATAAATGTCTCTATAGAAACCGTGGTTACACCCTCACATGTCATCATTGCTGTGGACTGTCAGGAACAGCTGAGCAGCTCAAACTCCTTCCCCTGGGGATGGAGTGGCTGCAGAGAGCCCAGGGCTGCTGGCCAGGCGGCTGTAGTCACTCATGTTTACTATCTCCGTCAGCCTGGCTTGGCAAACGTGCTCGCCCCTGCCCTCCCTCCACGCTGGGACCAGTGGTTGTCACTCCTCCCTCTGGAAACCAGCCTGGGTTGTTCAGCCTGGAGAAGAGAAGGCTCTGGGAAGACCTCACTGCAGCCTTGCAGTGCCTAAAGGGGGCTTATGGGGAAAGTGGGGACAGACTTTTTAGGAGGTCCTGTTGCAACAAGACAAAGGGTGATGGCTTTAAACTGAAAGAGGGAAGATTTAACATAGATATAAGGAAGATATGGTGGGTTTTTTTACAATGAGGATGGTGAAATACTGGCCCAGGTTGCCCAGAGAGGTGATAGATGACCCATCCCTGGAAACATTCAAGGCCAGGTTGGATGGGGCTCCGAGCAACCTGATGGAGTTGAAGATGTCCCTGCTCACTGCTGTTGAGTTGGACTGGATGACCTCTAAAGGTCCCTTCCAACCCAAACTATTCTATGATTTTCCTCCTGACAACTCTGGCACCCAGTATCCCTGTGCCCAGCTCATTTGCAAAGTTTAAAACTCTCACAGGAAATATTAAGTCCAATTCTCTTTATATAACCTGCAGCAGCAGCGGTGGTGTTGCAATCACTGCTTGTGTACGTTCCCCACTCAGCTCCAAAACATATTTTGGCAGTGGGAGGACACATATTTAGAGGGATCATGATTATTTCCCTTCTGGTTGCACAATGGCTCTGGTTTTACTCCCCACCCCTGGGAAACGGGTAAGTGAAATCACCGAACATTTCGGTCACCTGTTCCTACACTCAGCTCTGGGAAACAGGGGCTCGGTGAAAGGGAAGAGTTTTGTTTAGTTCCCTGGGGATATTGGCAGCGCTGGAGAACTCAAGCCATGAGCCTCTTGGCTCTTCTCTCCAACACCACTTGCATAGTTGTTTCCTCTAAGCAACTACCACCAACCCACTTCACCCTCTGCTACCACAGGTTTGACAGATTATTCTCAGTGATATCTAGGGCTTTCCATTGCATGGGAAGAGGAAGGAAGCGGTGCTGGCTCCATCATCTCCTGCACACGGAGGAGGAAGGAAAAGACTCACAGAGAGTCCCCCAAAGGCAAGCTGGTTGGAGATGGGGCTTTGCATCAGCCTGGAGGGAAAGGGGATGGGGCTGGTGGCATTGCCAGCTCACAGCTGAGATTTCCAGGTCCTGGCCCATGGCCAGCACTTGGAGAAAGGGGTTCTGTCCCCAGCACAAAGCAGGGCTTAGCTGGCAAGAGGGAATGAACAAAAGTTCTCAAAAAGTTCACGAGGACTTAGCTTTTCCATTGAAAAGAAAAAGAACAAGATAGAGATTTCCTGGAAATGAACCAGCTTCTTAAATATTCTCTTCAGAGGTCGCCTCCACCTCTCTCCTTTCCCCTGCCCCGAGCTGAAGGGTTGGGGGGAACACTGTCCCCCAGCAGCTGCAGTGGCTCTACCCGCTCTTTGAGTGCGGGGACAGAGAGCAGCCCGGTGGGATGCACCTTGTGAGCAAACCAGCTCCAGGACTGGCCTAGCATTTTGGTTATTCCCCTTGTTTTCCAGCACGGCACGAGCCCTCCACGCACCCGCTGTCTTTGCTGATAGACCTGAAGCAGAGCGTGTTGCCCGTGCCGCGGGGTGCAGCCATCACCCGGGCTCCCTGCCGCAGACGCTGCACGTTCCCCACAGAAACTCGTGCAATAATTTGGTCTTATTAACAGGGAAATTTTTATTTACTACATTTAATAATGCCCTCTTTATGCAGGAAAGCAACAGAACACACAAAGGGTCATTCACCACCAGCTGCCTCCAGCGCCGGTCCCCAAGCACCGTGCCCCAAACGGGCATCCCGGAGCCACAGCGAAGAGCGGCCCGCGATTAGGTGAGAAAAATGGTGTCCCCCAGTAGTTTTTGAGCGCTGGGGACCAAGGGATCAAGGCACATGCGTGCTCAAGGTTTGGGAGCTCAGGGACAGCATTTCACCCTGAAAAGTCTTGGAGACAAAAGGGGTGTTTGAAAAATGTCTGGACAGGAATAACAGAGCTCTCCAGGTCTCCTTGTCTTCTCCAGCTGTGACAAGGAGAGGAATGTTGTCTCATTCAAATGCTAGTTAAGCAACTCTCCTTAAGTGCAAGTAAGCAACAACCACAAAAAAAGTGCTATTTCTGAGAATTTCAAGAAACTTCACAAAAAGCAGCGACGCAAGATTCAAAATAGCTATGAGACAAACTTCTGCGGAGTAGGAGGGTAAAGCTGAGCAATGGTGTCCTGCCTGCGGACACCCCCTGGGGTGAAGGCACCGTACCCCAGCCCTGTGCAGCCCCTCCTGTGTCCCCCCTCACAGCAGCGGTGCCACGACCACGTGTGCTTTCTCCTGGGCAGGCACCTCCTGATCTCATCGTTCAACCCAACAAAAAACATCCTTTTTTCAGAGCAATCCAGGGGGAAAAAAGAACAGGAAACAGGACCAGCATCAAACAGAAAGTTATTTGTGTCTGCTCTGGAAGGGCAGGCACCACGAACACACCATCTCCCACGCCGTGAGGGCAGCGAGCATCTCCAGCCGGGCATATGCCAGGCTCCTGCCGGCAGAGCCACCAGAGGCTGTATCACGGCAAGCACAGCCCCTTCCCCTGCAACACAACTGGCCACGCGTGGCTGTCCCAGAGCAGAGCCAGATGTTCTTCAAGCAGAAGAAATGAGGCAAGGCAGATGTTGGCAACCCCGATGGCGTGGGAGTCCAATTCTCTTTTTCCACTGGCTTGAGACAGAAGAGGAAATCAGGGCTGGACTCCATCTCGGCATGAGAACCAGGAGGGGGTGTATCAGGTCCTCAGCTGATGCGAGCCAGCGTACGCTCTCCGGTTTGCAGCGTGTGAGTACCAGGGTGTCGTAACAAACATCTCAGAGTATTTAATTTTTAAGGCATTTCAGCTTGAATTACTATGCACGTGAAAGCTGAGAAGATGATTCTTCTCTTGCGTTGGTGCTCCTTAATTCTACCCAGCACCTCAAAACCCTTTTGAGACTCTCAGCTGTTCTCTAGTCCTTTAGCAGCAGATGGATAAAATATCAGGCAGAAGACTGTGTGGCTGTGGCAGCAGCCAAACCCAACAAAATATTTACTTCAAAGCAGGCAGAAAGATAGCTTGTCCAGCTGGAAAAAGCAGGAAAAGTTTTTTAAAAGAGTGAAAGCAGGGGACAGAGAGGGAGGTGATTGTGTAAGTCATGATGTTTCAATTAGATCGTGCCTGAGTGATAACAGAAGTTCATGAACTTATGTTCTAGGCACGATGGAGGTATCCAGTTTGTCCCTGTGCATCCTCATCCTGGCACAGAGAGCTGATGGTGTTTTTTGGATGGGGGAGGAAGGACATGGGCTGTGCTGCAGCTGAGCTGGAAACACACCTGTGTGTCTGTGGTCACGGTGGATGCCACCAGCACAAGGACTGAATACATCCCTCCTGCAGGGTCTTGTGCTCTTCAGAATGAATTTTGCCTATTTCAAAACACCAGAAGTCATCTAGTCCAGTCATTAATGTCCCTGGAGAGGTCTTGAGTTGGATCATAGATGGTTGATGGATGTCAGTGGGAGCCCAGATGCCAAAGGCAAATCATGGATTTGGGGCAAGCTGGAAAGGGTCCTTCTGTGTCATTGTGGCAGTAAAACATCATGCGTTTGCCAGAAGAATCATCACTACCATCAGCCACCTTGTCTCTCCCAGGTAAACACGTGCAGATACAGGAATCCATAATGCTTATAAATAATCCACTCTCTTGCTGGTGGCCACACCAGCCTGACCCTCGCTTTGGGCAACTTCCCTCTTTGCAGCAGTATTCTCATCTTGAGAGACAAGAGCCAGCCCAGCCATCAGCTCCTCCAACCACAGAACCTGCCAAGATGTCCTAAAACATCTTCCTTCCCATCCAAGGAAGCTATATTCTTGCCCAGCTGCACCTTCCCCAGGCCCTGGTGGGATCCCAGCCTCCAACAACCGCACCTCAGGCTCAGCAGCTCTCTGAGGAGGTAATTCATAGCAGCGATTCCCACCATGAAGGGAGCTAGTACTGTCAGGATTGAGTTGTAAATGATCTTTTTTAGGTTTCTTCAGCTATTTAAGTACTGTGTCCACAGGTGGACTAAGAGGCAAGGTCTGCACTGGGCTGCAGTGGAAATATTCCCTGTGTTCCCATTCCCAGCAAGCATATATTTGACTTTAAAGCAAATGCCCTCGGATGCAAGGAGGGTTTGAGGACAGCTGAGGACATCAACTTGCTGGCACTGGCTGCTGGCATGGGCCATGTCTTCCTCCACCCACGCACCTTGGTTGTCTTTGGCCTCACTGCAAGAAGTTCATTTCATGTGCTAAATGCAAACCCTCTAAAGGGTTTTCAGGATGCCGAGTAGGAATTCAGAAAGAACAACACAGAGAAGCAAGATTTTTTTATATTATTTTTTTGCTTTAATTTGAAAAATAACTGGCCTTGAAACCTCTGTGTTTTTTCCCCTCTCAGGACAGGCCAGAAGACTCCTGCCAACATTACAGAGCAGGGCTATACGGCATTTCACAGGGGGATTGTAATTGCCTCTCACAAGGGGCTGAAAAGTGAGAAACGGGCTCCGGTGAGCAACTGATTGCACAACATCTTCTACATCTGATCCCTTGCACTTGCAGAACATCTTCTGCTGCCCTGAGACTCTCTGTAGCAGTTACAGGGACAAGCAGATGGGGACTCTCTGAGTGGGGGGGGACAGAGAGCAGCAGCTCCGTGTGTCCCCCTCCGTGCCCTCCAAGGGGGTGTCCTGCACTGACTCTTCCAGCCTGAGATCTGAGGGCATGACATGAAGTTAGCTGCATTCACGAGGATGCTCTGAAGGCTAAGCTGGCTTTAGAAAGCACCTGGACAAATTCCTGCAAGAAAAAAAGAAAAAAGCCCCCTGTGGGGAGCTGCTGCAGCCCCCCAGGCTTGGGGACCCCTGACCAGGGAGCAGGGAAGCAGCCACTTGCCCTGTCCTCATGCTCCTACGCTCAAAGGGTCCCAACAGGGGGCCAGAGGAGATGCTTGGTCCCTCTTCTCTTGGGACCCCATTAAGCCACTGTTGACTGTTTCATTTAACTTTCAACATGCAAACCCAAGAGGGGAAAATTGAGAGAGAAGGGACTCTTTTCTGAGAAGAAAGAACCTCTATTTTTGGTTACAAACTGGAGTATGGTTTCCGAACAATAGCAAAGGATTTCAAAATCACCCGTTCAAGTGAAATATTGATGGTAATCTTGTCAAAGTGCAATGTTTCTTCCAGAAACACCTTGGGTCAGCGTTTCATTGAAAGCAAACCTTTCTTCTGGTCTGTCACGGCTGATCTCCTGATTCTACATCCTCTGTTCTGCCTTTTCTGGAAAGGGAAAATTGCCAGTGTTTAGAAAAAAATACTCGTTTGCCATTTCCAGCTGTTACTTCAGAGACAGGTGCCTAAAGAGTGTTCCCACAAGGGAAGATGGGCTAAATGGGGAAAATCCCACCTGGGGCTCAGTAGATCGAGACCTGGAGGTGGGAGGCTCAGGGACCACCAGCTGCCCTCACTCAGCCCCAGGGGCCTGCAGACCTGGGTCAGCTTTTGCAGGAAAACCCTCTGCAAGCTGCTGCTAATATGGTACAAGCCATAAACTAAGTTTCCTTAAGGGAGGTACTGACAGTGGGATATCAGAGCAGCAAACGAGGGCATCAGACAGAGGAGCAGGAGTCAGCGGAGGCTCTGCTCGTGCGGGAAGGCCGTGGGGACACAAGAAAGACCGTGGATATCCGGACAGCTGTGTGTTTTCAAAGCTGGGGGGAAACATGCTCATTTTTTCCTTCTCTCCAAATAGAATGTGGGTTTTGTGCTTTTTGCTTTTTTTTTTTTTTTTTTTTTTGTCCCCCCC
>JAOXJM010000003.1:36201380-36215364 GCA_026413425.1 Tringa solitaria
GGGGGGGGGGGGGGGCTCGGCGGGTCCCAGCCCGGCTGCGCTCCCGCAACATCTCCATTCGTGCTGTGCCACCTCCTGGTGACACCGCAGCGCTGCACACCCCGAAACACCCCCGGGACACCCCTGCCTTCCCCAGCAACCAGACAGCAGAAGGATTTTCTCTTTTTTTTTTTTTTTTTTTTTTTTTTGCCAACCAGTTACCCTGCTCCCGTCTCTTAAGGTTCTAGAGCAGCCAAAGCGGGGGGCTAAGGCCAGCCGTGCCCCCCGTCCCTCCTCTCCATCAGGGTGCGTGCTGCCCGGTGGCACCCCTCGTCCTCTGTGCCCGAGTCCAGCTCTGGAATCCAGGTGACCCTCCGCTGGCACTTTGCAGGATGAGGTGAGTGGGACAGGAGGGGGTGGTTGGGACTGAGCCCCCCGAGGTTGCTGTGTGCTGAGCTGAAGTCCTGGCGCAAAACAGCCCTGGTGTGAGCAAAACACCTGCTGGGGTCACGGGGACCTGGGCCTGAGAATGGGCTGGGGGAAAAAATACAGGTTGCAGATCGTGGCAGTGAGCTGCCGGGGGCTGCTCCTGGCCCCGGGTGTCACCCCAGGCCGTCGGGCAGAGACAACACCCCCAGCCTGCGGGTTCCAGGGTCTCTTTTTCATTCAAATACTTCCCTCACCCCAAAGTAGTTCATCTCCCACCCTGTATTGCTGTATTAGAGAGAGAACGTTAATGAGAAATGTGGGTAATGAAGGATTGAAGCATGCACAGCCTGGAAGAGAATTAGGGCTCTGGTGCAAGACCAATTTAGGCCTTAATTTCCCAGGCGGGAGGGGGTGATACCCTCAGCCCGGGGCCCTGGGTTGTATCCCAAAAGAGGAGCCCTCACCGCGTGGGACCGCAGGCTCCGGAGGCAGAAACATGGGAGGTGAAGAGGATTGGGCTGAGCCTGAGGACGACTCACCAGGTAATGCTGTGTCCCTCAAAAAAAAAAAAAAAAAAGCTGCTCAGGGTTTCTCCTTTCTTAGGGAAAACTTAAACAGCAGAATCTTTCACCAGAATATGTCCAATTTTGTGCGCAAGGCACCCGAGGGAAAGCTCCAGTTCCCAGTTAAACACTGCCCAGCTGGGAGAGCTCCTGCCCCCTGGGAGAGGGGCTCAGCCCCCCAGACCCCTCTGCTCCGTGCTGAAGGTGGCACCGCTGCCCTTTAGGAGCGAGAGCCTGTTCTGCAGCCCTGCCCTGCCACCCAAGGGCTCTGCACACACGCCCAGGGGTTGCAGATGGAAGGAGGAGGTCAAAAAGCTGGACCACAGATGCTGCGGAGGTGGCTGGCGTCCGCAGGAACACAGCGGCCACCACCAGCAGGGACGTGCACTTCCTCAGCGTGTCCCCCGTGAACCTCCCCGAGGAGGTTTGGGTTGTTCACTGCCTGCACAGACCTCGCCAGCAGCACCCGGCCCCGGCCGAGTCTGGGGGGGAGATGGAGCCTAAGACCCCCCCTTTGCCGAGGTGCAAGGTCTCAGTAGCAAGTATGTCAGCCTGATACTGAAGGGAGAGGAAAAGTAAATGGATATTATTTTATTATATTCCTCTTCTCTCCTCCAGGTCAGCTCCATGTACCAGCATCGTTGCACCAGCGATGTGATGGAAAGGGATCCCAGCCCTTCCCGCTGCCGTTTGGGATTATAGCTATCTGCAGCCTTTAATCCCTGCTCAGCCGAGGAGAGTGTTTCTGGTCACCTGGGCATTAATGCTGTTAAATCAGACTGTCATTTTTTTGCAGTTGTAGAACTCCACCCTTTCTCGTGCTGACTTCAGCAGCCATAAATCTATGACCCCTTTCTCCTCCCAGGGGCTGCAGAGGTCCCCGATCCAGGGCAAGGAGGAGCAGTTAATTGGTAGGAAAGGAATAACAAGCGTGGGCACAGATCCGAAACCAGGATTGACTTAGGAAGATTTTCTGGTTATTACCTACTTAGGAACAGAGGATTTGTCAGAAGAGATCAGAGCATTTTCATCAAATCTGGCATCCTGCGTGAAGCAGAGAGGCTGTATCAGAGGAAAAACTCTCTCCAGCCTCTCCCAGCAGGGCAGTTACAGGGTTTGATGCTGTCAGGATGGGGAGCAGAGGCAGCGCTGGGGGTAGAAGCAGAACTGGCTGCAAACACCCAGTTCCCGTGAGACTGGGGCCAGCAAAGGCACCTTCAGCCTGAGCCCAGCCTCAGCTCCAGCTGGCCCACCAAAGCGGAGACGATGCTCCCCTCCCACATCCAGGCTGGGCGAGAGCTTCCTTGGGCTACAGCATCTTAATCTAAACCCAAATGCATTTCCAGCTCAGCCCCAAGGCAGGTCACATCCAGCTGGCTCGGCCGAAAGGATCCATCGGTCCTCAGCGTCCCATCTGACCGGGCACAAAGTCTCCAGGCTCCACTAAGAAATACATTTTCTGATACTCACGCTGACGTTCCAGTAACAATAACATCATCCAAAACACCAGACGCTTGGGAAATGTTTGTTTTACAAAGCGGGGTAGGAGCTGCTACAAAAACATTCCCTGTTTTTAAAAAGAAAATAACCCCTTGTCAACAAGCGAAAACAAAATAAATGTGCCCGTATCCAAAGGAGAGAGCCCTGGGAAGTGCCCTTTCCCATGCAGGATGGCAGGGCTGCTGGGGCCGGGGCAGAGGGGGGACAGCGGGGACCAACAGCTCGATGGCAGAGGGGGACAGCCGTGGTGTGGTGTGGGAGCACCGGGGTCTGTGGTGGCCCCAGCAGAGTCCCTCGCTGTTCTTCTCATTTATAAATAGAAAGGCAGCCAGTTATTATTAGAGCTTGTTGAGTGCGTCTGGAGGAACTGCAGGAAACCCTTCCAAATGAGCCGCTTTCCAGTTTAAGCAAAGCTCCCGGGGTCAGGTCTGGAGGAGAATGTCAGTAGGACCACCCTGAGCCTTGGAGACAGGTCTGAGCACAAGGAGCTTTGCCTTTTGCACTGGGTCACGGTGGTCCCAGCGTGGCTGGGGTCGGTGCCGTGGTACCCTAGGGATGCTCTGTCCTCACCCTGCCACGTGCACCCGTTTCCCATTCCTGTGATAACAAGGCAGGGCATGCCAGAGAAACTTGCCTTTTATCTCCCAGCACCTTCCCCAGGACCTCGGAGGACACAGCCAGCTCCTGCACTATCACTCCATCCCGATGCGCATCGGGAAGCTGTTCCCCACACTGAGTAGGTGGCACAAGGAGACCTTTTCATCGCATCTTCTGCCCCAAGACCTCTGTGGGCTCATGGCACAGAAAGCAGAAGCTGCACACCTGGAAGGTGGGTCAGTTCTCTTGGCTCCGGCAGAAGAAACGCCATCAGGTACGTTAGGGTGGCTTTTGTCTGTGTCCCCCACGTTGTCCTCGTGCCCGGCCCCTGTCACCCTCCTCCAGACCTCTCCTAGACAGCAGCAGACAGGCTGTGCCGAGGGGGGTCTCAGCCATGAGATGAGTTTTGGCCATTTCTCCTGAAGTCGTGGAGGAAAAGATCTGTCAATAGCATTTAGCTCCTGAAAGGAGCCCCCAGGCACACGGTGGGCTGTCTCACCATGTCTAAGCTGCTCTGTACCCGCTAATTGTAGAGGTCCTGCTTTTAAATCTTTCTTTTCTTGCCTGTCTCTCTGTTGGAAACCCCATTTTTCTTTTATCTATACATTATACCTTCTAAAATCTGTCCCTGAACCTACAGAACTGCTCCCAGTAATTCACAGACCCAGGACTGAAAGCATTTTGTTAGTGACTGTCCTTCACAGAGCCAGCAGGGTCAGAGGAAAAGAAAAACAACAGACACGATCAATATTTTTTAAGATGGGATTTGAAAGCAAAGCATGAGAAGCATCTACCTGGTTTTAATTTCAAATGAAAAAAAAAATACGGCTGTTAATATCTGGCAACACTGTAAGAACTGTTTCTAAGAACTGTTTGTAAGAACAAAGTGTGGATAAAACCTGCAAGCTTAACGAGGCTCAGGAAAAATAAAATTTGAAAGCAGATCTTTGAAAATCTCTAGGTAATCTCTGTTCCATTTATCATGCTTTGGCAATCAGAAAGTAAAACCAGGCTCGGCATAATGAAGAAAATCAAACAGGCTTTTTTTTTCCCCCCCCTGCTGCTCTAAAATCACAGAAGTATATAGTCATGGAAAAAAAAAAAAAAAGAAAAATAAAAAAAAAAAGGAGGAACTTGTGCCCTCCTGTTGGCACACAGGGAATCTAACTGCAAAGGTTTCTTCCTGCATGTCTGAGTAGCCCATGCGAGATTGGAATGTTTTAATCACAATATTTAAGCTCTCCTTGGTGACACAGAACTAAAGCAGTGGTCCTCTCTTGCTCTGCCAGAGACGGGAAGGTAACAGTGGCTGGTAACAACCGAGTCACAAGCTGAGAATGTGTAAAAGCAAAAAAACCATCCCTACTTCCCTGGCCATCTCTGCCCGGCCAGGTCAGCAGTGTGGCACCAGTCCTGGCCGGGTTAGGGACATGCTGAGGACACCAGGGGACAATGTGGCTGAGGAGGCTTTGCCTGTGTTTTTTGGGCTGTGAGGTGCTTTGATGATTGCAGACCCTTGAATCTCCCAGTCACTGCAGGGACATCACGCCGTGCGACAGCCTGGCCAAGTGCTGCTGTCCCCATCCAAGGATTTTTGGTGTAGACATGGGAAAAGCCCAAGGCATCGTACCCAGCTGCTGCCAGGACTCCTCTGGTGGTGGTACCCACAGCACTGATTACCTCTGTGAGGCTCTTGGCTCAGTGGCAGGGGCTGTGAGCACAGAAGGGAAGCTGATATTTGGGAATTAGGTCTCCAAAAGCCCCGGATGGTATCGCTGGACTGTGCCACGGATGCTCCCCATGCTCCTGCAGAGCTGGAGGTGGCCCACACTCAGATGGGGTGTAACTTGTCTGTGGTCCCTGCAGACTTGAAAGTGGTGGCTCCCAAACCTTTCCGCTCCCAAACCTTTCCATTCCCAGCCCCATTTCCTGGGCCACCCCAGGTCTCAGCAGAAAAGCCCTGTTACCCATGGACTGTCTGTTGGGCTGACAGTCCCAGCACAACTGCTGGGTCCCTGCTGGGTCCCTGCGTGGCATTGCCACCCCCCCCTCAGAGACCGTTTCTCTGTGGGTATCTCTTTTCTCTGCAAAGCCACCCAGCAGCCTTTAAACTACCTCGTTTGGCTGCTGGCAGCACCGGGCTCAGTAGCATCACTGTAAAGCCTCCAAACACCCTGTAAAGCCTCCCAACACCCTCAAACCAGAGACCTTCACCTTCTTGTCCCTTCCCAGCTCCTCCAGCTGTAGTTTCCCCATGGAGCTCAATCAGGGGGCTCTCCTCCCTCCCCGTGCTGCAAAGCTGGGCTGTGTCACAGCTCTCATGTCTTCTCTCCCGTCTAATCAGGGCTGGGTGGGGACCCTTCCCCAACGGCTCACCAGAAACCTATTTTAGATCCTTGGGTGAAAGATTAAATACACAGTCCATGCGTTATTCCAGTACAAACTGTGTCTGTTGCTATGGACAAGGAATCCGTGTGGGGCCATTTGGAGGTAATAGGAGTTGCTTTTATCTCCTATCCCCTTTGGCAGCAGCCACAATTATTTTGCTTTGAAATCACTCCTCTTGCAGACAATTAGGAGGAGGGAGGAATTCTCATCAATTAGTCACTTTAAATCACATACGAACATAAAACTAAGAATAATTGCACCTTCTTGAGCTCACTGTAATGAGACTAGATATGTACAACTTGCATATATTCATATTTTTTTCTCCAGAGACAGCACTACTAAAGATTCCTTCTTCTGCCGTGCTGCAAATCGGACATTTGAATGTTGTCTCCTTTCCCAAAGGTGCTGTAAGGATGAGAACTGCAATGAGCATAAAGCATTTTAAGACTGTGCAAGCTGTGTTATGGGGCTCTTCCCATTACTGCCCTTAATTCTGCTGGAAGATGGGTATAAAAAGAAATAAGTAATGATTCAAGGCAAAGAGTTCCAGGCAGAAACTTGGCTGGGCAAGGCTTTCTGCCTCCCTGGGCTCATGCCCTTGGGCAGGACAAGAGTAAAGAGCAGCTCAGGAATACAGGGCTGTACTCAGACTGCTGGTGCTGGGTCCCAGCTACCTTCCTGAAGTTCTCACCATAGCTTCTTGCTGTTCTCATTACACAGATATTAGAGTGAACGTTCAAAGTCCAGACCTGATGAAGCCACAAAGCTCAGGCTCGAATTTTCCCACAACTACAGGGTTGACCCCTGCAGCCACCTCCAGCTACCAGCAGCGGGAACGAATCACAGCTTCTTTCTCACCTCCTCAGGTGCTGCAGGTCTGGGATGCTTCCTTGGAGACTTTCCTGTAGGTCCTTGTGCTGAAGCCCCCGTGTCTGCAGCCGGGACAAACATTGGAGAAGGGGGACTTTCCCCTCCATGCTCATGCGACAGCCTCTCTGCTTCCTCTTGGTCTCTCTGAGTCTCATCTGCAGCACACGTCGGGATGTTAAAGCGTGCCAATAGCAGCAGGTATGTGCTCTCTACGGTCCCTCTGCCCCAGGTCAGCCACCCCATCCCTCCCTCCAGCAGAGCCAGGGGGATTTCTCCCAAGCCAACCATCCAATTTCAGCAGAAGTTCAGAATTCAAGCCTCACTAATTGTCAACACGCCACACACAGTTTTGTCCCCTTAGTGAAGAATGGAGAAAACCCGTCTCCAGGCTGCTCTCTCCGATGCTGCCCAGCGTTTGCCTCGGACCTCGCTGCTTTTTCAGAAACCAGGTCTAAAAAATCTGCATATTTTAGAAATGAGGTCTAAAAAATTACACATAGAACTGCACTGCCTTTCTTTATGTCTTCTTTCATAAAGACTTTCCTCAGAGGAAATCTGCTGAAGTTATAGGTCACAAGGTGGCTTTTTCACACCCCAGAGATATGTTTTCTCCCCAGGAAAGCTGGCAATCTAGCTGGGACAGATTTTTAGGGACTCCCTTTGCTCCTGGGCTGTCCCAGCACCGGGGCTGCTCCCTCCCCACACCCAAGGACGGGTCCAGCTGGCGCTTGAGCAGGGGAGGAGGGAGCCTGACCATGTGCACCTATCATCCCTAATAATGGAAAAAATCTGCAACTGCAGCCAGTAATGACTATTACTGCAGTACAACTGCACACAGTGGGACAGGCTCCAGCAGACCCTCCTGAAATCGTTTTTGCATGACGAAAGCTCCAGGAGAGAGGAGCCCTTCTGCAAGAGACAGGGAGGGCTCTTCCATGTGCAGCCAGACAAAAGCAGAACCACATCTTTTCCTCTGTAATGAGACATTTTAACTTCTCTGTCCTGTGCCTACAAGGAACAAGTCCGTGTAGTGAGGGGGTTGCAGCATCCTCTGGGATGGGGACAGTGCCGTGCCTGGCCCAGGGCTCAGGAGGTGCTAAGGAAGGTGCTGGGGACACATCCCTATTCCATTATTTTTGCAGCACAAGGAGATGGCGATGCAGCAAGACCCACCAACGGTGCCTCGTTTGCACCTCACATCATGACTTTATTGGCTCCCAAAGCAAGAAGAGGCCACCATCCTGCCCCACCACGGGCGCTGCCGGCAGCGGGATGCTGAGCACTGCGGCACACCCAGCCCCGCTTGTTTACCACGATGTTAGTCACTCGCTCCCAAAACCATCGGAAAAAACACAGCCACAGGTCCAATGTTCCAGCTTTTCTGTGGCCAGAGCGAAGTCAGAAGCCACAAGAAACAAATGGACCGATTTTGAGGCCACTTGCACCCTGCAGTAAACAGGGAGGGTGGGACTAAACCAACGTCCCATAAACCCGCCAGGAAAACAAGTCCCAAGTGCCTTTTAACTCTCGACCTTTGCAGGTCCCCGAGTTCACTCCATGGTTTGGCTCCTGTCACGGCAGCTCCCTTCTCCAGCCACTCTTCATCAATCAAAGGCAAAGCAGAACATTTCACAACACGTTCTCCTTTCCTGGCAGGCAGGGACAGGAACTGGTGGCTCCACCATCACTGTACGGGACATCGAGTTGGAAGCCAACCTCCCCTCCATCGGCCATGCAGCCGGGAGGGATAACACAGGTGGCCCTTGAGAGCTCCCAGCACAGCTGATTGCTGCAGGAGTGAGACCATGGAGGTTTGTGCTCTGGCCCAGAGTTATGAGCCCACCCCATGCCAGCTCCAGGCTGGTTGCCACAAGGATGCCTCCCTCCGGGCGCAAACTGAGTCTTGGCCCCACGCTGCGGACGCAGATGGATTTAGCCTGAGGTTGGCTCCTAGAAATTGACTTAAAGAGCCCAATAAAACCATTTTAAAATATGTGTGTGTGTGTGTTAATTGTTTAAGAAGCCTCAGGAGGAAGCATGGATAAATTGCTCTTCTCCAGCAGGGCTCCAGGTGGAGCACCTCAGAAGCCAGAACAGTTGTGAGCTCTGAGCAGGGCTTTTGGGGTGGAGGGTGCCCCTGGGGAGCCCCCTGAGGCTGTTGGAGCTGCTCCCATCCTGCCCTCAGCAAGATGCTGTGAACATCCTGACCTGGCGACCCACAGGGACACTGGCTCCATCTCAGCACTGGGACTTTTTCCAGTGACTTCAGTGGGGACCAGGGTCCTGCCCCAGGCGGTTGGAGCATGTCACTGAAGCTGTGAGGACACAAAACTCACCAAGTCCCGCATCCCAGGCCGGTGCCTTGTCCCGGGAGGATAAAGTCCTAGAATACAAGTTTTCCTGGCTTATTTGCAACCTGTTCTCCCTGAAATAACCACAGGAGCTCCTGGGCCCTGTAGTCAGTAGCTTTTCCCAGCACAACACTGGGGAATGTAGCTGAGCGTTGTGTTTTACTTCACGTATTTATTTATTCTTCTTTATTTTGAATGTTCAATATCACAGCCACCGAGTTATAGATACTGCCACTAACAATAGCTGGAAAAAGTTTAAGCCATTTACAGACACTGAAATGCTAGCTAAATAGAAAAGCTTTTGAACATTTTGCAAGACCAGCTTTAAAAACAGGATGTGCAAACCCTGTATTTTGGGATGTGTTTATCCCAGGGATCAGATGTTCCACCCCGGTATCCCTGTCCCGGCAATAAAAGCCCTACAAAAACTCAAAGAAAAACCCAAACGAAATTTAAGCTGAGCCCAGGAAAAAATAAAGGGAGTTGATGTGCTAAAGGGGGAAGAAATATACTGCAGATTTCAGTGGCATTTGCTTTCTCCAGGAGTGTCTCTGGGCGGTTGGTGCTCCCTGAGCCGTGACTCGCTGCTGCCTGCACCGAGCCGGGGCAGACACCGGGACACAGCAGCGTTTGCAGCTCCCTCTCCCCCGATCCTGCACCAGGATGGATTAACTCCACCTCAGGAGCTGCTTTTCAGTACAAGTCAAAATGAACAACAACAACAAAAAAAAAAAAAACACCCACCAACAAAAAATCCCCAAACCCAACCTTCTGGTCTCACGGGGAGAATTTGGCACTGTCATTTCAGCAGAGGAATGTGTCTCCCCTGGAGGAAGAAGAAAAGCTGGGACTGGGGGCTGGTGATGAAAGGGCCGATGCCTTCCCGGCCGGGCCCCCCCCCGGCAGGTGCTGAACACAGACACGCTCAACTTAATCCCTGGAACCGCTCACAACAGGTGTGAGACGCAGCAAAAGGCGGGTTTATCCCTTGGGATGAAATATGGGAGCGTGATGGGGTGAGCAGGGGAGCAGAAGCGAGCGTGGCAAACAAAGCACGTGGGTGGGATGAGGACAGGATGCTCTGGGACCGTGTCACCAGCCACCCCACAGAGCGAGGCGTCCCTTCAAACCAGCACCAGGAGCTCAGGCTTTGGGGGGGGGGGGGAATGTATTGGGAAAAACACAGAGAAGGAGAAACAGGTTCCAGGTGGGTTTTTAAACACATTCCAAGACAGCCGCACCTGGAGGCGGGGGTTGGCAGTCTCCTGGTGTGGTGGCAGCCCAGTTTTTGTAGGGATTTTGCTTCCTCAAGAGCAAAGAGGCAATGTGGGAAGCTCAGCAAAGGGGGAAACTGGCTCATCCTTTAGCCTTGCAGCAAAGGAGGTAAATTATCAGCGCTGCTGCTGGCAACAGACTCAGGGTCTAACGATGCTGCTGTTTGAAAGGGATACTACCAACGGGAGGAATTTTGATTTATAATATACAGGGTTTTTTTGTCCTATCACTAAACTCCCTGATCAAGAGT
Source organism: Tringa solitaria (assembly GCA_026413425.1). Lineage (NCBI taxonomy): Eukaryota > Metazoa > Chordata > Aves > Charadriiformes > Scolopacidae > Tringa > Tringa solitaria. The sequence continues at coordinate 36,211,583 of JAOXJM010000003.1, forward strand.
CCCTCCCCAGCTTTCCTGGAGCCCCTTTAGGGACTGGAAGAGACTCAAAGGTCTCCCCAGAGCCTTCTTCTTCCTTCTTCCCCACTTGCAGACTGAAAAGCCCCAGTCTGCCTTGCAGGACTGTTGAGGGTCCAGGGCAGCTGCCAAGGGTTAATGTGCAAAATATCCTGCATGAACCAGGCAGTTTAATGAGCATTTCTTCCCCAGGTAATGACCAGAGATGAGAATATGCTCTGCTGTGCTAATGCTTGCAACATAACAGCCCACTGAGGAAGGAGCTGGTAGGTGAAGTGAGACCATCCTCTCTCCTCAGCTGGCTCACAGTTTCAACCAAGCTCATCTGCATTAATCTTACGCTCATTAAAATCAGTTGTTCTGTTCCTAATTCAACCAGTGCTGCCAAGCTCAAGAATTAAAAATTCATGAGCCAATGTCCCTGAAAAAAACCCCAAAGGTAAGTTCATCTTTAGCAGCATAGTTTTTTTTAAACAGTAATAAAAAAAAAGGTCTAGCTGGTCCTTTGTGCTTGAAGCTTTCAGCTCACATTTTCATGAGGGATAGGAAAATGAACAAAAGCTGAGATTTTTACACAATCGTGCGACTCCAGAGGCTGGTGCTTCCTGGAGGCAGCCTCACAAATTGCATCGCTTGTGATGAAAACCAAGAGACTGAGCAACACAGGAGGAGTCAGCTTATTTAGTTCCCCTTATCCTGCCTCAGAACAAGTGTCATCATTGCTGAAGTGGCAAAAAGCCCACCCTGCAGACCACAGGGCAAGCTCTCCACTGGGTTTTACTGCAGTGAGGTCAGGAGCCTAGAAATTACATCAGCAACATTTTCCAGCCCTGCTCTGGAGAAGCACATAGAGCTCTTGGCAGCCCCCAGCCCCTCTGGAGCCACGAGAGCAGCATTAGACCCAAAACGGAGATGCAGGACCTGGTGTGGACCCAGCCATGGGCAGCAGCAATGGGCAGGGCTGTGGGAAAAGCCAAGGCACCAGCTTACAACAGGTCACGCTTTGGTGGTCCTCCAGCATCCACTGCAGCTCTCACCCCACCTCTGTGCCCCCCGGGCCCCTTGTCCCAGCTCCCATCCAGCTGTTCTGCCCTTGAAGACTACATGGACAGCAAGGGCTGTCCTCGCCAGAGAGCAGCCAGATGTTCTCGTGGCTGCAGAGCAGCATCCAGGAGGAACATGCAAGTTAATGAAGTAAATAATTACTTTTTAATTCCATATGCGGGAGCGACAAACTAGACACGATTTTTACTATGCTCCTAATTAAGGTCACCGATGACAATAGCTGAAGAGCTGGAGACAAAGACAATAAACACCATTTATTTGAAGCAGATGATAACTCGGAAAGGGCTCTCCAGTGTTTTTTTCAATACCCAAAATGAAACAACATCTCCGAGTGCCAGAGAGCTCCCAGCCCATGAAAACACCCAAGGTCTCAGATGGCCTTTGCTGGCCCCGGCTGGAGCGATTACAGGCACGGTCTGGGTCTCTCTGCACAAACACAGCCCTTTTCCCTCGGAAAAAGGCACCATGTTTACAAAGTAAAGCCCAAGTAGGAAAACATCGAGCCAGGCCAGTGCAAAACCAACCCCTGGAAAAGGTTAGGATTAACTCCTCTCGAGCCGAGCAGAGTTCTTTCCCTGAAAAAGAAGGAGCATAAATAAATCCGGGCTGTCAGTGAGCGCCAGCGAGTGTTGCTGCAGTTATTTATAGACGGCATTCGCTTCCTTCATGATCTGGATAAATATCCATTAGCTTTCGAGGTGATGAATCAAGTATTAATTAACCTGCTGGGGAAAAAAAAAAAATAATACCGACATTAATGTTTTAAAAGGAAGCTTCCAGCAGAGAAGAAAAAAGGAAGAGTCTGAAATTTTCCAGTAAGGGTTTACTGCACTGGGACAAAGAACAGACTGGGATGCACTTACTGGGAACATCAGTCTCTGCTTTGGTAACAGGAGAAAAAAAAAAAAAACAACCTGTGATCTTGGCGTGTCTATAGAGCCTCGGGGTGGAGAAGGAGCTGGGAGAGAAAATTTAATGGGTGTTTTTCACACGGCAGCGAGGGCACCCACACGTCTTGAAACTGCCACCTCCGGGCAGGGCACCGTCACCCGTCCCTGAGCCAGAGCCCTGCCAGCACAGGGCAGCTCTTCCAGAAACCACCCCACGTCCTGGCCTGGCAGAGTGGGCAAAGTTGTTTCTCCTTCAGACACAGATGCAGCAACTGTTTTTTTTCCCCCCCTCTAAGTTCCCTCTAGATGTTCAAGCTACAGACTGGGCCCTTCTTTTAGCGCAAGCAATAAAAATCCAGAGCAACCATCAGGAAATCAGCAGAATAGAGAGAACGTGCTCTGGCTATTGCCCTCTCCCGTAAATGGGAGGAGACCGTGGCCCTCTGCCTCCCCACCTTCCCTCCGTCCCGCTCGGGGACCGGCTGAGCTGAATCTCCATTTTTTGGACCATCCCGTGGAGGCTGGTGGGGCTCAGCTCAGCCTGAGCATGAGTAACACCGAGAAAAGAGAAATACTTTCTGAAAAAGACGACTGTTTTCTAAGCAAAAAAAAAAATGCCCAAATGGGATGGGGCACCAAAACCGGAGAGCAACAGGAAAGACGTTTCCTGGTGGCACCGATACAAGACCTGCAAGCCCACCGGACCATCACCCCCCCAGCACATTGGCCTGGGACGGCTTGGCTGCATCCCTTCTCCTCTCTGCAGAGCAAGGCAGCTTCCAAGGGACATAAATCAGAAGTTTGAAGTGATTATTTGGCAAACTGAGACACAGCTCTCCCGTAGCCGAGAAGGCACGATCATCAGTGAAGCACAAAGGATCCTGTATTAGATGTCTTCAGGATTGGCTTCCTTTGCCATGCGCTCCACCCCCACTCCCCAAATCTTTAACATCTTCAAGCTTTTTTTTTTTTTAATTTAAAGGAAAAAAAATAAAGCATATGCAGTCAGCCTGTTCCTCCCATTTTTAGCTTTTTTTTTTTCCCCTCTGCATATTCCCCAGTTCTCTGCCCACACATACCCACACTACAGACAAACCATTCCCAAAAAAATTGAGAGAGGTCTAAAAAAACAACAGTAATCCAGGGCGTCATCAACTTCCAGGAATGCAAAGTGGCTTAAGAAACCACGACTTCTTTTTGTTGTTGTTATTTTTTTGTATGGGTTTTTCTTTTTAGTCTTTTACAATTTTCTGTTTTAAAAAAAAACAGTATGAATAGTCTCCTTCTCCCCCCTCCTCTGTCCCCTCTCTCCCCAGCTATATTCAGAAAGCATTTCTCGCCAGCCTCGTTTAGCTCACATTTCAGGGCAGAGCAAATGTGTGTGCACGGGGGGGTGGGGGGGAGGGATGATGAGTCAATTAGCCACCTAATAAAAATCTGATTTTAAAAGTTCCCTTTTGGACCGGCAGCGTGATGCGAGCCACGGCAGGCACAGACCCAGCGCTGCCAGCCCCCTCCCGCCTGCCCAGAGCCCCCCCCGCAGACAGGGAAGGATTTCCTACAGTGAAACTGCTCCCATCCCGCATTAAACGTTGTGGATGACGAGGCATCTGCCACTTGATGTGAAAGACACCACCACGGTCTAATAAACCGCACTGCCAGAAGGACTCTCCTGCTATCACCGGGGCTTTTTTAGCTCGGTGGCCTTCCCTCCCCGCGTGCTCCTGCTCATCACCGAGCCTCACACACCCCACGTCTCATAGAATCATGGAATGGTTAGAGTTGGAAGGGACCTTAAAGATCATCTAGTTC
>JAOXJM010000003.1:36215464-36232046 GCA_026413425.1 Tringa solitaria
CCTTGTCCTGTCACCACTCTTCCTGACAAAGAGTCCCTCTCCAGCTCTTCTGTAGCTCCCTTCAGGTATTGACAGGATGTTATAAGGTCTCCCCGGAGCCTTCTCTTCTCCAGGCTGAACAACCCCAGTTGAATAACCCCCCCCAGACCATCCTTGAACCCGCTGGCCTGGCAGCCACCTCCTGGGTTGTTCCCATCGCTCCAGCCACAACTCTCTGACTCCGCAAAGGAAAGCCCCGGGGATGCACCGTCTGTCACGCAGACCCCATTTATTCATCACACCGACAGCACCCACCAGGGCCGGTTTCCAGGCGTGCGCTAAAGGGGAGGGGGTGGGAGCCAGAGACGGTGCCTATTCATTCTCCTTGCAGATGGTCAAGCCACAAAGCACCCGAGCGAAGCCACGTGCTTCCTTCCAACCTCCTGGACTTGGCCGAGACCCAAACCACCCACCGGTGGAGTCACGCCGGGCTTGCACACCCTCTCCTAGTGCATATCCTTCTCGCCTAGTGCAACACGTCTGAATGTGCTCGTTTCCCATACATGCACTGCAGCGTCAGAAATCTGACCGTTTCAGGTTAGATTTTGATGTCCCAGAGCTGGTCGGGTTTAGATGAGAAAATGGAACAAACCCTCCTGAGCTTTGGCACGTTGGAGCAGCAGTAATTTCAAGCAGAGCACAACACTGCAAAATCCATCCCAGTAAAGCCCAATTCCATATTAAGAAGAGCTGAATTTTAAAAAAGTCACCATAACACCATCCATTTCATAACCAATAATCCTGCAGGATGCATCGGAGCTGGAGGGATATCACAAAAGACCCAAAGATATTTCTGGGATGACATTGACCCTCCATGAAGCCTGATATGAGCCAGCCTTGCTCACCAGCAACTACTGGTGCCAGTGGCCAGCTGGACTGGCCCAGCTGTGCCAATCATCATCTGGAGTAACCAAAATCCCAGTGGAGTGGAAGGCCATAGGATCAAGGTGTGCTTGTTTCCATCACCAGCTTCACATTCCTCCCACAATGGAGCTGGTGGTTTCCTTTGTAGGACACACCATCCTGATGCACCTGGAGGGCCCCTGTTTAATTTTGCTCTGGCTCCATATGACCAGCTTTGTGGCTGGGTAAAGAAACTTAACTCACTATTCCGTCAAACTTGTTCAGATTTTCTTTTTCCTCCAGTGAGCACCAGGGACACCAGGAGGAGACCAGGCTCTGAGCACACAGCAAGCCACAGCCGATCATAGAATCATCAAATCATCTGGGTTGGAAGGGACCTTTAAGACCATCAAGTCCAACTATTAACCCAAAATCACCACTAAACCATGTCCCTAAACCATGTCCCAACAGGCTGCTCCTCCAGCCAGGGGAGCTCCACAGGGCCAGGGCCAAGGCCAGCACAACGGAGCAGGAGGAGCATTGGCTGGGCAGGGTTTTACCAGCCAGCCCAGACTAATGCAGATATTTTCCACTGGCCACGTCCACGCTTCTCTCACCGGCACAGCCCAGCCGTGGGAGTGCTGGTCCAGACTATAAAACCTGAATTTCTGGCTGCTTGCTGGAGACAGCACATCCCAGAGTAACCCAATGCAGGGGAACAACGCTGCCCTTGGGTCTGTCCTTTCCAGCCGTGAAAACAAGTTAATGTTGGTGTAATTAGACAGCGACCATTATTTGCCATTGAGCTGCATAAAAATGTGAGGAAAGATGTATGCATTTTAATTAAGTCTGGGGAGAAAAAAAAAAAAAAAAAAAAAAAACCACAAAAAATGTGTACCTGGCTGGATGGCAGAGATGAACCCATGACTCCAGCCCCATCCCTGCTGCCTGCTCTCCCCGCAGCGCAGGGATCAGCCCCGGGCTTCAAAAAGCAAAATAATCCTCCCAAAAGAGGCAGGCCAGCACTTCATCATTCCTGCATCTCTGAACCTTCACGCAGCCACGTCTCCAGCGAGACCCACGGGCGAGAACTCAAAATCTTAGCCCTCGGGGGGTCCGGGAGGAGGAGGGTTCCCCAAACCCGGGCGCCAGGAGGGGACCCCGATGGAGCCAGCTCCGGGCTTTTCCGCCGGGCAGACGGCCCCTGCAGCTGCCAGGCTTTTCCATGGATTGCCCAGGTCTGACTTTCTGCTACGAAACCGCCTGGGCCTGAGCTGCCCTTGTGGTCTCAGGAATGCACGGCTGCCGAAGCGAGGTCGGGGCTCCTCGGGCAGAGCCTGGCTCCGGGTTTGTGCCCGAGCCGTTAAGGCCACGCCAGGAGCGGGGGGACGTCGGTACCCGCTGCGTGCAGGGAGTGAGGGGGGGGCGAGCGGAGGGGGTAGGCACCCGGCTGCTTTTGGATCCGTGGAAAAAATGAAATGGCCAAACCCAATCCGGGGTTTGAGCAGTGGAGTAAAACCAACTGAACCCTTAACCAGACCCAGAAAATTTCTAGGGCGTAAGGAAAGAAAGAGCGATCGTCATCATCAGCCTCCTCTCCCCCGGAGCAGCCTTCCGCTGCGGAAAAAAGGTTCTGCTCCTCAAACCCCCCCGATCCCCTCTGAAATCACTGCTCCTCTAACAGAGTCAGACACGGGGTCTGGGGGCTGTATAAAGGCAATATAGCCCATTTGCTGTTATTGCTCCGCGCGTGATTAGAGCGGAGCAGGTAGATCTCCTGCTTCGAAGCAGGAGCCAACAGTCCCCCAAACCCCCACGTCCCCCCCGATGGCACCGAGATCCAAACGCATGTGGTGGTACAGTCTGGGGCCAAAACCTCACGTTTCACAAAGAGCTGACAAAACTGGGCAACACCTAGTCCCTACTGGTGATGTGGTCTTTGCAGGCAGGGAACCGAACCAGCCCCTAGAGGCTGAGAGACCCAGGTCCGCAGCTCTGAGAGACGCTGGCGTGGCCGAGCAGCAGAGGTTCAGCTTCTCCCAGCAGGGACACGGCCTCCCTGCCCTCCCCGTCCTGCTGGGAAGAGCTTGGCTCCGAACCCAGAGGGCTGACCACAAACCCTGGCTGCAGGAATATATTTGTTAAAACACTCATTCACACTGTAGCCACGGCGCTGGCTGGAAGAGCATATATCAGGCTTTTTGTCAAACAAAACCCATTCCAACTGTCTGGGAGGACAGCAAAATCTGCCATCGCGCTGCTCTGGAGGGTTCACAGTTCACTGCAGCACTTTGTATCTGCAGTTGTTTCCATAACCAAGTCCAAGGGAGCCTGTGAACAGGAAGGAATTAGGCACTCGTGCAAAGACCATTAAAGTCAAGGGGAATCTTTCCATTGCCTTGCGAGCTTTTGGCTCCCGGCCCCGGATAGCAAGGTCTGTCGTGAGGGATTTAGAGCAGGAAACAGGAGCCGGGTTTTCTCAGGGTTTGTTGGGGAGTTTAGCACAGAAACTCCCTGTGCCCATTTCCCTGCGTGGGAATTGAGAACCGACTGCTCATCTGAGATGCAAGGTCCTCATTCTCTTCAGTTGAGAATCCTTCCTGGGGCAGACAGACCTACCACCAGCTGGACAAGCCCGTTCCCACGGGAAACAAGATTTCTTTATAGGTCCTGACATGTCGGTCCCTGACGCGTACCCCACGGATGACGTGTCACTCCAAGAGGCAAAGGAACTGCAAACCAGAAGCTTCAGCAGGTCGGAAAAGCTTGTCGATCCAAAGTGGAGGCTCCCAGCAGGGCTGGAGCTCCTGCGGGGATGGAGGCAGCGTTTCACTGGTGTCACTTCTGCCTGTTCAGCTGCAGCCAACCGCTCTGCACGGGAACGTTCTGACGTCTGATGGAGCACGGGGGAACGCACCCAAATGTCAGAAGCTGTGAGGTGCCTCCATTTTCACCCACAGAAGCTGACCTGTGTTCTTTGGGACCTAACCTCTGGAAACTGATGCTGTCCAAGGAGTGTCTTCCCAGGCACCCAAACCTGCCGGCACAGGAACCACAAAGCTCTCCAGGAAACTCCAGAGTCTTTTAGAATACAAGTGATTTTCTGCTGATAGGAGCAGTGATGCTTCTCTGGGCTGGCAGCAAGGCAGCCTCTCAGGTGAGTTCAGGGAAGTGCTGGGCTGGGAACTGGTGAAAGACATTTCAAGTGGAAGCCACTGGCTCTTGGATGATGCTGGTTCATTTTCTGCCTCAAACCCCGTGCCCCCAGCCTCACCCAGCACCATCTCTTCATTCCCCCCGCGGGGGTAAAAGGAGGGAGGACATTTCTCCACTCCATACGGGACAGGTTGTACCAGAACTCCAGTGAGAGCAGAATGAGGAGGCTTCGACCTGGTGCTGGAGGGAAGGCAGGGAGCCTGGCCAGGGCTGCGCTCCCGTCAGGGGGGATGCTCTGTGCCGATGGCCGTACGTGCTGTGGGCTTCACAGGGGGCAGCATCCAGTGGTTAGAGACATCAAGACATCCTTCCCACTCCTCGTGTGCCTGGGAGAGGAGCAAAGATTTAAAGAAGGAGTTACTCAAACCACAGGCTTAGGGAAAACCTCTGCCTCCTGGCAGACGCTCATCACTTGGGCTGGGTTTAGAAAAACAGAGGTGGCCAAGCCCTGCTCTGGCCTTCAGTGGGAAATAGGGAGAGACAAGAGTAGGCTCAGCTGCAAGAAACTTGATCCCAGAAAGAGGAGAAAGGAGGGTGGGGAAGGAAAGGCTTCCTAATGCCCAGGGTGACCCAAACCAACTCTGCACATCCCAGCTCTGCCAACAGACCCACACAGCCAGATAGGAGAGAAACATCTAACGAACAGATTGCTTTTGGTGGCTGCAACCTGCTGTAGATAGTGCCCCATTCGATGGGACGAGCTTGTGTCACTTGCCTGAGGTGACTCGGGAGCAATGTGCTAGTCCAAAGACCACCTCTGCTGGGTGGTGGCCTGCAGGTTCCCTGGGCAGGAGCCTCCATCCCCACGGGCAGGAGCCTCCGTTGTCCTGCAGGGAGATGAGGTAACCCCACCATGAGAAGTCAGGTGGGGCTTTATTGTTTCCAGAGGGATGTGGTTTTAGGAAACGAGCTTGGCTCCCACCTGCTGCAAGTTCACCGGTTTAGTGGGACAAATTGCCAAATTCGACAGGAACTAGGGTCTCGTTAGCGTGACAGGCTTTGGCAGAGGGAAAGGCTTCTCAGCTTCCATTTATAGGGTGGGCTGAGAGACGCCGTGGCAGGAGTTCAAGCAGGGCGGTGAGGACCATTGCGTTAGGAAGTCTAGACAGTGCTGGAGCCCAGCAAGCCTGGAGAATGCCTTTCCCCTGCCCTCGCGTACCATTGGAAACCCAGCAGCATTCCTCGGCCGGGAGCGATGCGGGGAAATATTTCATTCCCTGGTGCAAACAGACCCCTTTGCTCCCTTCTCTCCCTGGAAAACCTCCACCCCCAGCGCCCTGCCCGGGGCACGGGAGGTTGCCAGCGTGGCTGCACACGTGCCACCACCGGCTCTCGTTTGCCCAGAGGCCGCCAGGCTCCTCAGAGGAAGGAAGCGGGGAAGAAAAATTCTAAAAAGCGCCTAAAATCCGTGTTTTTATTCCCACCTGGAATGAAAACAGCACCTTTGGAGCAATCCTTGAAATATCTGCTTTTCACCGGTTTTATTCCCCATTTTTGCTCACTGAGCTGAGCAGGGAACCCCACCTGCCCGAGCCCCCGCTGCCCCCGCACCGCGCTCCCTCCCCGGCCGAGAAGCATCCAAGCAGCTGTGCTCATCGATAGCTGCAGCCAGCCCCACAGGAGGCGTTTTGAACCTAAACCAAAAATTAAAGCAGAAGTAGTTTTAATTTATTGGAAGATTTCTGTTGGGCCTTTAACTGCTAAATGCACTTTTCACGAGCTGAGGGGCAAGATGTGCCCAGATAGATGGCATTTCAGCGGTTCCTGAAACGCAAACCCTGGGTACATCTGGGCAATGCCTCCCCAGCTTTAGCTCTTCAGAGAGCAGCAGGGTCCGGTGGCAAGGACTCGGTCATTCAACAACCATTCAAAGGAAAAAAAATAGGATCAAATGCTCATCCTTTAGAATTCGCCAGGCTGGCCCTGCCTGCACAGCAAGCACGTAGGCTCTTTCCTTAAGTGGATTGATAAGCGCTCTGAATCAGTATTAACACATGCCAGATGCTGGGGAATCATCTCCCACTTATGGCAATTATGAGGATGTCCCAGAATCCAATAAAGCAACTGAGAAGACGAGCAGCTGGTGCTGGTTGTCAGGCCCCAACACAGCGAGATAAACCTATGTAATAAAGAGGTGGGATATTTTTTTTTTTCCTTGAGCCATATGCCATTTAGCACTGGATATGTGCTATTCCTCCTCCCTTCAGGGGTTCTCCTCAGGAGGAGATGAGCAGAGCATCCTTCATCCTTCCTCCAGCAGGATGCTGAGCTGTGCCCCCCCAACCCTGCCCTTTCTCTGCTGAAATCCAGCTACCCTGTGCTGATGCCCCAGCCCCATCAGCATCACCCAGCCACAGTTCTTCCCAGGGAATGGTGCAAAGTGACCCTGCACAGCCACCAGACAGCACCTCCAGCCAGAGAAATCACCAGGTGGGACCATCTCCCTCCCTCCGACCTTCTCCGCTCCCTGCTTCCAGCCAAGGGCAAAACCCCACAGCTCCAGGTAAGAGACTCCACCATGTGTTTAGATTTGTTAAAAGCCACACGAAGTGGTGAAGCACTGAAGGTTACTTCCTGCACAAATGAGCCAAAAAATAATCATCATGGACAGGGAGCGCTGGGGATTACACAACAGCGATCCCATCTAGACCAAACACATTTTAAAAATACTTAACGGATGATTCCTAGAAGTAAGAGCCAGAAAAATGTATTTGTGTGCAAGGCAGCAGAGCTGAGCTATATTTAAAAGAGGAAAGAAGAGAAAAGTAGTCTCCACATGTCTGATAATGCAGACGCTGTGCTTAGATACACTTCGGTACGTCTTTATGCGGCAAATGCCAGCGCAGCTACAAGGATGTTTTCCTCAGTGGATAGTGGTTCAGGGACTCGCCGGTTTTAAGATCGGAAACAGCCATTGAGAGGTCTCCTATGAGCTGCTCTCCACCACAAGTTTCAGCCAGTAACTGAACGGGGTGGAAGGTTTGATAACTTTGGGCTGTTTGCACTGAGGGACACACCAGCCTTCGCCCACGGGCAAGGGCCAGCCCAACTCCAGCCGCTCTCGCTGCAGGGCCCTTCTCCCACCGAGGCTGCTCTTTAATTCACTCCCTGCCCTCACAAACACATGTCACTCCCATTTTCCTTCCCAGAGATTTCTCAGACAACACGCAGAAAACGAGCTGAGGAAATGAACAGCACGAAGGGAAGTCGGTGAGCAAACTTTGGGGAGCAGCAGCACCAGCAAATGCTGGTCCCCCCATCTGGGACCAGTGCTCACCTCTGGAGGCCCCAGCGATCCCGGCCAGCATCCCCCCCCCAGCTCCCAACCCTCCCACCCCGCTGAAACACCTCCTGACGGGAAGGCTTCCAGAAGACCTCCAGACTCAGCGGTGCCTGGAGAATCTGCTCTTTCTTTTCATTCCATTTTCCTCCGAGCTTTTCCTAAAGCACAGCTTTTTTGCCACGTAATTTCCTACCAACATCTGAAAAGAAACATGACCAGCAGCTGTGGTCAGGGCAGCATCCATTTAAAAAGCATTGAGGGACACAAAGTCACTTAATGTACTTACAGTGTCACATACGACGTTAACACTGAAATAATTTTAAAAGTCAATTTGTATGTAAATTTGTGCTCATTGTTTACTTTTGGTAAGACTAAAATGCTTGGCATCAGCCCCAGGTTTTCAGAACTGTGGATTCAGTTTGCAGAGGGTGCCTGGGAGAGAGGGGGGCGTTTTCTCCTAGAGAATAATATGCTTGTTTGAAACAACTTAAAGGCTACAAAACCTGGGTCCTGGCTCGTGTCAAAGCCAAAGTTGAAAAAAAAAATTGCATTTGGAGTCAAATTCACCTTGTTCCTTTTCCTTTCAAGAAGCTGCTGCCTTTCTTCTTAAACCTTTGTTTAACTTTGATCCATTCTGTGTTTGAGATCTGCCCGTCTCTTTGTGTACCCAGCACCTGGGCTAACGAGTTCCCATCTATCACCTGGGATCTTTGACAGCACAGGGTTACAACTATATTAACTACAAGAAATACACTTTTAACGTCCCCATTAGGGGAACATTAAAAACGGGCTTTAAAGTACGCATTTAATGACTTAGAATAAAATTTAGATCATACGCAATATTTAACTTTAAAAGCATTGTGTAAATATTTAACCAATTCATGCAGGGAACAGAGTTAAGATATTTTGGGTCCCCTTTTCCAGAAAGCCTGTCTGTGACAGAGCTTTCCTAAGCATTTGATGCGAAGTGCCACCAGCAGCACCAGCTGCAAGGCTCTGCAGAGAAAGGTCTGCACAATTTGGGGACCTAAAGGTGCTGAGCTTTTGGGCACCTAAAAGGTCCAACCACAGAAGCCAGCCCTCCCCATGGTCAAGCCACCCTGCGCCCCGCAGGAGCCCCCAGCTTAACTAAACCAAACCATTTCACCTGGTTATTTAATAAAATACATCATTAACATTGCCCAAGACCACCGAGTGGGGTGGGGGGGTGTTTTGCACCACCGAGGTCCATGCACAGGACGGAGAGGGACGAGCGTGTGTTTTCCCAGCTGGATGCCTTCAGAACACACGTCCATCCCGCTGCCTCGGGGAACGTGTCTGCAAAGTGCTGAGCAACAGGAAATCGTTTGACTTGTATCTGACCAAATCCAGAGAGTATCAACCCTGCAATTAGCTATAATTAGACATACACTTCAGCAGTGCTCCCCCGGGCAGAATCCATAGTCACCCAGACGTGCTCGGGGTGCTAAAGCGATGCTGGTAGAGAAAGGCGTGATGACCACCTCTCCCGGGGGTGGCCCCTGGGTTCACCACAGGTCCCTGTTCCCCCACGAGATGCAGGAACCAACCTTACACCAGGGATTTCCCAGGACCTCCCAGATGTTGAGCAAGGCAATGGTTCGTACCGTGGAGTCTCTACAACTGCCCCTCCCAACCAAGCAACTGCTGCCCCAGTGCCCATCCCCTGGCCAGCCAAGTCTCAGGCCCAAATTCCCCTTGGACAAGCATATAGAGTTATTTTTTAATGTGCCTTTCTGCACCGTAGCTTTTCTGTCTTTAATAAGAAAAGACAACCTGCTGAAGTGAGGTCCCCTGGTGAGGAAAAATTAATTAATTCCCCAGCCTCCCACTCCAGCCATCTTCAGCCCTTCGTCTCCACCATCACCCGAACACCAAGAGGCTCCTCACCAACAATGCAGACATGGCCAAACCCAGTGCTATTTTTGCATTGCTAATGCCCCTGGGAGCCCGTGCCAGCCGTCTGAATAACACCCAGAATATCATGGGAGAAGCTCAAAGAGGGGGGACAAAGAGAGACTCAGTTGTCCCCTTATTTTCAAGGAGACATTGCCCTTGTGATCCCCTGCCAGTTGAGATGCACTTTGAAAGCCCCCTACTTAAACTGTGTCTGCAGCTAAAGCTGAGCATTGCCACACGAGCAAAAAACGCCAGTGCTGAGGAGATGCTGAGGGGATGCTGATACTTAGGGATCTAGTAAAATGACAGCAACCTCAGCTGTAATTACTGCCCTGTAATCTGTGTGGCGTGGATAACCACGGCACTGCAATAGTGAAATCACTGCACACAGCTATTTGCTCCTTGCCTTGAAATAAAGTGATGGGGAAGATGGGCAGCAATTGAGTGCTATGTAAATATTCGGTAATTTTCAACCTTTTTCTATCAACAGACCCATAATATTTTTCCTGTGGAGGCTCCACGCAACAAATAGAGCACAGACACACACAGGCTTTCCTCCCCGAGCAACCTGCTGTACCCCCCCAAAACCACCCACCAGCCCCAGAGAGAGCTGGGAGGAAAGGTGGGTAATTTGGAAAAGGAAAAAAAGACTTTAACTACAACTAAAACTGAGTCTTTTCTCTGGCTGTTCTTTGAGCCATTTGGTTCACAGATGTTTTTAACAGCTTTCAGAGTGTCAGAGTCAGAGCCAACAGGGCACCCACACTGTGGCCAAGGGGGAAAATTCCTATTTTGGCCTCGCTTTTGGTGCATGGACTAAATGTTCATGTTTTGTGCAGTGAAAAAGTATTGAATATTTTGATTTGGAAACCATGAGAGGTCCCATCCAACCAATGCAAGGCAGCGCCAGGGTGGAGGAGAACGAACACCTCTTGTACCTCCTGGCTCTGCTGGGAAAGGGTTTTACTTCCAGCTATTTATCGCACCTTTGCACATCAGCTGATTTCCTCTATGACTTATTTGTGGTGAAACAAGCCAGGTTAGCCCCGCAGCCAAGCTCAACTCTTTAAAATGCCTCACTCCAGCGAAGGTACCAGCTGGCTGTAGAGTGGAGCAGGTCCACGGAGAGGCCAGATGGACACCAACACTGGGGGCAGGTGATGCTGAGGCTGAGACCAGCCCAGGAGCCACGACTCACCGTCAACAGCGTCGACTCACGCTTAGACAGGAGGCTCACACAGCTCAGGAGGCCCTGAGCTACAATTCCCACGAGGCAGGTAGGAATCGACCTCTGAATCTACCCAAAAAGAAACCTTTCCACATCCTCAGAGATCAAGTCCAGCAAAGCCAAAGCTGTTGCACAGACAACACAGGCCTCCTACAACTGTAATTCCCACCCCCCAAAAAAAAAAGTCACATCAACAGAAACCTCCTGACTCTGCTGAAACTTCCCACGCAGGATGGCATCCCCAGCACATGGCAAACACAATGCTGAATGCTCCACTGCAAAGCAGAAAGGATAAGGCTGAATTCAAGATTTTCCACAGCTAGATCCACATGATTCTGTTCGTTATAATGGATGTTTATTAAATTACTTACAGTTCAAATCTTTCTCTAAAACTCGTAGTCCTTGCAGATGCCCCTGTGTGTGTATTAACAGCAGAGATGGACAAAATGGTCATTCAGTGATCTCATAGCTCCTTCCTCCCCACTACCTCATTTGTCCGTAGACTGAAGAGACACTGGCATTAATAATTACTTATTTTAAATTAAATTCAAGACTGGGGAGAGGAGAAAAATCCTCCTGAGTGTGGCAGACTTCTTTATATCTCATTAAATCTCCCTCCCAAGCTGTAGCTGTTGGTGCTGAGAGACAAAATATCAGCTGAGCCAGGAGCCCTCAGCCCTGCACACTGGAGGGCTGCAATAAGAAATGCACCTCCACCAAGCAAAGATCAAAATTTGAAGGCAATTTTCATATGTGACCTAAACCACCTCTCATGGGAGCAGAGAGATGGTGTAAGGGAAAGGGGAGCCAAAGGACCCCGCTTTCTTGAGCAAATTTGAGCACAGGAGAGAGCACGGGGAGGTAACCTTGTTGAGAGACCAGGACCCATGTAGAGGGGAGGTCCCTCACCCCTCAGAGCCCAAACTGTCCCTCTCCCAGCAGTGATGCTCTGCCCATCGCTCTCTGGCCTTCAGAGATTGCTCTGGGGTGACAGACAGACCCAGAGGAACATCTGGAGCAGCAGCCAGCAAAGAGACAACTTAGGCAGTTTGCAGGAACAGCTGGGGCATCTCTCACTGCCAATTAAAAAGCTTCCCTGACTATTTTTTATATAAAGATTAGTCATCTTTAAACATCAACGTGGCTCTGCAGTTCCTCCAGCCAGGACACAACCAACAAGGGCTTCACAGCCTTTTGTTTCCCACCATCACAGAAGACCAACTACCAAGGGCAGGAAGAAATACTCCCTCTCTGTGGTCACTGCACACAGCTGGCGACAGGTCATTGCACAGGCATTTGCCTCCGGACGAGCATCGAAGGCAGACATGAAAAACCCAAGAACAAGCAGAAACCCTCCAAAAAACCTCCTGTGTTACACCGGGTAGCTCAGTGGAGAAATGTGATGTGATGTAAATGCTTTGCCTCCAGCTGAACCCACGTGTGAATGTGAATTGTGACGTGGCATCGTTCATTGACTTTCACCACGGGCCCTAAGATTCAAATCCATGTTCTTTCCAAATCACTGTAATTTTCAGCCTATCCCAGCTCCTCCATTTGTTCCGTTGGTTGTTTTTTTTCTAATTTATGCCCCATTTATTGCAGAATAAGCTATTTAATAAATTCTTGTGGCGTAGCTCCCTACCCAAGCACTCTGTTCCAAAATCGTTACTTTTATTACCGAATGCTCTGTCCACACAGAGAGCCCCCCCAGAAGAGTTATTGCCAAACTGCCCGTTCCCGGTGGCCAGCCATCGAGCCAAGGTTAAGGCGACCCCAGTGAGTGGCAGAGATTAATATGGTCAGGAGGAGGGGGGAAAACAAATACAAACACAAAAAAAAAGGGGGGGAAAAACGCTCAGGAAAAGCTGAGCAGGGACACGGTGCCACAGAGGCTGCCTGGGAAGAGGAAGGGTCTTCCCCACCTGCAGCATCCCTACCTCGTGGGAAGCAACAGATTGCTGCTGCACTTTGCTTTTGACCATCTCAATTTACTGGTGCTTTGTAATTATCAATTTTAATTGCAGATTGAAGCTGAAAGGGCTTTCCCCCCCTCCCCTCAGTATAACAAACAATCCTGAAAAACAGTTTGCTATTGAGAAATTCGCTTCCTTTTCTTTTCTTTCCCTTGCAGATTTGCAACATGAGGTCATTTCCAAAAGATCAAGGTATACAGAGGTGCTGGAATGAAACGATGATGATGATAATAATAATAATAGTAATAATAATTTGGCATAGGTTTTCCTTTTGAAACTTGTCACTAAGCCCCAACCCAAAAGAGTGCCTGGTTGACTTCAGACTGAAGTTTGGGGGCCCAGCTCTGCCCCCCCGCCTGCCTCTGCCTGCAGCCACAGACGAGGTCAGAAGCATTCTGGAGGTTCAGGAGCCTGGGACCTCCTACCCTTAGTCCCACCCTGCTGTGACACAGCCATTGCCTTGGCAGAGCTGCCCCCACCAATGAACCAGCCACAAGAAAAGTGTCCACGCAACCCTGAGGTCGTGGCTGGTTTTCACCCTTTTTCTTCTTAAGCTTTTAGGAAAGGGCCAAGGAGCCACCACCTCCTCCATCATTTTCCTCCAGCTCCCTCTGCAGTGCCCTTTTCACCTGAAAATAAACAAAGCCAAGATTTCTTCTTTATCCCATGACTGATTCCTTGGCACTTCCAATGCCATCAGGGTCCTTCTCAAATCCGTGATCTTGCCTATAACCATGTCTCCCCAGGATAAACTAAAAGCATCCATCCTTACCTGGTTTAACAGTTTCACTTTGTCTTCCTATTGAAAAACAGCCATAATTTTGCAGCCTGTCTGCCTGCGGTTTTCACTGGGACAAATGTGCAATCATAATAGCAAACAGCAGCCAAGACTGTACAGTTTCCTCTAAATAATTGAAAGCTCTGTTCTTGCAGACAACGAGGAGTCAGCCAGCCTTCTCCATGGAGGGGCACAATGCACTAACTACATTTAACTCATGAGATAACTTATTACCTACTGACAAATTGATGCTTGCTTTTTTTTTTTTTTTTTTTGAGAATATATATACGCTCTCACTGCGTACCATGCCCAAAAAATGGAGATTGGCTGTTTGCTTTTGTGGTCTGGAGGAACTGGCAGAGGGCTGGGAGTCAGAGGTTTGGGATCCATCTGTGATTTTCCCATCAATGGAAGAAAGCACAAAGCCCTTCCATTTTCTGTTTTCTAAACAATCCTTACCCCATCCACTGACACGCTTTTAAATCATTATATAGGGAGCTCCACACCAACCCTCGGTGGTTTTAGAAAGAAACTGGTGGGAAAAGGAGCTATTGCAAGGCTTGGAAAACGTTCCAGCAGCTTGGGAGGGAGGTTCAAACCCTCTGCCCTGGGTTTGGGTGCCCGGCCCAGCCAACGGCAAAGGGGACGTCTGTGCCTCTTCCCAGCCCTTCTGCTTGCTTCCCACTGCACTGCCCGCTAACAATAGGGAAAAAAAATAATAGAAGTTCCTCTATTGGAAAGCCATTAAAATTAAAAAAACCTCTGCAAACAATCTACATTTTATCTTCTTAATGGCTCTAAAGCCTCCACTTGTATCCAAAAATAATTGCACTCAGCAAGAGTTGAAGAATACTCTTTTCAAATGCTGGACCAGATGTTCCACTGAGACCATTACACAGTTAACTACCAATAAAAGTAATTCAGCAAACTAAATATAGTGATTGAAGAGCGCGCGCCCGCAGCCCAGCCCCATTTGCAGACAAGAAGTGTGATGTGCTGTTATTTAACCTCCAGCGACACAGACGCGCTGTTCCCTTCCTCCTTGGCAAGGGCCGGGTCCGGCTGCTGGAGAGGACTCTTGTGTTTTTGTTATCTCAGAGATCCGATATCAGAAACTCCGTGCGAGCCGAGCCGCTGCCCGCGCGGCCAAGAACCCCAGTGTTGCTTAAGAGGTCAGTGCCATTTTCCAGTCCATCCCAGCACATCCAAGACAAACAGCCCCGTGTCACCCGGCTCTGCACGGGACGTGCAGCCCTGACACGTGCCGGGCCGCCTGAGGGTCACCACCACCTTCCTCCACCACCTCCTCTTCTTACACACCTTCCTTGGCTCCGTGGCTTGGTGTCCACCAGCTGGGCTTCGGACTTTGTGAAGCACAGAGGGAGCCTTCTCGGACCCCATGAAGTGGTGAAGGGTTTCATGACTTGGTCACCACCCGCGTTGTCCCTCCTGGGGACAGGATGGTCCAACGTCACGGCCGACCGTGGGAACCTGCCCCGGCCTTTGCTCTGAACACACACACCAGCTTCAGAGCTGCTCGGAGGGAGAGAGGAGCCGGGGGAAGCAACGCTGTGCTGGAGGAGAGAGCCCAGAAACATCCCCAGCAAACAGCAGCCGCTCTCCTGGACCGTGAAGGTGGTTTCATCTTGTTTGTGCTCAGCAGCCCAAAAGCTAATTGCCAAGGAGGACAGGAGCCGCGTGGCCTCCCCGGCAGCTGAGAGCTTGCTGGGGCCAAGGGGAGAGCCCCGAAGAGCGGCCAGGAGAGGGGGACGGGGGGAGGGAAAGGAAACGGGAGCCGCTGCCGGGAGCCGGCAGGTTGGATGGGGAAGCATCAGGGGGTGTCGTGCCAGGGGCACGTCTCATCTTCTGCCTTCCCTGCCCTGCAGCAAAGGTGGCTTCAGAACTCACTCCCACTTGGTGTGTTCCTAAACGCTTCCTTTTACACTCTGTAATTGCATTCTTGTACCAAAAAAACCCTCTGGAATGAACAGGCTTCCTCTCTCAAAAGATTCATCTCCAATGCAAGTGGAGAGGCACTAATTTCCCTATCAGGGTCTCCAGGGCTTTCCTCTGTATTGTTAACTAACAAAAATGTGCTCTTAATTTAAGCACTTAGCCCAAATATTTCATTTTTAATTACAAGCTGAGGCAGAGCGTGAGACAGCCCAGAGCCACGGCGAGCGCTTCCCTCCCAAACCAGCCCCGGGGGGAGCGGGGAGGGCTTTCACACCACCCTGATGGTGAAAAACCCCCAGCCCTGGGGGGGTCGGGCAGAGGAGACCCCACCAAACACCCTGCGAGAGGTGTCACCTTCCCTCTTACCCGGGAAATAAACCCTGGCCCCTGCCAGGGCAGGAGGGTGGGAGATGCCCTTTGGGGAGCATCACCCCTGCCCGTGCTGAGCCCCGAGAGCGAAGGGGAAAAGGGGGGGATGAAACCCCACCAGGGTCCTGGGCACCCCCCCCGAGCCCTGAGCGCAGCAGCTGGCGCATCCCTGCTCCATCCAGGGCTCTCCCGTGCCAAAAATCCAGGTCAGACACAACCGCTGAGCCCCTGACGTGGGGCTGGAGCCCGAGCCAGCGGCTCCAACTCCCGACTCGCGTTTTGGGTGGAAAGGGCAGGCGAGAGGAGGGCAGCGGAGGTGACCGGCTACCGAGGGGCAGCCGAATCCCCGCGGAGGATGGGGGGGAGCAGCCGGACAGGGGGGGACAGCCCAGCGAGCCCCCGCCACGGGGGCAGCCAAAAGCATCTGCACCACGGGGTCAGGGAAGGACCTCGCCTTCCAGAAGAGCTTTCCCTGGTCGGGTCCCAGCTGCGGCTTCTCCTCCCTTTCCAGCCCCGTGCTAAGGCATCCCCAGCCCTCCTTACTCCCTGGGGGGCCTTCTCCCTCCTCACCAGAGACACAAACTGGAATCACCTTTTTCCAGCAGCTCCACGTGCGCAGCAAACCCTTTCCCCCACCACACCCTGGTCTCCATCACATTCCTGTCCCCCCAAACTGGGGCTGCTGCCGGCGCGGACGAGCTCCAGCGCATGGAAAGGGAGAGGCTGGACCAGGAATGGGACGGGAGCCGTGGGATGTGCTTCTGGCGCGCCCACGCAGCCATGTGCTCAGCCACATCGTGATAGGGAAGCGGCAAAATGCAGAACTTGGCCCCTCCAATTCGTATTTTTATTTTCTTTCTAATGTTGTGAAGCTGCCTTGGCATTTAATCCTTGTAATTAATGAGAGAGCGAGAAAGGGATCGTTGTCATCTCTTCTTCCCTTTTACAAACATTATAATCTGCCGGGGGGGGGGCTGCAT
>JAOXJM010000003.1:36244331-36271346 GCA_026413425.1 Tringa solitaria
CAGGGTGGCAGGCGATGTCCAGGGTGCAGAGAGGTCGGGTGTTTGTCACACGGCCACACGCACGTGGTCCCTCTCCCGCATGGAGGTGCAAAGAGGAGCTCCGGGCGCTCCCCTCCCGGGGAGGGAGGCACAGGCTCAATCAGCAATCAAGGCGCGTTTTGGAGTGAGATAAACAGAGATGCAGTTTCGAGCCCTCAGCTAACGAGCAATTAACCTGGCACCTCTTCCCAGCAGGCTTTGTATTTAATAAAATCAAAAATACCCTTCTTAGAAGAGGAGGGCAGCAGCCTTCTTCCCCTCGCTGGGCTGGGTATTGAACATCAAGGGGAAGGGATCTCTCACGATGACGGTGGGGACGGTCTCCAGCTCCCCAGCCCAACTTCTATGATAATTACTAGACCGTAAGTCCTGTAGCTCAAGCGGCGTGAGCTGATTCCAAAGAGAGCTGAATTCCCCTTCCAGCTCTGCCCTTGCATCACCTCAGCGACTCTGCTTGACTCTCCTTACCCTCCACTTCCCCCTCTGCATCCCGCCTCCGCTGGGAGCTGGAAAAATGAGGCCGCGCTGCTTTTCTGAAGTGCTTTGTGGTTTTTAGAGCTGGGAGATGCTAGATGAAAGCAAACGTTGGGGTTGTGGGGTTTTTTCCCTTTAAACATTGCTCAATAAGTAACAGGCTAAATCCTGTTTCGTGCCCGAGTCTCAGCAGCAGAGATGGTCCTTGGGCATCGCCCCAGGAGCGAAGCACGGCACGAGCTGGTTCATGCCGTGTTACTGACTCAGCAATCAACAGCGGCTTTTCCACTCTCTGCCATCAATGCCTTTCTGCCCCAGGCCTGATTATTATTTTTTTTTTGAAGAATATTTGAGATGAATCAGCCGGGCGTGAGTGCCTCGGGGCGGGGGTGATCCCTCCCGGCCTCCCGCTGTCGCAGCCGCGCTGTACCAGGTTCAACGTGTCTGTGCTCCGTGCCAAACCCACCGTTGGAGAAGGGCCTGAGGGGCTCTTCTGCCTCCCCATGGACCCAGTAAGGGGATGGGAGAAACTGGTCAGGGAGAAGAACATCCAAGCGTTCCAAGCAGTAGCTATTAAAATAGCAGGATCTGAACTCGGCCACATTTTGGTCCAGAGGGTAAAATGATCCTGGCTTTTTGCTGGAAAGCAGCTGGGAGAAAAAAAAATTCCACATGGGTGCAGTCATCAAAAGGCCCCTGGTAGGGATGAGGGCAGCATCTGCCGTCCCACACAGCCACCCTGGGCAGTAACGTCCCCTTGCATGGCAGGCTCTGAGCCACTGTCCCTTCCGTGCAGGATCCTGGATTTCCGGAGGGTGCCGCCCACAGTTGGGAGGTTGATCAACGTCACCAAGGAGATCCTGGAGGTCACCAAGAATGAGATCCTGCAGAGCGTCTTCTTCGTCTCACCAGGTAGGCGAGCGCTTGGGCTGCCACCAGCTGGGATTAGACACGTTGGTCCATGGTGGGTGGAAGGGCAGGGTCAGTAGGACTTGAGCCGTTGGGTGGAAATTAAATTCTTGGGTGAAACATGCACAAAGACATGGTTATAGCAGAGATTGGCCCTCAGCCTCCAGCTGGAATCGTCTGCCAGACCTACTCGCCTGCCCTGTTTTTCCCACCTTTCCCCTAGCCTGGGACCAGGTCTGTCCATTGACCAAAGTCCAGGTATTGTCCATGATTTGGCAGTTTCACATCCATGATGCGGGTACGTACACCACAATATGTGCGGTCACCGCCACGCCGTGGGGAAGAGGTCAGTCCAGGCTACCTCACAGTCTCCTGGTAGCTCCTTTCCCCAGTTCTCCTCTCTCTTCTCCTCCCAGCCAGCAACGTCTGCTTCTTTGCCAAGTGCCCGTACATGTGCAAGACGGAGTACGCGGTGTGTGGGAACCCCCACCTCCTGGAGGGGTCCCTCTCCGCCTTCCTGCCATCCCTCAACCTGGCGCCACGACTCTCCATCCCAAACCCATGGATCCGGTCCTACTCGTTTGATGGAAAAGAGGAGTAAGTGGGTAAATGATGCTGCTTCCCATTATCTGCATCGCAGGGAGTGCACGGGAAGGAGAGTGAGGAGGGTACGGACACACAGACATTGTACGTCCAGGCAGAGGAAGGCCAAGGCTCAGAGACTGCCCATAATTAATCTAATAATGATTAATGCCTGAGCATTGACTGGGTTTGACTTCCAGTCTCCTGCGTGCACAAGGAGGGAGATTTAAGTCCTTCTCCTCTCCATCTCCACAGGGGAGACCAGCTCTGGGCTGCTGCTGAGCGTCTCCCCTTTCTCCTCCATCTCCTGCAGGTGGGAAGTGAACCCGCTCTACTGCGACACGGTGAGGGAGATCTACCCCTACAGCAACAGCAACCGGCTGCTCAACATCGTTGACATGGCCATATTTGACTTCCTAATAGGTAGGATGAAGGGGGAAATAACCTCCTCCAGCAAGGCAACCAGTATTTCTGAAAGAAAACGGAGGGTAGTTTAGAAAATTCCTTGGTGACATACAAGGGACACTCTGTTCCTCTGTCTGCCCTTTGCCAGGGAACATGGACCGTCACCACTACGAAATGTTCACCAAGTTCGGGGATGATGGCTTTCTCTTACATCTGGACAACGCCAGAGGGTGAGGCTGGGGGAGGAGAGTGGGGAGGGGGAAAGGTGGTGGCGGGCACTGAAGCTCTGCGCTCTCTGCTCCCCCCCCCAGGTTCGGGCGACATTCCCACGACGAAATCTCCATCCTGGCCCCGCTCTCCCAGTGCTGCATGTAAGTGCCAGCTTCATCTTCCTCCCCGCACACGGTGGTGTCCGCACAACGGGCCGGCAGCCCTTGCTGCTGGAAGTCACCCACGCCTGGCTCCATCCGGGGAAGGGAAGATCCCTGCTCATTCCCAGCCGAGGGTGCAGGCCAGACATTCCCGGAGCATGGGCATGACAAGTTGTCCCAGAAAGAGGGATTAAGCTTTTCTATCAGTTTTTATATCCGAGCGTTCAGCGCCGGTGTGTGGCTGCCTGCTACTGTGTCAAACAACTGTCCTCCCTGGACACCTTCTCGGTGAAGCTAAAAGGCCTTGCAAGTGTAAAGGCTTTCACTGACAGCCCAGGAGACACTGTCCGTGGATCAAACCCTTCAGAAGTCTCTCCTGCTGTTTTCCAGCGCGTCAACACAAGGTGCCATCAGCCCCAATCATCTGACACAGAGCTCAGAAATCTCCATCCAAACACCTGGTAGAACTTTAACACAGCTGACCAGGTTTCTTCCTCCCACACCACTAAGCAGAAGCTCATAAATTTTACTATTTGAATCCTATCTTCTGCCTTTATTAATTCATATAAATTATCAGCCCAAAGTTACATTCAAGAGACCGAAAAAAACCCTGCTTTTCCCTGTGGTTTCTCTTTAGGAGATCCCTAACCTAGTTCCTCGCTGTACCTGCTCCATCTCAGCCCCGGGCTGGTAACTGCAACGCTCCCCACGCACGTGTGGGACTGGATCTAATTTTAAGAACTGTTATTTGCACCCAGTGAGTCTTTTCATTTATAATTGCAGCCTCACAGCGAATCCTTCTCACAAACGCCTATTTCATGCAGTTTAAATTAATTCTGCCCCTCAATTTGACCTGTATACAGCAAGATCCACAGGTCAGACCCTTCCTATTCTTCCAGACCCACCGACCAGCAACTCTTCTTAATTGAGTTCTCCTTGTAAGAGGCAGTGGTGAGAAGACCTGCAAGTCACACCTTGTAATAAGCCAGCTAGGGTCAAGAAGAGTGTAAAATCAAGTCATGCTGCCTGAGGGAGACACCCACAAACCTCATTTCCCACATTCCAAGTGGAGGAGCATCCAAAAATACTTGGAAAAGAAATAAAAAGGTTTCTTAGAGCAAGCACAGAGGCCACAGATTCCAGCCCGCCCTGCACTTGACAGATTGATTTTTATTTTATTTTCTGCAGCAATATTAAGGCAAGCCTGGCCGGGGGCAGCCAGGACAACAGCCACAGTTGAAGTCTCCTGCCCCTGTGCCCGCGGGATGCAGTGGGGTCACGGCACTTTTCCCCCTCCTTTGGGGGATGCGATGGGCATCACTGAGCCAAGACAGGCACCTCCTGGCTGCTCCGGGGGGTGCCCGCACCCGGAGCCGGTCCAGGACCACTGGGGCCAGGCACAGCAGCAGCAACAAGCCCTTCACCCGACATCTGAGCAGCACCCAGAGCTGCAGAGAGCCCCAGCACCCAGTCCGAGCCCTGGGTAAACACCGGGCACACAAAGGCAAACTCTGGAGCTGGTTAAAAAGTTTCCAAAGGCACCTTATTCCGTCTGAAAATCCCGGCTCGGCTAAAGAGGAACGGCTCCACCAGCACAAGCTACTTCATTTACAGAATCTAAAGGGCAATAATTAAAACCGCTGATTAATTTCAGTGTTGGAGATGCTGGAGTCAAAACACTTCTGCTGAGGGTTAAACAAATGGTTTCAGAATACTGAGTTTCGTTCCCAGAAGTGTTCCAAGATTATAGCTTTTCATCCCACTTTCTGTCAAAGGGAAATAACATTTAAATCTCAGTAACTCTGAAGGTGAAAAGTCACAGTTAAATCAGTTCCAAGAAATATTCCCTCTTTTTGCTCAGAGTTTTGACAGAAGATTATTTTTTTCTTCTCATTCATGCCTCTTCATTTTACCTCCCCCTCTGCCCCCATCCCGTAACTGTTGTCCTTGGAACATGGCACCATCCTGCAGGAATCTGGGGAACTGGGTCACCTCTGACTTGGAGGAAAAACCCTCATTACTGAGAACTTTTATCGTGGTTTTCTCTCTGATGACAGAAACCTGCAATATAAAATACTCTGCAGTCTGGAAAAACAAAGGAAGAAGCAGAGGTTTCTGCAAAAAATATTCACTTCCTTCAGAAAGAGAAAGCTTTTGTTCCCAAAGTTCTTTGTCAAATATCTTCACCCCTCCTTGCCCTCCCTCCTCCCCTCCCACCAAGGGGCTCACACAGCTGGTTCTTGCAAAGATACCACAAGAAGTTTGCACTAAGATGTCCAATTTCTGTTTTTTCCAGAATAAAGAGGACGACTTTGTTACGACTCCAGCTCTTGGCTGAGCCCGAGTATCGGCTCAGCGACGTGATGAGGGAATCCCTGCTGCAGGACCCCCTGGCACCAGTCCTCACCGAGCCCCATCTCCTGGCTTTGGACAGACGCTTACAGCTTATCCTGAAAGCTGTGAGGAAATGCATAGACACCCACGGAGAAGCCAAGGTGGTGGCCAACGACACCGCGCGGCCCGAGGCTCCTGTGTCTGACAGAGTGAAGCTGACCACCTAAACAGTCCTTACCTCCCACTCGGAGGTCGGGAGAACCCCCGCAAGCCAAGCGGCAAGTTTAAAAGCTGGTAAATTCCATCTAGAAATGCTGCAGAGACTGAGAGGGGAACATCTTCAGATCTTCCAGAATCACACTGGGTGTCTATGCCAGGTACTCAACCAAAGCTTCTGCGCTCGGCCAGCGTGTTGGTAAGCTGGGGTCTGACTGCAGCAGACCTTTACACCCCAAAGTCCAGCTCTCTGGTGGAAAAGCAGTGATCTGAGGTTGGCCCTTGGGAGGGCGGGGGAACGCGTGGCCACTGGTTTGCTCAACCCGCACGGGGTCTCAGTCTTGTGAGTGAAGGGCACAAGCTAGACCCAGAGATGAGGCTTGAATAAAGAGATGTCAAGACCCTTTTCCTCTTCTTAAGTCTCTGTTCTGTAATCAGTACCGTGCATTTGAGAAAAAAGCAATCCTGTTCCACAAGGACAGTACCCACCACCGAGCCCAGAGAGCCCGGTGACGCAGCGTGGTGAGGCTGCATCTGGCTGAGCATCTGCCCAGCATTCACCATCAGGGGTGTCCATTGCCCCCCGGCTCTTCCACAGACAGTGACCAACCTGCCCCACTTCCACCTGTGCGTGTTGCTGAAAAGCCTGCTGCCTCACGGGGCAGTGAAAGCACTCGTGCTTTGAAGAGCCCGTCTGGGTTAAGAGAGAAAACCCCAAACTGTGTGTTACAAATCAAGAAGCCACTCGATTCTGGTGCAAACATTTTGCCAACACAGGGAGGGCTCTCTCAGGTCCTCTTCTCAGAGCTTCAAAATCACTGAAGTGATTGGGATCAGAATTTGGGATCCCACTGAAGGGATCAGAATTCCCTGCAAGATAGAAACAGTTCCCTGGCCCCCAGCTCTGTGCGTTTTGAACAACAGGAACTGGAGACCAAAGATGGACCTGGGGGGTTGTTATCTTAGATCCTTCAATGTGTAGTTTTCCCTTTGCCTCCCAATGACAAGGCTCAAGGACAACTCGATTACTGAAGTTCTCTAATAGCATTTTCCTTTAACTGTCAAAGAACGACTGCACTGAGCTTCTTGGCAGCACAGGGAAAGCAGTTGAGAACTTTGTTGATAATTTATCATTCTTAAGGGGAAAAAAAAATAATAAAGAAAACCCACAGGCAAACTACTAAAGCTTATTGTAAACTAACCTTTAAGTTAAACAAAAAAGCCACCTCCAGCGCTGCAGCCCTTTCAGAGGAGAATCCTGAAGGCCCGGCACACGCAGCAGATGTTGGCAGGTTCTCAACGTGCTGCACCTTCCCCTGGCTCCTCTCCTGGGCTGGAATTTTGCCCAACCGAGAGGGAACGCGGTGGCACCGGCAGCGAGTGCCTGGATCACACAAGGAGGGAACAAAGCTCACTTGGCCACCGCTACCCTTTTCCAGAGGGGACTGTACTGACCCTTCATTCAGCTCCACAATAACTGCACAAGTCACCCGTCTCCACGCTCTACAACCACAGGAGAGGCTGCAGTTGGGATCTGGAGTGTGTCCCCCCAGCTGCCTATTCTATTCACGTGTATGTTTGAGGAAGTTTGGAGTGTTTTTCCTCAAAGAGATTCTTCCAATACTCTGAAGCCACAAAGGTTAACAAAATACCCCACACAAACCCAACCAAGGAAACCAACCCACATCCTGCTCCTTCAGCCTCTCCCGAGTGCGATTCAGCCACGTCCTTCCATTTCCAGCTTTCACAAAAGCAAGGTTTGGGGCAGCCTCAATCGATCTGAACTCCTGGCACCGGTCCCTTACAGACCCTTTCATCTCGTGGGCAGAGAACAGATGAAAAGAAAAGGATTTGACTCACTCTGCACACACGGGGCGGCGTTATTTCCGTAGGAGACACGATTCCCAGGGCTGGATCTCCCTCTACCGGTGACTTTTCGTGCGTTTGCCACCCGTGACAAGCCCAAAATGACTCCAGTCAGGGTGACGGGATGGTTACTGCTGGCTGTTTGAACAGGAACAACATGGCAACAGACATTAAGTTTGAAAGTAAAGTTGTGAGCTTGGAAGTGGAAGTTTTAAAGTTTCATTTTAGATAATAAAGTTTTCAGCCTTTTTTTTGGCCAAGGGGGTGGGGGAAAGGGAGTGCAGGACAAAGGAAGCAAACCCACGGATATCGAAACAGCGGGTAATCTAACAGGGACTGCAAGGTTGCTTTCTTCTTACTTTTATTCTCCTTTAGATGGAAGGTTTTTAATGCAAGTTCAGGGTTGGGCGACAGCTTTCTCAGAGCTGGGTGCAAAACGTGTCCAGTCTGAGCCGCTTCACGTCACCGCTCCGCACGTTTCTTCCTACTTCATGACAGTGTGAAAATCCCCCTCTTCTACTTCTCACCATCCGTCCACCAGAACTCATTCACGATTAATTATCACGTGTTCAAAACTTTCATTAAAGGATGGGAGCAGACAACTTAGAGAAGTGCATGAGCTCCAGTAATAGCAGTTGGGCTGGGAATTAACAACATTAACGAGAGACACGGAAGCAGCAGGAGCTGCTGAGAGACACTCGAGCAGGACACAGGTACCTTCTCACTTCTCACCCAGAGCAGGTCTGGAGGGGTGGCTGGTGGAGATTGAGCTCTCCCGCAGCTCCAGAGGGGAAGGTCTGGTTCTGCTCTAAGCTGGGGCTGGAACTCAAACCTCCAGCGTTAAGACAAAGCTGAGCCATTAAGCTCCTTAGCTCCTACCACCTCCTCAATAACATACCCTCTAAGGCCAAAGGAAAACACCATACAGGGAAGGGAAAAAAAAAAAAAAGACTGATTGCATTTAAGAATTTAAATCATTTTATTGCTTTACCTGCCATTAGGACAATCTATAACAAAAGGAATATAATATATTAGCACATACAGTAAATCAGACTTATATAGTCAGGTAACAATACAAAACTGGTCCTCTGGTTGACTATAGCTTTCTAGGGCAATAGACTTCCGAAATTCGCTAAAGGTGGACTAGCAAAAAATTACTTCTAAAGCCCTGAATGTTAGCTAAGGCAAAACTATGCCAATTGTGGTTTCAAACATATTGAAATTGCACACAAAGGTAAAGCTGTAACTGTGATTAATATTTAACTCAGACTTAGCTGATTTATCTTAAAATCTTGTAGGTAAAACTACAAAAGGGAGTAAACAGCAAGCTAAAAAGATGCAGTAGTGAAACTTGATTAGAAAGCCTTATATAAAAAAATGTGCACTTTTTTGTGGAGCTCTAACTAGTTTACACAGTTTTTGGTGCTTTAAAGTAACACAAAGAACACATATGAAGAAAAAACCTGGATAGAGTCAAAACTTAAGAAAACAGTTTTACCAAAAAAAAAAAAAAGTAGCATTTGCTGACTCCGTAAGGACTCCAGCAGAAATCCTCTACTCCTCTTCTGAACACAGAACCCAAACCACAAGCCTTTAAATCCCCTTATTGGGATTCCAGGTTCAGACATACCCTGAAACCTTTTGTAAAGGCTTGATACCCCCAGTATCGTTTTGCATCAATGAGCAGACTCTTTCAGATCATCCACGTACCAAAGGGTGTCGAATTTGAATCCAAATCACCTCAGAAATGAAATAAAAGGAGGGCTCCATCGTTAGAAGTAGTTGCACAACAAATGCAGAACTGCTTGCTGTCACTCCCAAATACAAACCTACGCTACTTGATATAAATTACAGTTTAAAGGAAACCTTAAAAATTGCCTACCATTATTGAACCGTGGAATTCAGTAAAAACTTTTGGGAAGTACTGGTGCGCACAGAATAATGGAACACAAAGCTGGTAAATACTGAAACACATTTAAGACTCCGCAACATATTGAACTTGGAAAAAAGAGTGAGTATGAAATACATGTCACGTAAATTCCAGAAGCAAGGAAAGAGAATGCACCTTTTGTATTTAGACTAGCTTTATAATTAAGCAATTTAAAAATTAGGAATTGACCCATTTAAAAACTTAAAATAACTGAGTGTTGCAGGAAAGTCAAAACATTCACTTTTTCTGCCTCCCATTCTCCACCAAGAGCAGTGGCCTCTGCACAGACCAGCAGTCCTGCCCCCTGCACCTCACGCTGGCCGGGAATACTCAGTGTTTATTTTCCCTGGTAGCAAAGGGTCACCCGAACTGATGATGTGGGGTTTTGGTTTTGTTTTTTAAAAAAAAATATCAACTGAGGAGCACAAAGCAAGCAAGAGTCACAGGGAAAATCAAACATTTGCTTCCAACTTCTACACCAATCTAAGTACTTGAACAAGACTGACAGCTGGAGAGCTGCACATCCTTACACCCATCTACCTACTAGAGACCAACATTAGGCGTTTAACATCACATTTGGTTCTTGCCACTTTGAATAGGAAGAGTTTGAAATGGCATATCTATCGCTGAAGAAAGAACAAGAAAACAAAAATCAGTTGCGGCAAGTCAGCAAATGAAGTAAGAACTACAGGAGCTCACCAGAACTAGCAACCTTGAAAGCTTTGATTTACACTTGACAAAAACATAACTAAGCAACCTTAAACCAGCAGACACAGGAACAATTATACTGTTAAATTCCAACTGTGGCTTTCTTAGCAGCTGATGCCTCACAATTGAACCCAGGATTACAGTACCCAGAAAATTAACAACAACAACAAAAAAAAAGAAAACCCCAAGCCCCAAGAAGCTCAATTACAAGGGCAGCTCTCATTTGAAAAGAAATACAGCAGATTATGACCACAGCCTTAAAATCTGTCCAATAATTTGAGAAACACCTTCAAAAAAATATTTCCCCCCTCCCTCTACTGTCACCTCCTTATTTTCTGGCAATTGGCGTGGTGCGAGGAGATCTCGCCCTCCCTGAAGCAAGGCTGCCTTTGCCTGAGTTGGACACTTGCACAGAGAGAAGCTGTAACAGCAAACATCTCCATAAAACTTTTTCTATTCATTTAATGGGACAGAGAGCACAAAACTAATATGCTCTAAATTAAAAAGAGTGCCATGATAAGCAATTTTTTTTTTTTACTTTTTTTTAAACAGACAGGAAGCTGCAAATGCCAGTGGCAATGTGGCTCTGCACAAGGGTAATAAAGCAGTCTGCATTCGTGAAGCATGTTTCAGAGAGGGAGGAAGGTTTCAGACAGACAGCGATACAAAACTGTTGTACTGCTGGATGTTTCGCTTGAGAATATCCGAGCACGGACCCAGGACACGTTCAAATCGGGGTCGATCAAGCTTTACACATTTCAACAGGCCACGAGCAACAACTGTGGCAGCACGGGGACGGTTCATCAACAGAGCTATTTCACCTAGGGCAACAGGAAAGCACAGTGTTAAAAATCAATGTTCAAAAGAGCTGAAGAAATTACCCCGTTGTATTTCAAACTGCTGCAGGAATGGAACAGAAGGTAATTCAGATTTTAACACTGATCAGAACAAGTATTATGTAGTTATATTAAAAGCAACTGTGAAGGCAGTTTAAAAAAAAAAACCACTACTTTTTTGTTTTTAATCAAAATCCTGTCTGCATTCAAGTCTCACTGAAGAAGCCTAAAGAATTTTCAACATTGGTTCAATTTGAGAAAAGGTCATGTTTCAGTTAACCGTGTCATTTTCCTAGTCAACAAGTAGTTATTTTTCTAACATGTAAAGTATGCTACTGTTCAATTCTGACATTGCTAGGAAAGTCAGGACAAGATGACCTCGGTATTGAAGTAAAACACACTGATGGCCAGGCCAGAAGCCTCTGAGGTATGGCCAGCCAGAACCTGACCCTGCCATGGGCTGTGGAAGGCGAGGATCGTGAAGTCCCAGTGGATCCCCATTTCCTAAGTTATCCACAAACACACCCAAAGCTTTGTGTCAAATGCCTGTCACAGCTGCTAAACAGCTTTGGAAATGAGGTTTTCAACAAGCCCCTGCTGCCGTTGGTGAGAACAGCTACCCCTACAGTCCGAGCAACAAGCGTCAGGAAAACCACAGCATCAACGTTTGGGTGCGTTTTTCTAAGCGGTTGGGCTGGTTATCTCCATGGTCAGGACTGAGCAGAGAACTCGGCGCTCCTCAGAGGATAAATTTGCCTGCATTATCAGAACGGATGTTCAAAAGAAACGAGGAAAAAAAAACTTTTCCTCTGTGTCCAATTAAAACTCTTGAGCTCACTACCCTCCAAAACACAGGCCTGCAAGAGATAAGTAGGTTCTAAGGGAGAGTTAAACCCTTGGGGGACGGGTCTGCAGCATCTGAACACAGGGGCAGAGATAACCTTTTGTTAAAGAGTGGGAAACTCAAGAGTACACTTGAAGGGAAATAAATATTAGAAGAGACTGAAATGAAATACTTAGTACTAGACACTGAGCTAAGCAGACCTTTGGTCAGACCCAGTGCACTCGGGGACATCCCAGTTCGGGCCTTGCAACACAGGATTTGTTGATTGCATCATCTACAAAGCTGAAAAGCTCAACAGATAACCAGAAGGTTTCAGCAAGAGGCTGCTTAGAAAGGGTAATAGAGAGGACCTACCTTAACCATGAGAAAAGTTAGGTTTGGAGGTTGGGTTTGTTGGGGTTTTTTTAGTTTTGGTTATTTTTTTTTTTTAGGGGGAAATATTTAAACGTTAAATATTAGGCTCTGAACAGGTTGCTTGCTTTGTTTCAGAACTGCCAGCCACTTTTCCTCTGAGCACAAAATAAGGCCGCCAGGAATATTCTGTGATATACTGTTACGTTACGCTCCAGGGACGCTCCGTGAGCACACACATCCAGTCCTCATCTGTGATCCAAAGTCAATCAACATGTGCTAGACGAGAGATTTTTCTATGTGAAGATTCTTTCAAAGTCTTCATAATTAAGTGTTTATAATAGGATCTTAACTTTCTCCTTTGCCAGCACATGTAAGTTTTTTCAAGCCAAAGCAACTCACATACCATGTAACTTTTAGCTAAGTAAGAGTATCTTCAACAGCAGGAAAAAAGACCCTGATCTGCACTTTGGAGACTACACCTTGAGTATCACGCAGTTTTGGGGTCCCCAGTACAAGATGCTCAAAGCAGAGCAAGTCCAGCAGCACCACCCGGATGGTTACGGGGCTGCAGCACAGGATGGACACAGAGAAGCTGAAAGAGCTGGGTTAGTCTGACCTGGAGAAAAGGTGGCTAAAGAGGGAATCTCATCACTGTCTTCAGCTACATAATGAGTGATCATAAAGACAGAACGAGATTGCTCTCTGCACAGTGAAAGGCAGAGAGAACATGACAAGTTGCAGAACAGGAAATTCTTGTCAAGCATAAAGAAAATTCTTCACAAGGCTGGTTTAACAGTGGAAAAAATTGCCCAGAGAGGTTGTGGGATCTCCATCCCCGGAGACACAACAGACTCCACTGGACACAGCCCTGAGAAATATGATGCAATTTCAAAGCCAGCTCTGCTCAGGGTAGGAAGGTCAGATCAAATCACCGCCAGGCCCCTCCTAAATTAAAAGTACTCTAGAAGGATCACGTATCTGGACATGCACACACACCTGAATGCCAAGCGACTCCCATACTGACCCAACATTGAGTGAAACCACAGAACTTAGCCAAAACACTAATTAACAAATCCATCCCATGACTACCATCCTCAGCAGTCATCCACACAGCCCAGGTAAAACGGTGACAGTGGTTTGTGTAATCGTAGTTGTCACTAAGTAACTCACCAAAATAATCAGAAGGTGCCAGTCTGCCCACTTCAACAAATTCTTCGTTTTCTGATCGACGCTGTAACACTGCTGCTGTGCCCTTTAATAAATCACAGCAATTAAACAATTGGAGTTTCCAGCACCACTTGAAACATTGAATTCCACACAGAACCAGCTGCTTCCAGAAATGACTGTTACGTCGTCTCAGGCAAAAGCCACTTCAGTCCCTGCACAATTCACCAGATTGCTCTATAGAAACAGCTGGTCCTTCCTCCTCTCTAAGCATAACATGTCTTGGATATCTATGTATCTGCAGCACTGATTTCTTTCTGTTTTCCCTTAGAGTAAGAATGACTAGAAAAAAAACCCAAACTAACTCATCACCAAAAAACGCAGAAGATAATGATACCACTAGCAAGACAGCTATTTAGACAGCTATCTAGTCTAGCTCTCTAAAACAGGTCTCATCTCTTCTGAGAAAGATAAACTGGTTTCAGCCAGAAACTAGTTACTTTTTTCCTGGGAAAAAAAAATTACAAATAGTTTTGCTATTTGTAAAAATAGCAAAGCTAAATATAAGCTTCTCCATATCCAGCACGATCATATTTCTTTAGGAATTCTCTGCAAGTATATTCTTACAATTTGTTTATCTCCAAGTGCCTATTTAGGGGCATAAGCTACATTAAAAAAAAAGTAGTAAAGTTCTGAGCTTTTAATTTTGTCCTTCCTTACCTCCAAGATAATGAAGAACTCATCTCCTGGCTCTCCCTGGACCACAATCTTTTGTCCATCTTCAAACTGTACTGGTTCCAATGCATCAGCTACAGTGAGACGCTCCCACTTGTCCAGAGATTCTACAGAGTTAAGAGTTCATTAGCAGAGTATCGTTTCAAGGAACAAATTATTATTTTTTTTTTTTGCTCTGTCTCTATACAGCCTATTTCTGGCTACATTTGTGAATCAGATATCAAGACCTGAACTAGAATTATTTTGGAATGATGCAGAAAAACAGTATAAGCTTTGCAGCCAGTTTGATGGGATGACCACAATAGCCTGTGATCATCATAACGCTGGCTAACAGCTTTAGTACAATACCGTAATTTATTTCACTTCAGAACAAAAAATCTTCTCACTTACCCAATATAGACACTTTACTAAGGAATTCCTCATACATCTTTCTCTTTCTCAAAGTACTCCCCTATGAAAAACAAAAACCACACAAGCATACAGAGTCAGTTTTCCTTCCACCTCACATTTTACATGAGGCTTCAAAAAAAACTAAAGACAAAAATAAGTTTAACCAGACATACTGCATCCTTTCTGTAAGACTCCAAAGCCACAAGACTGTTTTCAAATTTAATTATTTCAGAGTTCAGTGACCTTCATAAAGTACTTCGTATTTACTGCAGCCTTAATGTTTCTTAAATTCATTCTTACTGTATTTTCTTAAATTCATTCTTACTGTATAACCTTATCAAAATGCACACCACCTGCCCAAGTTAGTTACAACTGCTGTTCTCACACACGACTTACAAACAGCAAGCTAAATAAAGAGCTGAATCAAGACATCTGACCAGGCAACCAGTAGGTATTACACTTTTAGTCCAGTTAATTACTGCACTGGTATTGTTTTACTCACTAACGCAAGACTCCCCCTTGCCCCACCCCGGATAAGCGTACACTGAGTGATCAGCTTTCTGATTACAAAAGAGAGAGGGAGATTTTCAGTAATTCCTGCAAAGGACAGGCACAGAAAGAAGGTCAAATGACCAGTATAAGTTGAGCAAATAGTAAAACCAAAAGCATAATTCCCGGTTAGCACACAGCTGCTGGAGTCAATGGCATAAGCCACACTTCAGCCAGAAAAACACTTGCCATCAGGATCCGTCTATAGCTGTCTCTGTCAATGCCCCACAACTTCACATTCGTCTTCGCTTTGACAGTTGCAGCACGGGGAGTGCCATAGATGAGGGCAAGTTCTCCAAAGCTTCCACCCTCACCAACGCTGGTTGCCCACTCATTGTTCACATAAACCTGAAAGGCAAGTGCACAGTGATAAGCCGAGGCCCACGGTGTCCCTTGAGCTGCTCAGAGACAACATGGAAGCTCCTGTCACCCCGTATCTCCCTTACGGTAAAGGGAATTCTCACATCTGTACCGAATTGACCATTTCAGGGTTGCAAAACCAGCCAACCCCAGTCCCAGCCACAATTTTTACCATCTTCAACAAAGGGACTCCCATCACACACACAGACTAAACACATAGACTCCTGAGCCCTCTGACAAGAAATAAAATCCCAAAGTCTCTGTCAGAGAAAGCTAGGGATTAGTTGGGAAAACAAGAAGTTTGGCCATTCCTAAAGCCTGTCCCACAACTCAACGAGACTCCGCCCTGCACTTGCAGAGCATTAGTATTGTGTTTGTGTCCAAATCATTAATTTTGAAACTAAACACAACTCAACAGTGTGCAGCCAGACTAAGCCATTAAAGAGCCAAAAGGCTCCAAAGCAAAATAATCTACTGCACGTAAAAGCTTGTTATGAGAAAAGCTATTGGAGGAAGAACCTGTAGAAGAGGCCTAAAAATATCAGACTATTCTTCTGCTCGGGATGAACATGTCATTAATAAACTACTAATAATGCTTACGTCCATTTCTCCTTGATCAACAACATAGAAGTTATCACCTTCATCACCTAAAGAAGAAAAAAAAAATTGAGTACAGACTAAAAAGAGGATAAAGCTATGGAAGCATTCGTCTTTCACACAACTGGCATCTCTGCCAACTCATGTTTAGAATCTAATCAGTTTGGCAGAGACAAATTTTTCACAGCTTACAGGGTGAACTTTCACATTTTGCTGATTTCACACTCCTCTCAGTCCTGCGAAAGAGGACATCTACTGGTACGTGGGAGATCGGCAGCATTTCCAGGATTACTGGAAAGGCACACGGGATCCATGAACTGACATAACGTGTTCCACAGAGCCATCAAACGATAGTCTGAACAATAGATAACGTGAGCAACAAAACCAGCTCTTCCTACAATTGCTCCACTGCTCACTTCAGCACGAGCTGTGCTTCAGGCAACACAGCAAGAAAGGGTCACCACATCCAGATGACGTTTGGCTGGTTTATGGTTTGTTATTTTCCCTCCCTCCCAAAAAAACCCAAAATTAGCAGGAGCACTAGGCCAGAGCCTGCTCACCATCTCAAACATTGTCACTTGCCTTGCTGTATGACAGTCTCTCCTGCAATGTACGTGACGGGGAACATCGCATCAAAGATGTCACTGAAGAAAAGGACACCACAATTAGACAACTGCCTGGCAAACGGCCACAGCACATTTATACATTATTTATCAGCACCGCCAGCCCCTCAATACTTCTCCCGCAACCTCTGCCTGGTTACACTGACCCTTCTAAAAAGGCCGGGCAGCTTCATACATTATGACACATTTAATTCTTCTGAAGGCTGCACTTTAAGAAACTTTGGGACTACAAAAAAATTTATTCCTACCTTCTTTCATTATCATCAAGATGGGCAAACAGCACATTCTTCTCAATTGCTTTTGCCAAAGCAGCCATGGTCTTATAATCTTTTGGAATAACCTAGGATATAATCAGAAAAAGTAAACAAATTATTTTTTTGGAAGAAAAATTTCTGCATTTCCCTGGGAAAATAAATAATTTGATTGGTACAAAACACTAGCTGAGTTTTTCCAGTTTCTTTCAAGCACTATAGATCTAAAAACAAGCGTAGTCAATGTTTTTATGCAGAAGGTAAATAAAATCTTGTATTATTTTACACAACTGTAAAAGCATCATTCCATGCCAAGTTTGTAAGTTTATTTGCAAGAGTAAAAGTATCTGTTCAACCTGCATTTTTTTATGAATAGCAGCGAGCTCTGCTCTGCCAATAGGCTAAACATAATGTTGTCACAGCTGTCAAATAACTGGAAGAACTTTGTTTGTATATGTCATATATAAAAATATACGTAAATGTATCTTACTTCAAAGGGAAGAGGTCTAAGTTATGCATAAATGGTTTAACTGCGTGACAGTTTACTCTAACCTCCAATTAAGCAGCTCAACATACAGGTCAGCTTTTTACAGTTCGCGTAAGACAACAGGCTACAGGAGCTCAGTTTTATTTAATACACTGGATAAAAGGGGGACTTAGATAAACTCTTCTAGATGCAATTCTTTGCAACATTTAAAGGTTAGAGCACCTTTCTAACATAAGATGCAGCATCCTCTTCTGTATAGACTTCTGCACTGATGGCCCCACGCCTTCTTCGACCTTTAACCACAGGGTTCATAGGAGGAGGAGGAGAGATTTCATCCTCCCGGGAGTCTGAGCGCGAACCAGACTTCTGTTGATTCAACAACTGTTTTGTTTCCTCCTAAACAGGAAGGAAGACATGTTTGTGTCACATAATCCAGTAAAGCAAAAAAGCCATTACATATTATATTACAATTTAGTCTGCCAAAGCAAGGGTGCTTCCTGTGTACTATTACTCCCACATTAAGGCAAACAGGAGACTGGAGCAACCAAGATCAAAGGCCTTTTGAAACAGATGGCAGATATGCCTTTCATTCATAACATTCACATCACAATGGTGTTTATTTTAATAAGTTACACTAAAGGTTTAATAAATTAAAAAGTATAAACAAATTGATTCTACTTTCCGCTAGTGTATTCAACAGGCAATGAAGAAATTCTGCCAATGATAAATCCATTTCCCCAACCATAAAGCCAGCAGTTCTGTCCCCTCAGCCAGGAGGCGTTAAGCCTTTTTTAATTTGAAAGAGAGAAGAGCAATTCCTCAGAAATCCATGTTACATGAGAAGCTTTTGAAACAAGGTCAAGTCACGGACCAACTCGATACCCCATAACCAACAGTTATTTTAGGAGAAAGAAACAGGAACACCGCTTACAGAGGAGCTGCAGGAAGGATGCTAGAGACCAAACGGTAGGGGCTTTCCCTGCAAGCCACAGATTTGTCAGCTTTGCACAAAGTTACACATTTTCCTTATTTCCCTCAGTTACCTGTCGTGCTGTGTCGTGGCGATATTGTAGAAGACTAGTGTACGTACAATAAAATGAAGCCTAACTAGTTTGACACACAGAAATTTGATTCTTCCATGTACCAGATGATTTCCCTTAACCAACGAAAATCATATTCAAAACAAAATGAAAAAGCCAACCTCGGAGCCAAAGCATTTGCATCGTAACAGATCAAATAACTTTCTCCCAGTGTTAGGGAAAGAGGGGTTTGGGACATGCCTTAAAAGAACAAGGAGTCATCTGATCTCTGAGAGCTCCCGGAACTTTTTAAAAGCTGGGTTTGTCCCAGTGTCCTTGAGGAAAGTGTCCCCAGCCCAGCTGGGCAGCTCTGCGTGGCTGCCAGGCTCCACTCCGGAGGTGCACAGAGGCTGTGTGTGACACCACCCGCCGAGGAAAGGGACATCAGATAACCCTTACCACCAGTTTACATTTTACACCTCTCACATAGCCAAAGAGCAAGCCCTGATCCATGGAATTACATTTCACTTCCTGCCTTTTGCCCATTGATAAAATAGTGCTACATTTCAAAACGATGGGGCAAAGCTTATTTAAAACTGTGTTTCTACCTCTGATTTTAGAGAAACAAGTCTCAGCTGCAATCTTTTTAAAAACAGCTTGGGCAGTACTACGTGTTGGGTTTAAACTGCCTCTCTAAAAAGCAGGAAACAGCAGCAACAGCAGAAACATGCTGTTCAGAGACAGAATATTTAACCCATTAAAAAAACTTGACACTTTCAAAATAAGTGAACAGCAGCTGCTGTGTTTTTTTCAGTACCACATGAAATCCTGAGACTTTTAGGGACAGACACACTGGAGCAGCATTCAGCGGGGGAGCTGCCTTTCAAAGCGCTGTTCAACAGGAGACTCACCAAGGTAATGGCCCACTCAAGGAAATTGCACTCATAGAAAAAATACAACTGGTAACTTCTTTTAATACATTAATGGTAAATCTCAGATCAGGCAGAAGTACATTAAGGTTGAGCGTGGCCATAGAAACAAGTTAGAGGTGGGTTAGATAAGACATTGACTTTAAATGTACCAGCCATTCTAAACAGTCTAAAGACACGCTCAAGAGGAAGATTACACTCAAGAGGAAGATTACCCCCAAACCAGACCAAACCCACATACTCCCATCACAAATCCCAAGGCAACCCTGTGCCATGGAGTAAGCAACATGCTAAAATCTCACTGTTTTCACAGTATTTCATGTATTCATCTTTTTAAAATACATCTTATATCAGTTCTGATGTTAAGCCACATATATTACACCTGCAGGTAAGTGATAAATTACGCTACGCTCTGAAAAAGAGTAGCAGCTGTTCCTCTCAGTTACCTTAGAATTTACTCAGTGTTTCTGAGTGAGAAAATGAACTTGTTCAGGTGTAAAAGCTCCTCAAATTGAACAAATAATGGACAAAGGTGTTAATTTTGCTCTGTAGTGATCAATATAACCAATACATGGATTTTAAGAGAGTTTGTTACTAAAAGCTACCCTATTTATCACATCACAGTGTTGGTGCTGGTCTTCCAGCTGATGGAGCAGTTTTCAGTGTCAGGGACCACTAATTGTAAATTTCATTTTTCATTACAAGACAGACATAGTTATTCATTCCATTTAAATTATTACAAGTAAGAAACATCAAAGTCATGAGTCTATCAGCTACTGAAGATGACCTTCACAATTTCAGAATTATGTTTTACACTATGTAGTCTGGTATCTGGTAACTGTCATTACACCAAAAACAGTCTCAACTTCTTCAGGTTCATTTGTATCTAATTTCTAGCAGCTCTCTACATATTTAAAAAAAAAACTCAGAAGCTAAAAAAGCAGTGTTAAACGCTCTGCCATAAATTCACAATTGCAGAGTATATCCTTCTTAACTACCACGCTTTGCAAAAGGAACACTTAGGAAACAAGAAACTATTGAGATGTGTATCTAAGGAGACAGGGCAGGTGGTGGAGAAGAGCTACAGTGACCAGATTTCAGTCGCACTTCATAATTCCAGCTTTCTATAAAGCACATAACTGCACTACAGGCAGTAATTCAAACGTGTTATTCCGATGGACAGCCATGTCCAATATCCAGGATTCATCTGGCAGGATGCAATAATGAGCTCCTCATTAAATTTCCATTGCTCAAACTACATTACTCAGCCAGGCACAGCACAGGATAGCTCTCAGCTTTTCGTATGCAGAGGTGTTAGCAGACACGTTCACAAAGCAAAGGGAACAGAGGCCTTCATACACCACCAACAGTAAAATAAAAACATTTAATCAATCCATCTGTAGCAATTAAATTCACAGTGGCTTTCTTAACTCAGAGGAGGACACCTAAATTCTTACAGCAGCTACAACGTTCTCAGAGGCAGCAATTTTAATGTTTCTGAACTTAAATTCAAAAGCATGTTTAAACGTCTTCAGTGTATTTTAGTAACATGAGGGTGAATCAGCTGTGTGTGTGTGTGCGTGCTATGGAAGAGATGACTTGTCAGGAGAACCAGAGACAAAACAGTAACCTTGCTTCAGTTTTAAATGCTGTTCCTTCAGAAGTCAGTCTTAAAAATAAAAGTTACTGTATTACAGCCTCACTTTCATCCACAAATGAACAGATTTAGAAAGTGTATTGAAAAGTTAAGACTTGTCTTGCTATAAACAAGTTAAAGTTCCTTTAATCCTAAATACTGCATGTTGACTGTAAGTCCACTATACACAAGTATCCAAATGCTCCTATTTTATATTCCTATGTATGGATCGGTTTACAATTTATTCTAAATGCAGTTTACTTTGTAAAGTTTTGTATATCGACATCTGTGGTGATATTTTAAAAATTATCTACCAATACTTGAATCGAGAATCCAAGGTGAGGAAGGAGGCATGGAAACAGGGAGGGACAATGGGTTAAGAACCCGATTACTACGTGGTTGGCTGCTGGTATTCTCTGACAGAGCGTGTACTCGAGATGCCACCACACAAATGGAAGTCAGACATACTATAGAGTTCTTGTCCACTTGAGAAGAAAGATGTTCTTCAAACCCATTGTGAGCATAGGAGGTTCGCTTCAGCATTTGCTCATTGTCCAGTATCTACCTTGAACACCTCTACTAAAAGATAATTTCCACTAAACATGCTTATAACCCCTAGTGTTAATTTCTTTCTTCTTTACATCAGCAATTAGTAACTAGCTGCAATTAAAAAAATAAGAACAAAAGAAAAAGCTATACCTCCCGTATCCAAGCAGCACTGAAGGCAGCACCAGCCAACGACTGCTGTACAAGGTCACAGCTCCATCACTCACTAATGCTGTACTCTGAAGAGTCCCTGCATCCAGCCTTTCCTCTGCACTAGCCTTTGAAACCTCCCATTTTCACAACAGCTTCTTTTCCTATCTGCTTAAATATCAATATATAAAATCAACAGTTCAAAAAAAAGGTGAAGTCACAGTTTCAAATACAAGCATTGAGATGACAAAATGCTTTCCATTCCCAAGACCCCAGAATGCTGCCAACAACAACAGAAACACCACAGAGACCTTGAGGACAAACGCAAGAGAACAACAAAGCAAAACACCAACACCCAACTCCCAAGGGAAGGCAGGAACAGGCTCACTCTCCTAGAGACCAGAATGTAAATACTTCCCTTTGCCTTCAGCCAGACACGGACAGCTACCCCTGGCCACTACGTCTGTGTCCCACCCGAGTTACTGCAAATGATTTGTCTCAGTACAAGAAACCAAATGCCTACGGCGAGCATCTAACCGAGGTCAAATGCCACGGTTATCACCTAACTACAGACAGGTTTGTTTGTGCTATCTGTGAGCTTCTGCGAGTAAGCATCAGATGGGATTACACCTGCACCCCAGCTGGGTAAGTCTCCTTGTCAGCCTCTGTTC
This sequence comes from Tringa solitaria, assembly GCA_026413425.1. NCBI lineage: Eukaryota > Metazoa > Chordata > Aves > Charadriiformes > Scolopacidae > Tringa > Tringa solitaria. The sequence continues at coordinate 36,266,307 of JAOXJM010000003.1, forward strand.
TGCCCTACACACTCTCTTATGACAGAGGTGCTTTTACACCGTGATCAACTGGCATCAACTACTGGAAAACATTTGTTTTCCAAAAGCATCAGTTCCAATTTCAAATTCCCAATACGAACACTGGTCAAATCTGAAGCTCAGCCTCTAAATCACAAAGAGACAATGTGAATTTAGGTTGTTCCACTCTCCCTCCCTCCCAGCTTTCTTTTTTTAAATGCATTTTTACCTTCTCCAATCTTTCAAAGTACTCTCTGAGGAATCCCATGGGTCTTTCAGGTCTCACTGTGCATAACTGTACAATGCAATCCTTCAGAAGCTGCTGGATGTTATGTTTTTGGACGTAAAGTTCACATTCCCGAAGACTACGCTCCTCCTCGCTGCTGCTGCTGGAAGCTGCCATTGCTGGAGACAAGAGAAAGAGAAGGTTAAATAACTAGTGCAGATGAAGATGCTGCTGCCTGGTACAGTCAGGCATGTTATGCTGCATTACCAACTTGCTGATATCACAGCATAAAACTACCTTTATCTGTAAAACTAGTAACTAAGCTAAACTGTGAAAGAAAAAGCTATGAACCTATTTAGCACCTGGAAAGAAATAAAAAATCTGGGTGCTCTATAGCCACAGGCACAAAATTAAAAGCATTTGATTGAGCTGGGAAAGCTTCAACAACTCAAGCCCTTTGAGTGCTCAATGTCAGGGAAGCTGCCACCTAAATGTTCTGCTGATTAAACCTAGTATTTGGTAGGACTGGAGGCTACTGCAGAGAGCTGTCTGGTCTGTACGGGATCACGTGGATGACGACCAGGAGATAAGTGGGTGGAAGCTGGGGATCCGAGAGACAAGTATGAAAAGCATTAGGAAATCAAAGTTGTTAAGGCTGAAGCCAAAGCCAGTTCACCAAATGCCAAGGCAGAGCCCACTAAGCAGAAGTTACAGAATTAGAGCATTGCTCCTAAAAAGCTGCTCTCCAGTTTAAATTGGTCCACATTTCATAACTATCTCCATAGATACACTACAATCCCAAAAACATTACTTCAACCGTGAATAATCAAGGGTGCATCCTTAAACACATCTGTTACGATGCCAGGTTTTCAAGAGACTTTGAAATTATACTGTCAGCTGTAACACTTTCAAAAACGTTCTTAAGCAGGTTTTTTCTCCCTTTCCGGTTATAGAACTGTTTTTAAATATAGTTTTACATATACAAACATTTCACATCATTTTTTTGATAAAGCAATTAACACTGAGATAGCTAAAGAAACAGAAAATTATTCCTCAGGTCACTTATGATAAAATATAAATAGAGTTACCTGGTACAGGGACAGTGGCAACAGCTTAGGAATATGCAGTGAGATACGTTGATCTCAGGATCAGCTTTTGAAAAGGAATAAATGGATTCAGACAAAACAATCTTGAGAGCTGAAAAGTCACTGAAAAGCCAAGCAGTGCAGTCACATTATGTGCTTTATCCTACTGAGGCAGCAGAGTGAGGAACACAGGGCACACAGGCAGCATAACCCTGAGCCCCTCAGAGTCGTGCTGCTGGAGACCACGGGAGGACTGGAGTTAACACACAACTCCTAACACTTCAGACAGGTTTCACTCTTGTCTCAGTTAATCCCCGCATAAGTATGCGCGGATGGACGCATTACATGTTGCGTAAACACCAAGTATGGACTTCATGTGGATGAAAGAGCGCCTTAAAAGTTGTCCAGTTACTTCTTTTGTTTTGACAACTGACACAGTGAAGGTCGCTCCCCATTCACAGCCCCAGAGAAGCCCGGTGGCTCCACGACAACCCACAAATTACAATCCACGGCAGCAGCACCGCGCCGCTGACAGACAGGAGACACGGGCCACGGCCGATCGTGAGAAGAGCAAGAGCAGTGCAGAAAATACCAAAGAAATAACGAAAACCCCAGCTTTCTTACACGGTATTTCTTCTGCTCGTTGCAAACCCCCAGTTTTGCAGAGCCCCCTAAGGCAGGCCTGCCCCCAGCCTGCCGCCAACCGCCCGGGCCCGGCCCTCCCGCCCCGGGGCCGCCCTGCCCTGCCCAGCCCAGCCCGCCCCTCACCGCCGGGCCGGGGCTGCTGGCCGCTCCCCAGAGGCGCCCCCGCCACGGCTCGGCGCTGCGGGCGGGCGGCCCCACGGCGACAGTAACGACAGGGCGTTCCCGGGGCCCTACGTCGGGCCCGGGGATCGCTTCAGGCCTGGAGGCGACGCCCGGCGCGGCCCGAGTCCGCGGTGTCCCCGCGCGGCGCGGCCCGCACCCCCTCGGGCAGCCGGAGGCAGGAGAGGGGAAGCCGCTCCCCCCCCCCCCAGGCAGGCCCGGGGGCTGCCGGCACCGGGCCGATCCCCTCAGCGCGGCCGGCCTCCAAGGCCGCAGGCCTCCCGCTTCGCGCCCTTCACATCCCCGCCGCCTCCCCCTCAAGGGCTGCCCCGCCGGACCGGACCAGGCCGGGCCGGGCGCCGCCGCTCACCTGGCGCGGGCGGCTCCGCCGGGCCCTCACCGCCCCCCGCCCCTCCCGGCCCGGCCGCGGCCTCGGCGACAGCAGCAGCAGCGGCAACGGCTCCCACCGGAAACCAATCGGTCCAGCCAATCACCGCCCGCCGTGACGTCAATGCGCCTCGCTCTCACCCAGAGCCGTCGCCGCGGTAACCTTAAAGGGGCAATGGACAGGCGCCGCGGCTCCAAGGGAAAGACCGCCTGCCTCAGTCCTATTGCCCATTTAAGGAGCGTGGGGCTGGCACGGAGCGGAGGGCCGGGGCGCTGAGGGGAGCGGGCGGGCCGGCGAAGGGAAGGGGTGAGGGGGGCTGGCTCCCCGGGCGGAGGGAACCCGCCGGGCCCGGTAGCGGAGGCCGCCGCGTAGGCCTTGCCCGGGATGATTGACAGCACCGAAATCCTGCGAAATGGCTTTTTTTTAGGGTGGCAGGCGCCGCGGCCTGCCGCGCGGGGCCTTCGCTCAGCACTAACGGGGCGGCGGGCGCGGGGCCTGGGCAGTGCCGGGCGGTGCGGGGCGGTGCGGTGCGGCTGAAGCGCTGCTTTCGTGATTAAAACCACCGGCCCTCCCCGTGTCATCACAATCCCCTCAGCAGCCGGGTGACAGGGCCCCCTTACTGTCCCCGGGCCCCGCGCCCCTCTGCCGTCAGGCCTGCGGGGTACACCTTTCCGGGGGGAAAAATAAACTTTATTCAAGTTTGGCACAGGTTTAACCATAATGGGTTTAAAGTCCACTTGCACAATTATCGCCGGTGTCCGTGTGGCTGAGGTGAGCTCTGGCATCCCTTGGCTCTGCATCCCTGGGGCGGACACGAGAAGCCACCGGAGATCCCAGCGGTGCCCGTGGGGAGACAGACCCCGAGCAAGGGCTTGGGAAGAGGAACCCCGGTGCCCGCGTGGGCTCGTCTGCCTCGAGCCGGGACGGGAACTGGGCTCTACAACCCGGCATTAAAACTGCTGCGGGAGGGTATCAACCAAAATTCATCAGTTCGTCACTGGTTTAGGAGAATCACGTAACGCACAACCAGAATGATCCCAGTAATGAGTCCAGTGTGTATTTAGAGATGAGAAGCTGTTGGTGCTTTTGCAGTGACAGGACACCATCAGGAGCTATCTTACATGGTGTTTCTTTCGTATTTCACGTATTAAAGGAACAAGAGATGACAGCTGAGGTCTAGATCTTACATCTGCAGTTATGACGGACCAAAGCGAGCCCCTGAGCGCACATTCCTTAGATGTCTGATAGCTTCTCTGAGGGGTTAATTAGAAGCCAGGGTCCAGGATTTTCTGAGACTAAGTCAAAAGCTGGAGCTTTTACACAAAAATCAAATCCATCTCAGCAGGAATTGTAAGGAACCATGAATATTTGTGAAATACTGTCAGGTATGAAATCTACCTGCTCACCTGGTAACACAATATTTCTTCCTGTGACTCAAAAGCACACGAAGTTTCTGAACACTGGGAAATAAAGCTGTGTACATTCTCCCCTACACACTTTTTTTCCCTTGCTTTTTATCTTCCCTTTTTTCTCGAGCTGTCTGCTATTGTCACATCTCACTCCTCCTTGTTTGGACAAGTTCTGCTGCTGTTTTGGGATGGATCCCATCTGGAACAAAGACCAGACCCCTATGTAAAACCTGTTCTGCAACATTCTCTTTATTCAGAAGACAAGCAGCCTGCTGCACAGCCAGCTCCCCGTGCAATCCTTTCCCCGGCAGAGCCAGGGAGTTCAGATGGCAGGGCAGGAGCAAAATGAAGGGAACAGAACAGGCTTTCAGAGGGAGCCTCGTGACGCCAACCTGAGGTCCCTCTTGTCAGCTGGGTACAGCTCCTCGCTGGGCGTCAGCACCCACCGAGCTTTGAAAGTTAAATCACGCTCCCCACAGGCGTAAGTTGGACCATGTTCATGTGTTAATTCTTACACTGCAAAGGACGTAAGAGAAATGAAAAACAAACAAAGCCCTGTTCCATTTGGTCTGGTCTGAATTACGGTCAGACCCTGGTCTTAACTGTCCAATTAAATAATAAACATTCCTGAGTAAATAACTTGCGTTACCGTCAGCGCCGTTCCCACAACTTTCATTTCCAACGACGTTCTGCACCGGAGTTTCTCACGGAGCGTGCGCCGCCCCCGGCCGTGGCGGAGCAGAGGAGAGGTGCCCGCTGTGCCCCCGGGGTGTCCCCACGCAGGACAGCGTGACACAGCCAGCGAGTCCCCATGCCGAGGGGCCAAGGGGACAACCGTACTGCCTGTTTCTGGTTATATTTACTAACAACTCCACAGAAACATTTCCCTAGTTCAGTTTTATCCCCTATCCTGTAGCAGAGGCTGTGCTAAAGCACCATTACATTCATTTTTTAGGCACATCTGGTAGTCAGTCCTGGTTCCAAGCCCAATCCAAACACCAGGGGCAGAGATCCCAGCGATGGCGACCAGCAGAGATCTCAGCGATGGCAACCAGCACGTCTGCTTGCTGGTGGGATGCTCAGTTTTTGAGACTGGTAGATACTGGCAGAGTGTGAGGGTGGACGAGACGA
>JAOXJM010000003.1:36288184-36301257 GCA_026413425.1 Tringa solitaria
ATTCTGTGATTCCATGTGGCTCACGTCAGGGGCAGGATTTGCACTGAGGAGGTTGCAGTGCTCGCGCTGACGTCCGTGCCATAAGGGCACATCTCGGGGGTGACTGCAGCTTTGGAAACCACCTCACGTGGCTCCCTCCAAACCCCAGATCCCTCTGGACCTGCTGGCTTGGGGGCAAGGCCAGGCTTCTTGGATGTGGTAGCTTTTTTTCCATGGTGCTCGAGGAAGCCACCTGTGATGTGACATTCCCTGGGCTGCCGTGCTGAGCAGCACCAGCCTGCCTCCTCCCTCCTGAGCCCACCACTTCGTGCGCCAACCCTCCTCGGGGCTGTGGGGCTGCCAAGAGCAGAGGAGCATCTTCAAAGGCTGCCCGTGTCCCTTGTGATCCTCGTTTTTTGCGATTCCCTGAGGTCAGCCCAGTACACTCACATCTGTGTTTTCCCCTGGCCCGGTTTCCCGGCCGCCTCTCCCAGCCAGGCGCGGAGCAGAGGGAGCGGGTGACTCACACCAGCCGCTCAGAGCTTGCTTTGTTTAATTCCAGCGTTCTCTAGATCCTCCGCTTAAGCGAAGGGGCTGCGCTGATCCCCCCGTGCTGCCCGGGCTCAGGGGAGACCATCCTGAAAAGACACCCTTGCTCGTCACGACTGGTCTGTGGGCGATCGCTGCCTGTCTCCTACCCCTCCCTCTTTTATGCCTTTTAATTGCCTGCACTTGGCTGTGGAGCCTCTTCTCCCGGTGCGTGCCGTCCCTGGCATGATGTAAAAGCCTCTGATTGATAGGGAGTGGATCCCCAGGGCCCCCTGGCCGATCCTGCAGCCCCTGGCTCCGCCGCGGTCTCTTTGTTTAGTTATAAACAATGACCTAAAATGAGAGCTTCAGCCGATCCTTCCCCGCTGCTGGGCCCGGGCCAGGGCCGTGTCCTGACAGGACGGGTTGCATGGCATGTGTGCGCACGTCCGTGCACATACGTGCACGCGTGCGAGCATCCTGTCTGGGGAGCCTGGCAGCATCCCCGGCAGCCTTTAACCCCACGGCTTCCTCCCTGTGGGGGGCTAGATGGGACCCCCCGGCGGGGGCCAGGAAGCTGAGGTCACGCTGAAGCCTTGAGTTGGCTCTGGGAGGACCGTGAGCCCGTGGACGTGGTGCAGGAGGCAACTGAGACCCGTTTCTGTATGTGACAGGATTCACCGGGATGGGTCCCCCGCCAGCGGCAGAAATGAGAGGCAGGAAGAGATGCTCTTTTCCAAGGTCACCTGGGGGACAGGCGGATGAAAATATCCATCCATCCCCGTCTCATCACGTAATTCCTGCTCAAATGCTCATGTTGGCATAAAAACAGATGGCTGAAGAATTTCCCCCGTGGTTAAAATTTAGCTAGGTTCGAGGCGGAAACTCCCTGCACAACTGTTTCCTTTGTCTTTCTCGGCTTCCCTTTTCCATTCAGACAAAGGAAACGGCGCTGCCCAGCCCCAGCCTTGCCATGCCAGCCTTCACGTGCCAGGCTTCGTACCGGGGCTGTGTCCACACTCATGGGAGCTTCTCACCCAGCGCCTACACCCCGTGCACATCTGGAGGTGCCCAGATGTGCCTGGACAGGAGTCCCGTTAGCCCCGAGACCAAGATGTCCCTCGCTGTGTGTCATGCACCTACTCTTGGCTTCTCAAAGGAGACGATTAAGGGGGAGAAGCCGAGCGTGGGCCCAAAAGCAGGACCGGGGCTCCTTCTGAGCAGGGTTTGGGGAGGACGGTGGCCGGGAGGAGGGAGCCGTACTGTCCCGTACCAGCAGGTGGCCCCATGGCCGAGACGTTGCCAGCGCCTGCGCCCGGTGCCGGACGCTGCCCCAAAATGAGACAGAGCCTGAACCCCCTGCGGTGTCCGTGGCTGCGGCGCTGCTTTCCGTCCTCCACCAGCAAACAGCCTCAGCTGTGTCCTTCTCTCCTCGCCAGGTCTGTGCGCTCTCTCGATCAACCACGCCAACTCCTACTTGGCTTATCCCGGCAGCGCAACCAGCGGAGAGATCGCGCTTTACGACGGAAATACTTTGGTAAGCGCGAAGCTCGCCCCTTTGGATACCGGCAGGGACCGAAAACAAACAGAACCACAGCAAAGCCAACGGGGCCTTTGGGAAGGATGAATAAGTACACTGCCCCAGCAGACTGTGAGGGGATTGCCCGGGGCAGGCACGTTCCCACCCCCTGGCTTGGATGCCACGCCAAGCAGCCTCTTTGAGGTGAGGACATCCATCTCCCAGTGTGAGAGAACGTGACCCATTGCCCCACAGCCTGAGGGCTGCTGCCAGACTGACACGGGGGTTCCTATAGGGGGTTCCTCTAGGGGGTTCAGCAGCGTATCCCATGGGATTGATGCGACCAGGGTGGCTCAGGAAAGGTTGGAGCTGCTCCAGCCGCAGTGCAGGACCTGGAGCAGCTGCTTTGCCGTGCCACAGGCAGGAAGGGATGCCGGACCCGAAGTCACGGAGAGGCTGAGGTGTCCAAAGCCCCATCAGGAAATCTGTCCCTGGCTGGAAGCAGGGTCATGATTATCTGCTGTTTATGCCAGGGCTTTGGATTACATAAGGCTGTCGCTCTCTACGTGCAGCGGGAGCCGAGGATCTGCAGCAGGGGAGGAGCAGAGCACAAGGGGAAAACACGCTGCTGCTGTGAGAGGTACTAGTGAGGGCCTGGGCTCCCCGCAGGCGTCAGGGTGGTGTCGCTGCAGCAGGATTTGCTGTAGAACTGAGCAAACTGCAGGGAGGCCGGCTCTGTCTCTGCACAAAGAAATGCCAGGCTTCAGAGACAGCGATCCCGCAGCCTGGAGAGGTGGAGAGCTGAGGACCTCCACCCCTGAAAGGAGCTTTCTGTAATCACAGTGGCCCTAGTAGGTGGAGAGTGAGCTCAAGGCAGGGCAAAGATAAGAAATGCTGAGGATGCTGAAGGGATACCGTAAGTGTGATAGGATGCCATGAATCCCTATCGGCAGGGCTGGATAGGGTGCGAGGCGGGGAACACCCTGCCCTTACGCAGTTTGAGGAGCAACGTGTTTCTTTGCACTCACATCACCTTCTGCCCTACAGAAAACAGCCTGCTCGATTCCTGCCCATGACGGGCCTCTGGCTGCTCTCGCCTTCAACTCCACCGGCTCAAAGCTGGCAAGTGCTTCCGAAAAAGTGAGTGAGCGCGGCTGCGAGCACCCTCCCTGCTCCCTGTGCTCTCTGCCCACGGCTGGCAGGGGGGTCCCATGGAGAGCAGGACCTCTGAGCTGCCCGTTCTTAAACACAGCCAACAGAGGAGGGGCACCGAAAGGACTCTGACTTGTAAGAAGCCAGTGTATCGGGTTCAGGTTGACCCTGGCTGGCAAACAGGAGGGGCCTTTGCCACGTCCTGAATTTCCTGGGTGTGTCAGGGAAAGGGCTTGCACTCTGTGCCCTGCTCCTGCACGATCAAAAAATCCATTTGCGTTTTTTGCAGGGCACGGTCATTCGTGTGTTTTCCATTCCTGGTGGGCAAAAGCTCTATGAATTCCGGCGAGGGATGAAAAGGTCAGTTCGTTCTTCTGTCGGTGACAAGTACACAGAGGGCTCCCGGAGCAGAAGTGTAAACACAGGGACAGGGCAACGTCAGATCCTGGTGGCTTTGGCATCTTTTGCAGAAAGAAAACAAGAGCGAGCATATGAGATAGAAATGTCATTGTGCCAGACAGCCCCGCTGCGCCCCGCTGCCTCCGGCAAGTTTAGTGATTCAATTCAGTGTGTCACACAACAGGGCGATTGCAGAGAACAGAGGTAGACTCTCTTCATTTGCTCTGTCCTTTCTTGTTTCTTACTTGAAATAATGAAGTCCCCAAAGTGACCAGCCCGACTCTTGCCCTCTTAAAGGAGGTGTTTTGAATCTGCAAGTCATTCGCACTTTGGATGTCCTCCCTGGCCTTTGCAGTACCAGAAGCTTTAGCTGCTGTAGTGAGGCTGGCACAGATGTTCGCTCTGCAGTTCTGTGAGCAAGGACATTTCCACCTCCCTGGCTGTTCGTCACTAACTTGAGGTTACCCCGAGCAAAGGGATGAGGGAAATGCTCATCAGTTGGCCCGCGGGCTCGGCAGCAGCCAGGCAGGGTGCTCCTCGGCGTGTGTGGGTCTGTGAGCAAAACTTAGCAATTCCCCTTGAACAGTATGCCATGGAGTGACCAGTCCTGTCTTTGCTTGGCCCCAGGTATGTGAACATCAGCTCTCTTGTGTTCAGCATGGATTCCCAGTTCCTCTGTGCTTCCAGCAACACGGAGACGGTGCACATCTTTAAACTGGAGCATCTGACTGACAGGTGAGGGGGTGAGCCTGGGTTAACCTGCCTGCCCCAGGGATGTCTCCGCTTCAGGGGTCTGTCTTTATGCAGCTGGCTTCCATTTCCTCCCCACATACTCTCTGTGAGCAGTACCAGCCACACACCGTCTCTGTGGCTTTGTGTCCTGTGGGATTCACTCCTTGGATAAGCATCCCTGCTGTCAGCCTCTCCAGGCCTGCTCGGGCTTTATTAGCTGCCACTGTCCCCTGCCTCCTTCCCCTGTATCCCGCTAGGCTGGTGCACAACGTGTGCAGGTGCTCCAAATCCTTTGCGTGTCTGAGATGAGGATCATTTTGGCTGTTCCTGATGTGTTTTGCCACGGCTGGTTGGGGTAGCCCCACTGAAGCTGCTTTGTGACCCCCTCAGCCGGCCAGAAGAGCCTCCAACCTGGAGCGGTTACATGGGAAAGATGTTCCAGGCTGCTACCAACTACCTCCCTGCTCAGGTGTCGGGCATGATGAACCAGGATCGAGCCTTTGCCACCGTCCGCCTGAACATCTCCGGACAAAGGAACATCTGTGCCCTTTCCACGTACGTATGGACATCTGCGTCCCCTCTGCCACGCCAGCCCGTGAGCAGACACGGCTATCTCTGCAGAACACCCACACTCTGGGCCCTTATCTTGCACCCGTGGCTGCAGAGCAGGCAGCATGGGTGCGTGCTCTATCTCTGGGCCAGCGCAGATGGGTTGGGCCTCATGATGCTTTTCTCATTAGGATTCAGAAGCTGCCTCGACTGTTGGTGACTACGTCAGATGGACATCTCTATATCTATAACTTGGACCCGCAAGATGGAGGGGAGTGTGTCTTAATTAAGAAACACAGGTAACTATGCCTCCAGAGGCTGATCTTCTGAAAAATTAAGGGAAATTTCACCTGAAAGCACAAAATTGAGCTGTAGGAGCAAAACATTAGAACTGACTTTATGATTTGAGCTGCCTGATCCGACAGACGTGGGTGGGAACCACGTCAGCAGGCAGGGACGTGGGGCTCCTTGCAGAAGAAACCAGGGACATCTGCCATCCCTAGGCAGCTGTGGGACATCTCGGCAGAGGTGGGCAGGCCTCTGGAGATGCCTCCAGCAGCAGAGCGCTGACCACCGTGGTGGCAGGAGAGCAGAGCACCTTCTCCAGGGATGAGTGGGTGCTGGAGAGGTGGTTTTGGGGGTGGGATGGTGTGAAGCGACGCCGGGAGCTTCCATAAACCACCACCCCCTAGACAGACGCCTGCAGGCACGCTCCACCACAGCAGAGTCTTCCGTGCTGCTGTTCAGCTTGTGTGCAAATTTGATTAAGCACGTAACCCCCCCCCTACACACACACACACAAACACAGATCTGGGCTACTTGGCTCCAGATGTGAAGCCTTTGGGGTGGGGTGCGATGTAACATGTGCTGGAAGCCGGGAGGTGGCCGCCAGCCAGGAAAATGCCAGCAGTTTTTTGGAAAAGCCACAAAACTCCGGCACTTCAAAGCTGCGCTGTCCAGCGTGCTCCAGCCGCCCTCGGACACCGCAGACGCCGGCCCGAAGCAGCCCTCCACAGCTTCCTCCGTGGGTTCCTCTGAGCATCAGAGACTGAAAAGGGCCCTTGGGTCATGAGTTACGTTACATCATACTATATCTCTGCACAAACTCCATCCTGAACTAGCCAGGGCTGCTTTTCCCATCTAGTCCGCTCCTGTTGGAAGCCCTTTGGAGCCCCCTCTGTGATTAGAAACACTGTTTGCTTTTGTAACCTAAAGCTTTTGTGGTCACTCTGTTCCCTTCTATTCCCGTGCCAGCATTGTCCTCCAGCTGAAGTGGTGCTGTCCCTATCTTCTGCTTCCCCCCTTGCTTTACTCGTGGAGCACAATGCTCTCCTCCCGCAGCGCTGCTGGGGCTGCGTGTGGTGATGCGGGTGGGTGATGTGCTTCGAGGAGATGTTGGCGCTTCTCTTAGCTGGTGCTGGGGGAGGAACGGTTGGGATCAGAACTAACTCTTCTCCCCTCTCTTGCTCCCGTTCGAGTAGTCTGCTTGGCTCAGGAAAGATGGAGGAGAACAAAGAAAATGACCTTCGGCCTCCATTACCTCAATCTTATGCAGCAACTGTGGCCAGACAAAGCACAGTGCCTTCAGCCTCCACCATGCCAGGTAGGTGTCGCCTCTGCCCTTCCTCGGGCAGGAGCAGGAAAAGCTGCCTGGGGCAAAGCGGAGTCTCCCAGCTTCCGAGGGCTCAGCCAGAAACGCCCTTTGTGCGATGCAGACCGGGGCAGCAGGACTCCCTGGAGCTCACCCGGTTCATGCCCTGCTTCCCGGGAATCCCTTGCCGGTTCTTCTCCCGCTCGTGCAGAGCCGCACCGCGAACGGGCTCCCATCCCAGCTCCACAGTTTGTTAGACAGAAACTCCTGTTTTCCAGGCGTTGAACCCGTGTAGAAGACAGATCGCACTATTTTTGTGGCAAGATCTCTACAGATTCTCCTCAACCTGTTAGACCTTACCCTCACGAAGCCAGCACTGCCGTTCTAATACCAGCTCTAAAGGTCCACATACAATGTGGATATTATTCTGAAATTGGTGGGAGGAGGAAAGCTTCTGCCGCAGGAGCCATATACCCCCTGTAGCCATGTAGTCCCTTCCCTGATCTGTCGTGTCAATGGAGATACCTTTCTCAGCCCCCAGAGCTCTGCCAAAAATCCAGAGAAAGCAGCTCTGTGCTAAAAAGGTGATAAACTAGTGTCTCTGCTGTGTGTTTCCAGCCTCCTCCCATCCATTTACCCGTAATGTTTTGTATCTTCACTCGGACAGGTTATTCGGAGGACGGTGGTGCCCTGCGAGGAGAGGTTATCCCGGAGCATGAGTTTGCAACTGGACCAGTCTGTCTTGATGACGAGAATGAGTTTCCTCCTGTGAGCATTCGGGACCCCTAAAACTGCAATTCGGCCCTCAGGCTAAGAAGAAAGTATTAACCTCTTATAGAAGAGATACTGTTTGCCCCCACCTTGTCCCAGTTCACTGTGAACCCTGAAATAACTAAGTTATAGGGACAGTGCCAGGAAAATGACACCCCACTAAATGGCAGCTGGGGATGGGGCAAAGATGATCAAACCTAATAATTAGAGATGGATCTGCACAAACTTGTTGAATGAAGTGCAGAGACAGAATGACATTCAGATCCAGATCTAACCTTTGTGCCTTGCACAGATTTCTAGTATTACCAGGAACAGCTTTAATTTGAACAATACCATCATCTAGAAATAAAACTTACTACTCCCAGTTGCATTTCCAGTCAGTTGTGTTAGCTCATGGAATGCAACTGGGCCATACCTGAACCTCACCAGTCTCTTCATTTCCAAGCTAACTGAAAAGGAAACTCCTTTCTGATTACAAAGATGAAAGGAATAACAATGTTTTAAACCGTTTTATGATTCTTATATGGCACTTTCTCAGTTACTGTTGGAAGAAGATACTGGCTTTTTAAAGTCTAACTTAAGCCTGGCAGTGTCTCTCCGGCTCCTTTTCCTATTACATTTATTAAGTTTCTAACCCCTAAATGGACAGAGATTGGGACCGTGCTGTGATCTGGTTGTGACCAGCGGTGTCTTCCTGAGAGTAATGCACTAACACAGCAGAATGTTGTCCTAGATTTCAAGCTGTAGACTTGGCAGACTTTTGAATCCCTTTCTCCATTTTCACATATCCTGCGGCTGGAGCTTTGCCAGGGAAGGAGACAGTGAGAACTTTATCGGGATCCCAGGATTTGTTCCATGTGCAGGCCTGACCTCCAAGAGGCACTTTCCTAGTAACTGCTGCAAAGTGTTATTTAGATAAAAGGTGACCAGCTCTTGACTCCCTTTGAAACAACGCTGCCGAGATCCAGCTCGAGTTGCGTAAACCTCAGACCAATTCTCTTTTGTCACCCGCAACACGCCCTGAGAACAAGAGTTTTCTCGTTGTCCTTCTGCGTTACCCTAAAAGGGTATTTAAAACGTCCCTCCTTAGGTCAAAATCACGTGGCCACGGAGGAGCTGGTGGCTCAGGTCCGTGGGGGGAGCAGCAGGGCCAGAGAGAAATTATTTGCTTCCTTCTGCCGAACCTGCTCTTGACCGTGTGGCGTGGGGACAAGCAAATGCCGGCGAAGGGGAATCGGGCTGCAGCTGGAGCCTCCCTGCCGGGGCCGTGCTGAGGAAAGCAGCCCCGAGTCCCTGCTGTACAACCAACTGATGGCTCAAAACCCCGTGCTGTAATTAACCTGCCCGAGTGTCTCACACGTGTAACGTTAGGGAGGAGGTGGTGTGGGAGGGAAGGCGCTTTCCTAAAATACTCCCCGATGGGGTGGCTTTAGGGATTGGAGCTTCCAGAGCCAGTCTCTGCCTGGGGTTTGCCCCTCTGTTGCGGAGGGGAATGTGTTTTGCATCTGGTCTGCCAGCTAACGCGGCGCGGGCTCCCGCTGCGTCCCGAGACTCGCTCGGGATGTTTTGATGCTCTGAGTTTCACTCAGCTGCCCTGTTTGTGCTCAGCGCTGAGATGTTCCGTCTCGATGACGTGCCAACGGGGTGGGGGGGGGGCTTTCAGGCATCGGTCACTTCTGTGCGGAGAAGGAAGGAGAGAAAACCTGACTTTATCCAACAAAAATGTTTTGACAGCGTTGTGCTTTGCGGAAACATGGGAAGGGTTTTGTTTGTTTTCCAGTGTGCAACAAAAAGACTTTTAAAAACCTCAAAACTTGTGACAAAATGGAATATTCGCCCGCAGCCCAGGCCACGAGTGCGGCTTTGAACTTGGACATACTTCTGGAGAAGCAGCAGTGCTCAGACCCAGCGGTTCCTCTCCATTTTGAAACAGCTTGCCTTCCCCCGACCTCCAGCAGGACTTCAGAGGCTCAGCTGTTAAGAGCGAGGAAAAGCAGCTTCAGTCTAACGTCAAATCTGTGGCTGATGGTTGAAAACCGCCTCTTCATTAAGCAGAAGGAGGGACAGATCAGAGGAGAGAAGCTCAAGAAGGGCTCATAAAATGTGGCCTTGGCAAGAGTGAATGTGGATGTTGCTGCTGGTTGTGCCAGGACTGTTGAAGGATCCTGTGGCAGGAGGTTAAACAAGTTAAATTCCGTCTCTTGCTCGCAGTGATGGGGTGGAGGAAGCGCTTTCAGGGCCCCTGTTGCTCTTACGCGGGAAGTTCTCAGGCGTTATTGAGCTGGACGGCAGGAGAAGGCCGGGGGTGAGGAGAAGGTGCCGTGCTGGAGGGGAGGCTGCTCCGGGGGGTGCCGTGTGGGACGGGAAGAGCAAACCCTCTCTGGCTGCGGGTGGCTGTGATGGCAGCCGTTTTCCGCTTACCTGCCGAGCGGTGCCGCCTTTCTCCGGGTTTCTGGGTGTCGGAGAGGGTTCCAGCGGTGCTGGGAGCCGTTGGGGGTGTGCTTCGGGCCAGGCTCCCCTCTGGGGAGCTGCTGTAGTGGCTCTCCCCACCAGGGCACGGGCAGAGCAGTTTTTGGGTAGGGCTGTGAGGTTTGACAAAAGAAATCCCAGAGGATCCAGCAAGCAAGACGGCCTGTGGGAACGCAACCAGCAGATCTTCTTAAAACTCCTGGGATTCAGGTGATTTCTTCCAGCAGATTGCTTGGTGCTTTTCCAGGTGAACATGATCCATCCTGCATTTGCCTGGAGGCTGGAGCTTGTTGGCTTTGGGACCAGAGCTGATGTGAAGGCTTTGTCAGGAGAGCCATTGAGCCATTTCATTAAGCCAGGCTGGATTGCAGACAGCGGCCAGCTCTTCAAAGACTGCATCCCATCACCGATGTACAGTCTTTAGAAACATCTCTTTCATGTCAATATCAATTTTTGACTAACTCCAAAGCTGTTTGGGCAGCCTGCCTGTGCTGCTGAAGGATGCTGCTGCCCGTGCGTGCCCGTGGCTCCTGCCTCTCCCTGGGAGGACGGGCAGAAGCACCATGACCACCCTCCACAGCACGATGTCCCCCCCGGCAGGGTGCAGAGATCCGTGCCCCAGCACAGGGTCCACACGTGTCCCCGCTGCTCCAAACCACGGATCTCAGTCCAAGCCACCGGGCTGCAGGTGCACCTTTGGTTCCGCGGGACCGGTATTTGCCCAGGTTCCTCCTCGCTGTTTGTCGGCTGGTGCTTCACTCCTTCTGGTGTGTGAATATGTGGCACTATGGATTTTAAGTGATTTTTTTTTTTTTTAATAGCTGGCTGTTAGCAAAGGAAACGCCGTAGATTTTGCAGTGGAGCTCTACTAGTTACCGTGTTTCATGGGGGATGAGCAAGTTTGGCAGAACCTGACTGGTCTCTTCTTCCTCATGGCAGCTCAGACGGGCATTTTGGGCAGCTGGGGCTTTCAGGATTAAGCCCAGTTTATCAGCACATTATCTGAGGTCCCTTGGGAAACGGGGAACCCAGTGCCAACGCTTGAGCCTCAAAACCGAGCGGGTGATGGTCCCGAAGCCCACGGAGAGACAGATCCCGGGAGGAGGAGCTGGCACAGACCCTCCTGCAGCCAGGACTGGGAGATGAAGGTCCCGCCTGGCGAGGCCGGAGCTGAGAAAGGGGAGCCGTGTCCCTTGGCTCGTGGTTGGTGTCCACGGAGGCCCCGGGTGCTGCAGAAGGAGCTGCTCCTCTTACCCCGGGGTCTCCAGCCTCCTCCCGTGGCACGAGGGGCTGATGTGACGTGGTTAAGGGTCCTCGCTGCTGCCTGTTCTTCTCTGCGCCTGCTTTCCTGTCACCCCCAGGCTTTGCTGAGACTCGGGCTACGCTTCCCCTCGCCCAACCCCGTCTGTCACGTAGGTGTTTAACTCTGGAGCCCCCGGAGAGACACGACACACACCTTTCCCCTCCTGCCACGGCGGGAGTGGGACTTTTTGGGAGGACTTAGCGAGACACACGGACCTCAGTTACCCCCCGAGCGCGGCTGTGCTCAGCCCGATGCCAGCTTGAGGCGAGACACCCTTATCACCCCGCCAGATGGTTCCTGTTCCCAGGACTGTAAATTTGGGGAGGGGGAAGGTAAATAAATAAAGCGCTCGCAAATCTGCCTTTGAATGGAAAGTAAAACACTGCGGGACATCCCTCCCCCCTTCTCCTCCCATCTGCGTAAAAACCAACTTGAAACACACCCTGTTGCTGGGAAAAGTAAGGCCCTTCTGTTTTGATTTTGGTAGATAATCTTGTGCCGTGGAGGTCAGCCGGGCAAAGCCAGGAGGTCCTGATGAGAAGCAAACATCCGCGCTAAGGACAGCTGCTGGGAAGTGCTTTGGAAAAGCCGGGAATTTCGAAGAACAAGATTTGTGAGTCCCCAAAACGAGGAAATAAAATAAAAAAAAATCCAAGGTGGGCCACTGCTTTTTCCTGCGGTTTGTTTGAGCGAGTAGCTGGCCCCGCTGGCCCCTTGTTTTAGTCCGTGTCTGGGGGGTGTCAATGTACTGTATGCACATCGCTATATTTAACAGACTATATGTTAGAACCACAATGTAAATGCTAATTTAAGCAGATTTGTACGTAACCAGAATTTTATATACCCGTTTGTCCCTTTTCTAATTTATGCTGTTTTATGTGTATAAATGTACTTATAGGAAGATCTATTAAACCTATGTCTTTGTACAGTATATACGTACTGTTTTACCCAGGCAAAGTATTTTTGCAGTGATATTAGAGGAGATGCCATTTGCTATGTTTAAAGACAGAATAAAGTGGCGGCCTGTCCCTGGCAGATGATGCCCGTGCTCCTGCTGTGCTTTGTGGGGCCCTAAAGATGTCAGCCTTGATCAGGTGTTGGGGGCGGGGGGGTGGCTCTGGGGGGCCGGGGCGAGGACGGCTGCGTCCACCTGCCCACCTTCACCCAAGGCCAAAGAAAGAGCCGGGTGCGTAAATCAGGGTCCAAAACTGGTTCAGAGAAGCCTCCCCAGCTGCTGAGAAATCCCGGTGGTTTCTAAGTTTCAGTTGCCCCTTCGGCTTTGCCTTTGCAGCTCCCCAGGGCTTTGCATCTGCTCAGAAATGGCCCCAAAAGAGCTGTTTCACCCCCTCTGCCTCCCCGGCGTCGCACTGGGACCAGCGGGAGCAGCTCCTCTGGAGCCCTGATCTGCTGGGAGGCCTCGGGGCAGGGACCTCTCCTGACCCCCCTACAAATAAATTCGATGACACTGTGGGTGTTTCTGTGCAGAGGAGACGGGGAGCAGCTCCCCCAGTTCCTCTCCCCAGCTCCTTCCCAAAACAAGCCTTTTCCAAACCCTGGGATTTGGGTGCACGTTTCGGGGTGGCGTGAGCATCCTGGGGGGCAGCAGCCGGGGAGAGCCCAGCACCCTCCTTCTTCCGCAGGCAGCCGGGTCATTAACACAAGCCCGTTAATAAACCTGGCGGGGCAGGTGCTCCGTTTCCCAGAGCACTCACTTCATTCCAGCCGGGAATTTTCTCTCTGCAGCCACAAACTTCCAGGGTGTCAGCACCAGAAGGGACGTGTCCTGAGAGGCTCCTGCCCCGTCCTCCCCCTCCTTGTGCTGCCACCGGCCGGCGCGCTCCCGTGAGGCTCCTGTCAGAGGAAAGCCAAGCACTTTTCCCAGAGGAATCCTCTCCCAGAGCCAGCTCTCAAGGAAGGTAGTTTTAATCCAAGAACCGGCTCCTTCTCAGCTAAAGAGCCCTACAACAAAAGGCCTGTCTCCCTCCATGTGCCCAGAGGGACCGGTGCCCTGCTCTGCCGGGGTGACGGTCCCGCTGCGCAGCAGAGGGGACCCTCCGTGTGCTCACCCAGACCCACAGCTC
>JAOXJM010000003.1:36350513-36376976 GCA_026413425.1 Tringa solitaria
GGGGGACGGGGAGCAGAGTCCGCCTGGGTCACCTGCACGGCTCAAAGAGGAAGGATCCCCTTCGTGCTGGACGATTTTTAGCGAACGCCAGACACGATGGAAGAAGCTGCTGCTCTGAAGGCTTGCTCAGCTTGTTCCCCTGCTAATCCTCGTGCTCCTGACTCCTTGAAAACGCTGGTTTCACTCAAGTTTTTTTGTTCACTTCCTTTTTTCTTCAAGGAAAATGGAGGAAATGGTGATCAATTCACAGCTGCTCCCAGCGCTACTTTGGATTGGCGTGAGAGGAGCCAGCTCACACAGAAAACGTGCAAAATATCACACCGAGGCGACCACGTAAAGATCTGCATCGTTAAAGATACTGCCTTTTCCTTCTATAAAGGCTGAACACAAAGCCTGCTCCCAGGCACAGGCTGTGTGTACACAGCGCTCGGAGCTGAACCCCGCGTCGGGGCTGGCGATGGCCGTTACTAATTGTGGGAAGAGCCTCCTGCCGAAAGAGCCCGATGGGGGACCTGCTGGGGACAAATTAGTCATGGTTGGTCTCATCCCACAAACATCATTCACGTGGTGTAGGCCCAACATGGAAACAGTCGTTCATCCTCTCAGTCAGCACAGAAGGCTGTCTGGGGGAGTGCTGATGCTAAAATACGTGCCCTTTTTCTTTTTCCACTACTGCTTCCCCCTCCTATCTGATAAAGGGGTGGCTTGCTTCTACGTAAGAGAAGTTTTCTGTCTCCCAAGCTGCAGGCAACGGAACAGAGAGAAGACAGGACAGAGCCTGCGATGTGGCTAAAAAGCCACCCAGAGTGTGGCCCGGTGCTGGGCAGGAGAAACGGGAACCGGGCAGGGATTTTGGCTCCCGGGGTGGCTGCCTGTCGGTGGGAAGAAGCCTGGGCAGGGACTCGGTGTCTGCTATACTGAGTGTTGGAATAGGGAGTGGGGAAAGCTCGCTTTGCTGGATACGTAAGGTCTTGTGCTTCCTCCTGCTCACCAAGTCCTAAATTAATAAAAACCAGTCTGCACCGATCAACATCATCTTACCGGGTCACCACGTTTGAAACCGCACAGGCAGAGAAATGAGATTTATTCCCTCACTGCCTCTGCTGACACAGGCTCCCACCGTGTTCTCCAGCGCCCCATTGCCTGAGGAACAGCGGGGGCACAGCTCCTGCTCCCCCCCTCACCCTTGGCAGGGAGGGGGGCTCTGCCCACGGCAGCCTGCTCCCAACCCGGGCTGTCACATCCAGTGCCCAACCATCCATCAAACCGGGCTCCCGGCGCAGGCGGCAGCGTGGCCACAGGCACGGGGACCGTCCCGGCCACATCGCTCCTCCCTGCGGGGTGCTGGGACCCCTTACCCCCCCTTCACCCAACCCGGGGGGGCAAGGACCGACTGCCCCACGGAGAGCGTCACGGGACGGAGCGGGGCTGGCTCTGATCTTGCAGGAGCTCCTCTTAGGACCAAGGGTCCCAGAAACCTGCTGCTGGTGGAAGCTGCTCTCGAGCCGGAGCAGATGTCTCACCCCTCATTTTTAAGCGTGCATAAGGACGGGGGGGAGGAAAGCAGAGAAAAGAAATCCTCAACCATCTCCAGTTGGGCACAAACCCAGCACCGCTGCAGAGCCCCGTGGGACCCAGCCTACCTGGGCCCTTCAATTAATATAATCTAATAATTCACATTTCACACAGAGTGAAAATATTCTTTGTGTGGAACCCACAGCCCAGCGGTGCGTTAGGGCAGGCTGGCCACAACGAACTCGAGGCCATCACCTTTTCTTTGTGTGCTTTTGAGAAAATCCCCAGCAGGGTTTGCCCCAGCGCCGCCACCTCCTCTCCTGTTCCCGGCCGGTTTTCCCGAAGGACTCTGCTCACTCGGCAGCGGCTCCTCCAGCTCTTTGCCCTTGGGGGCAGCTCCCCGGGATTCCCAACGCTCCGGGATTCCCAAGGCTCGGGGAAGCAGCTCTTTGGGCAGCTCCCCTCCTTCTCCTCCCCTGGTGTCAGTTATTGTGCAATGGCCCAGTTACTCGAACAGGAAGGAAGAGGCTCGGGAACCCAACCTGCCCCGAGCAGCGCAGGCAGCGAGAGCGGCAAGAGCCTTGGGGAAGTGAAGGAACTTCCACTCGCACACGGAAATCCCGGGACACGCTCCCTCCCTGCCCTCCCGGGCTCTCCCTCTGCCGGCAGCCGGTGCCCGGAGGGTCTGGGGGTGCTGCTGAGCGGTGCCACCACCAACCCCCTGCCAACGAGAGCTTCACCAGACGCCTGGGTGAGTCTTGGTGCAGTTACTCTGCTAATACTGGGCTTAAAAACCAAACCCAGCCTCTGTTAAGAGGAGCTCTAGGCGTCCCTGACTGCACCGCAGGAAGTAAGATGCGAGAAAATAAAGCTTTTGAAAAGAAAGCTTTAAAAAAAAAAAACCCAAAAGAGATTAGTTTGCAAAGCCAGAGCAACGTCACAAAAGGTGCTCATTTGATGTAATCCTTCCCCTGTGAAAGAGGTGAGGTCCCGATTCCTTGGAAACACGTCCCGGGAAGAGGCAGGACCCGCAATCAAACTGCCGGGAGCCGGGCTGTGTTTCGGGCCACGGGAGAGGATTTTAACTCCCGGGGTCAGCGAGCGGAGGCGGCTCCGGCTCCCCTGGGCTGAGGGCCCGGGCAGGGAATCCCGCGGGTTCCCCTGGAGCCACACTGACCTGCTCACCGGTGTCAGTATTCCCGTTACAGACACACACACAAAGTCGAGCACTGGCGCCACAAACAAGTGTCCCTCGGGCTCTTTTCAGAGACGCGGTGTCCCCGGGGCAGGGCCCAAGCCCAGGGCTGTGGTGGGGAACGAGGCACCTCAGGGCTGTAAAAACTGACCAGCAAAAAGCAACGTTTCGCTGCAAAGCGCTGCTTCGCTGGCAGCCGGCTGCAAAACAGCCAGGGATCCCTTTCCAGAGGACGAAATCTGCTTAAAAAAAAAAAAAAGAAAATCTGAGTCCGCAACAGCGAGATAGACAATTTATCCAGAGGCTTGCTGCTGGCAACTCACACCAGCGTCATCAGTACTTTAAGTACGGAGTCCCAAACCGGTTGTCCCGTGCGAGTCGGCCACCTCCATCTGCCCCTCTCCCGGCGGAAGGGGAGCCGGGGGCAGCCCCTCTGGGGGGACACAGGGACTGACACCCCGACACACGGCCTCCGAAACACAACGCGTGGCAGGGGCCAACGGCCGGCCTCAGGCAGCGGCAGGAGGAGGCAGCTGCTGCCTCCACACATTAGTCGTTTGAAAAAACCATTTCCCCACGCCGACATGAGGCTGTATATGTTTATTCATCGTCAGTAACTTTTGTACACAAGGCAAATATTAATAGCTGAAAGGCAATGCTTTGGGAGAGTATGTACAGAGCAATGTACAGGAGAGCGTAAGAGCTTTTAAACTATTCATCAATTTAACCGTTTTATAAAAAGGAAGTGATGCTTCTTCTTCTAAGACCTCCCTTAGAAATAATTTATTGCCAATCTTAAACTAAAGCGAGGAGAAAAAAAAAAATTTACAATAAAAAGTAGTCCCTGGAAAGTTTATAAAAAGTTAAACATATAAAATCGTAAGCCACAAACATTTATACAAAGCTAATACAAATCTTGGTTTTGTTAAAGATCTATGAGGTTGTTACAAAATATATTTTTACATAAAGGCTTCACGTAAGGTAAGCTCTCACTGCTACTGGAAGCGCAGGAAAGCGGTTTTAAATAGTCTGCAATTCAACTTATTTTCAAGTACAATGCAAAGAAATTGCAAAATGGCACTGTATTGCAATGCTGTGTAATTCAACAAAACTATGTTAATGGTACCATCAAACAGCCAAGACCTGTAAAGTTGACTCGTGAGCCGTCGGCACGGCACGAAACTCCTCATCCCTTTGAAACAGGAAACGTTACTGTCGGAAAACGAACCTTCTGCGACCGCCCCTGAAGAGAAATCACCCGAGGAGTCTCCCGCTGCGACGGAGCCGCGCAGCGCCCGCAGTTCAGCGCCGGCACGCAGCCAGTTCTCCCACCCAGACACAGCCTGCCCGAGGGACCCGGCACGAGTCCCATCACCAGCCAGGGGTCACCAAGCTGGAAAGAGCCACCCATGTGAGCGGGTGCTAGAGGAGTCCCCACCGGCCAAAGGGAAAGCTGCTTCCGAGACAGAGGAGGCAAACGTGCAGCCTTGGGGATCACTGAACACCCTGACTTTGTTTTCTTTTAAGAGCAGATATTCTAGAAGAAAGCTTAACTTGTACACACACTGATGGCTTACTCTCCCACATAAAATATATTTAAAAAAAAGTAAAATTGTTAAAGCCCTGATGAACAGCCACAGCTTTCAGGTATCAGTAACTCCCTTTAACACACTGCAGCAGGGAACAGTCGCTGAAACACCAACTGCACCTTCAAGTGCAGGAGGGCTGCCCAGACAGTGGTATATCTCCATACGGTCAGTCATCGTTTCAAACAGAGCTTACTCCATCAGAGAGAGCTGAGAAAGGTTTGAGAAATTTGATTTTCTACCTGCTTTCCCACCTTCCCTGACCTTGGACCACAGACCGGTTTAGGTGACCAAGCTTCACTCTCACCAGCCAACTGGGACTCCTCTGTTTGCTTCAGGATAGAAATCACTCCGTTCAAAACATAACCCTCCAGCTCTTGTACCAGAATTACATCCTGCTGTAAAGAAACAGCATTTAGAAACAAACCCAAAGAGAAACACAAGAGCACAGGCTGTGCTGTGTCTCCGGTAGCTGAGGAGGAGCCAGTGAAGCTGGAGGGGCTGGTGGGTGTCTTTAGGCAGGAGGTTCACATGGGAACCTTGTAAACAGTGACAGCCAGGGCAGTTGCCTCACCCCCTCTGAAGTGGGGGTGGAAACACGAGTGATTTCATTCAGTCATTTCATTAAAATAAGTCATTTCTGCCTGAGATCCATATAGTGCTTATTTACTGGGGCCTGCACCACGGGGTGCCCCCTGCCACCGCACAGGCCCCGCTCTTCACAGGGAAAGCCATCTGAAAGGATTAAAACCATTTTTTTTTTCCATGTTGGTTCAGGGGAAAAACCTGCTGAATATTTTTTTCCACTTTAGCTAACATCAGAAGTGCCCAGGGCCTTGGTGATACTGAATATATCCTTGGACTGACATCAGTTTTGAGGATCTTTACTAAATTAACAGGTCCCTTGACACAAAATTCATCAACATCTTACGTAGCAGGAATTTGTCTAAACAAATCTGTTTAATCTTATCATCCACTATCCATCCAGTCTTTTCTGCAATCATCTAGTCTGACACCCTGAAAAACACATACTACAGACCCTCACCAAATTAATTATTTTAATCAGAGCAGAGATAAGTCTCTTTTCAGAAAAGAAACTTAGTTCAGCAACGGGAAAACCCGAACCTGCTCCTCCTCACGTTGACTAACGAGGGCATGGATTTATTCAATTTCTGCTTTCCAACAGTGGACTTAGAGGCTACAGAGCAGCATTTATAGCTCAGCCAAATCAACCTGTCATCCTCCTCCAAAGGGGGAAATGCAGAACTGGACTCCCATTGCATGCTGTCCAATCCTATAAATAGCCTCACTACCCTTTTGTGAGGTCTCCAGTTCATCATCCCTCTGGAACTGCTGACATACGACCTGAAGACATCAAACCAGAAGTAATCTCATCCACGCCCAGCAAGGAGACAAGATCTACATTAAATATCGCCATCTAAAGATCATGTTAATCCTCCTGACATCAGCTGCACCCAGACTTTGTTTAGATCACGCACTGTGACTTCTCCCAAGCTCTTCTCAGAATTATTTCCTCCCACAATAGTGCCTTATTGCAGAAATCGCAGACTAATCTATGACTACTCATTGGATGATATAAAAAAATAGAGGTCTTTCAAAGCACCTAACTAAATAAAAATACACTATTCCCCTTGTACTGTCAGGAGAATGAGGTACAGAGATGTTAACAGAAGTTACAATCACAGTAAGTAAAAGGCTAAGTTGAGAAGCCAGGCGGCTTTTCCTATGTTCTCGCAGGGACACTGCTCCAAGCAGCAGGAATACTATGGCACACCGCTTCCCACGGGTGCGGTATGGCAATAAAAACTCATTTAAGTATTGGCCAGCACCACGATCCACAGGAATTGGCCGGTTCCACGGGGCAAAGTGACAAGCTGAACTGCCTACGTGACACTACAGCCTGGGGGAAACTCGGTAGCGGCACTGCTCTTTAAAACACAAGCCTGCTCTCCTTTTGTAGTCCAGTGAGTGGTGTATGAGGATTTCTGGGCAACAAGTATTTTTTAAATCATGTGGCAACGGTAACAACCTCCCCTAAAAAAAAAAAAATAAAAATGAAACTTCAATGGAACTTTTGGTAAAATCTTCTTCGTCACAAGCAGCACTGGAGTGTGCTGTGTAACGTATTTGGCTCAAGTACACTTAGGATTGCTAGACCCGATTGGACAGTCTCAAAGAACCTCATCAGCTGAAGCACGTTCTGCTGTGAGATGCTTTTTTTTCCTTTTTTTTTTTTCCCCAGAAGGAAACATTCATCTTCACGGTGTCAGCTACACAAGGCCTCTGCTGGGAACACGTATGCTCACATAAGGCCACTGAAAATACAGCAGGAGGAGAGAACACAAGGAGGCACTTAGGTTTGCGAGCACTTCCATCCGTCACCAAACGCTCACTGCTCAAGATGAGGCACGCTGTAAGAAGTCATGAAGAAAGTCAAAATAAACCAGTGCTCTATTCAAGCGCTTCAAGAACAGGTAAGGTACCTACACGTAACATCTGGTTAGTGAAGATAAGAAATCCAAGCTTAGCTTGCTCCCCCTTCCCACATGAGAATTTCGAGAGGACCGTTATCATCGTGCTCTGTGCTTTGCCAGGCTCCAAGAGGTACATACAATGCCAGAGTGAAACCGTGTGCGGTGCCATTCGCCAGCTCCTCCTCTCCAGACGTCTGCCTGCGTCCGTACTTCCTGCAGATACCTCCCAGGCTCCCAATCTCAGCATTTTTAAAGCATCTCCCCATCGAACCCCACGCAAAAATTTCTATCAAAGCAGGAAGTACGTTATGCCCAGGAATCCTACCTTCAAACAGATGATTCCAGCACGGGATTTATGGGATTTCTAACCAACAATAGACCTGAGAAATCTTAAGTCAGCTGCGGTGTCACAGTCTTCGGAACGAAGTTAGACGTGAAAAGTTTCTCCCCCCCTTAAATTACTGCCACAGTCTAATAATTGCAACGATTTCACTGAAGTTTGGAGTTGGAATTCTGAAGGTGGAATGAATTTTCTAGGATAACATACACATTCTTAACATGTCAAATTTATCACTTTACAGGTAACTTAGACATAGGTCTGCTATGAAATTACAACTCGAGTGAACTTGAAGCTACACTGGAAGAGATTAAGCCTGAATTTCTGCAGAAATTGGCAATAATGTGTTCAGCAGCAGCTTTTAGCCACATATCAAGAAGTCTGACAGGATCTGGATTTCTCTACTCCTGCTGTAAACTTCTAGTTAAAAATAAAAACAACACATAAAAGTTACTCAAAATAAAAACGTCTTTTTGCACATCACTGTAACATAAGCTGCTTGAGGTTGTCGTGCAGGATGGTATCCTTGACATCACGGAAAACTAGCCGGATATTTTCTGTGTTAATAGCAGTGGTGAAGTGGTGGTAGAGGGGCTTCTGCTGCTGGTCCCGGCGTTTAGTACGAAAACAATCCACCAGGAATTTTTGGACATCTGTTAAGCAGTGGGGATCCCCTTCAAACTCTGGAAAATAGTCTTTGATGCTCACTTTTTGTACTTTTTCCTCAAGCAAGTCCGTCTTATTTAAGAAGAGAATGATTGAGACGTTGCTGAAAACCCGGTTATTGACTATTGTTTCAAAAATGTTCAGGGATTCCGTAAGGCGATTCGTTTGCCGATCCTCCATGAGCACTTGGTCAAATTCACTCGAGGAAACGAGGAAGAGTATCGATGTGACACTGTCGAAGCACTCGAACCAACGCTTCCGTTCTGACCTTTGGCCACCTACATCAACCATTTTGAAAGGAACATTTTTTATTTCAAAGTCGTACTCGTGAATCCCTTTTGTGGGCCTTCGTGCCAGCAGTATGTCTTGCTGTGAGGGAAGATAATCCTAGAAAAAAAAGAAAGGAGAGTTTGCCGATTAGGATACAAGTCACAGGCACGGTGATCACAGCCCATCTGCAATCAAGAGAAAAGCCTGCAGAGGAAGAGCCCGAGGCTTTGAATAAACATACACATTTTTGTATATTTATATGCTAACACTGAAGCATTCTGGAAAGATCTAGAGTCCAAAGCCGGAAACACACCCGATATTAAACCAAAAAATCTGTACCCCAGAGAACCGAAGCTTTCCCTTTGCCATAAACAACGCCAGCGCTGCCCCATCGGCTCCTCCTGCCAGTTACCCCCCCTCTGGGGTGCTTTACGCTTCGTTCGTCCTCACCCCACAAAGCTGGGAAAGGCGCTGGCTGCCAACACTGCAATGCAGCAAATCGGGGCTCAAACAGGCTTCCCAAATCAGTAACCACAGGAATAGCCCACTCTAACTCCGGGCACTCAGCTCCTGCCGCGGACTGCACCACCGCTTCCAGGAAAAAGAGCTGCTCCACTAAGTAATTTTTAAGGCAATCAATTATGCCAGAAAAGCAAAATCTAAGCAACTCGCTGTGTTTGTGCCACGGGCCTTTTGCACCCAGCTGTATCAGCCCAAAAAGTCACTTCTATTAGCCGGGCCCCACCTGTGAGCTCACACAGCCTGGCTTTGTCCAAAACAGCCTGTGAAATTAGGAAAACAGGGGAAGAAACAGCAGGCGAGGGCAGCAGCCTCCTCTCAGCAGTACAGCCGGGGGGGCACCCGAGCCAGCTCTACCCCGAAGCTCCCCAGCCTGCCTTTTTCCCTAGAATTAAACAGGCAGGATAAAGAAGGGATTTTTTTTTACTATTTTCTTGACTGTTACACGAACAGTCACCATCAACAGATGCAGACGCTAACAGGAAGAGGAATTCTTATTAGTCAGCTTTCAACAGCATGAAATTCAAGACTCGTGTTGGGGATTTCTTCATTCTTAGAATTACACTTTTGCATACGGTCCAAGGCTTCCTGCTATTTCAGAAGCGCATCGTAACAGCCAGCTGACGCTGAAGTTTACAGCTTTGTTCTTCACTTGTTATGGAAACTCTTCCTTACATTTTTCCAGCATTTCTCACAACTTCAGAGAGTGACTTAGGTTTCAGAGCTTAGTGCTTGTGCATGGTTTATGATCTTCCTCTGACACTGCCAGTTACCAGACTTGGAGCTTTTATAAAGATGTCTAAGACCATGGTCCAGAAAGTCTAATTCAACTAATAAGATGGGGCAGGGGGAACAAACACACACCTACACAGCAATTCACATACTGGTAATTCCAAGTTTAAGGGATTTGGGAGAGTTTGATCCACAGCCTTTAAGAAAGCAATTTTAAAAATCATGAAGTGAGCGTAGTGTTCCAAAACCCCAAGGATCTCTCTGCTTTCCTGTGCAAGCTCAAAAGTGGAACTAGCTGGAGAGAGGCTGTTTGTCTGAACTCTGTCCTCAGGCTGCCCATGACTAAGGCACCGCGTTTATGGTGGCAGGAATTACAAAGCATCTCTGGAAGCCCAGGCTCCCCACCCTGCCCTGCTTTTGCTGTGGTGCTGTTACACATCCAAACCCCACACCGAAATCCGCGGGAGCTGAACTGCTGAAGCAGCGCCACGTTCTCTCCAAACTGAGCAACAGACACGGGCTTCCACCCCCTGGTCTGATTAAAAGAAACAACTTCAAAGGGAAATAAGATTTTTCTCTTTATGTGTTAAGTTTATCTTGGGTCTTTTCTACCAAAAATTGTTGGAAAGGGAGAACAATCAGACGAACAGAGCAATGGCTGTACCAAATGTCAGCGGGCGCGTGGGAAGGGCGGTTTGGGTAAAGCTGACAACATTTAGGCAAGAGGGTGTCACAGGTTCAACACTCATTCCATCTTTCAAACAGGAATGTATAATCTTTTGTTATTCAGGAAGTTAGTCTCAAGTTCTCAGGAAAGCTCAGGAATGAGGGCAATTCTTCAAGTAAATAAATAAAATCAATTAGTATGATAGGCAAAGCCATATACACTTTCAATATTCAATCAAGAGTACAAAGCAATCTGTCCCAGGAGTTGGCCTGTGCTGTTTATTCAGTAAAGCTTTCAAGAACAAGGAGCTTATCCCTAGAATTCCTGACAAATTCCCTCTCGAGTATCATTACTCATTTTAAATTCCTTCCACAATGGCAACCACAAATAAAATCCTTTCAAGTACTTTCAAGTTCTACATGCACAGAAGACCCACCGTGCTTTACACCAGATAATGGCTCTTCTAACGCGAGAGTCTGCAAACGAGTGCGCTGGACGTCAAGTGCTCGGTATGGAGCTGGCATCTGCCACAGGACACCAGAGACAACTCCTAAGAAATCTCCCAGTACCTTAGGTATGTTTTTGAATGATGTTTTCTCCCTCGTCCCCAGACCCTGGGGATACCAGCACCTTCTCACTGCAACAATTCTGAACCAGCCCCTTTCCCAGTGTTGATCCCCTTCTCCGTATCTGACGAGCGCAGCATCAGGCGAGTATTTTCCTTGGAGGGCACCAAGTATTATTTTCTAAATCCTTTCCATGTGTGGCCATTGCCAATCGGTACTTTTCCTGCAAGTGTCCTCAGGCACGCTCTCCTCTTTTATGCTTCGCCCAGTCTTCCACGTTGACTGTTTTCTTTTTTACCTTCTTCCTTTTTTGTTGTTATTGTTGTCCTTTCATTGTTGTTGTTTAGTGTTGGTTTTTGGGGAGGGAGGTTTGTTGTTTTTTTTTTTATTTTCTCTTCTCAAGGATACACACTGATATTGACTCAGAACAGGTGCTTTCTCCCTGAATTGTTTCCTTCCCCATTCACTACAGTCTGTTTTCTTCTAAAGGATTTGGTTTGGTTACCAGGTAGCTCTTTCAGCTATCACATCGCTCTCTGCCTACTTGAAATTAGAGTTTATGGCAGGAATAAGATCCAATCACAATATGGAAAGCAATCGCTCTCTATGAGATATTTTGAATACATACAGCCTGCACTGGCAGTTGAAATAAAACCAAACAGTCACAAGGAATCCAGCCGATCCCACGTGTGTATGGAAGCCAGCTACTCCTTTTTCTCTGATCTGATTACATCTGAACAGTAAGTTCTTTTCCCTA
The DNA here is from genome assembly GCA_026413425.1 of Tringa solitaria. Taxonomy (NCBI): domain Eukaryota; kingdom Metazoa; phylum Chordata; class Aves; order Charadriiformes; family Scolopacidae; genus Tringa; species Tringa solitaria. The sequence continues at coordinate 36,361,819 of JAOXJM010000003.1, forward strand.
CACACTGTTATCACCACCTCCCTTCTGGCAAGAGGCACATGAGCCCCCTTTCGGCAAGAGGCACGTGAATCGCAGGTCTAGCTGTTCGTAAGGATAAACTGCCTATTGCAGCCAGCCCAGTGGTATCAGATAACAGATAAGAACAGTAAAATACTTATATTAATACAGTTTGGGGAAATAATCATTAGACAAATCTCGCATATAGATAAGAATAAACCAGAACAACCCATCAAATCTTTCACTCGGTAACAAAACTTGGCGAGCGCTTTTTCCACAAAGGCTGAACATTTTCTATGGCCGCAGACCTTGAGGCGTCCCCTCTGTATCTCCACACCATTCAGCCCCACTTTAAACTGGAAAAGCTGTAATTCAGAGCTCAGCGCTCCCACAGCAACATCAATACCTACAATAAGTGTGTGCATATAAAAATATAAGTAGTCACTAGTGACTTCAAGTTTCATGCTTTAATGAAAGAATGGACCAAGGTTTCTAAACAAAGAATTTTGAAAAGAAGCTGCAAAAAATCTTTACCCAAATGTGCACAAATGGGAGGGGGGAACCTCAAACCTTTGAAATGAATGTGGCATTGGACTCAAAGGCCATGAGAAATCCACCATTAGCAGAAGGTTTAGCAGTTCATTAAAGTGAGTGTGGGACTCCTATTGCCTCAAAACCAAACCAGAATTCAGAGCGAGCTCTGGCGCGCTCAAGCAAGAGATGTGGGAAGCGCACACATTCTCACCGTGCTCTAGATAGAGAAATTGCTGTTCAAAGCAGAAAAAGTCCAGCTTAATATTAAATTTTCATCTGTTGAAAAGTAAAAGGAAATTAAGCCTGATGTAGCAGGATTCAGTTCAGCACTTGTTAGCCACTGGCTGGAAGTGACCATGGAGAAACCGCCTCCCCATGGAGTCAAAGCTCTTACCCCATTCTAAAGGCAGTTTTTCCACATGCCATTTCTGCAACACACGACTGTCAAGAATGGGCATACAATGTCATTATTCAAGCAGTAATCAACATTTCAGTCAAAAAGCATTCTACAGAAGTTTCAGCTTTTTCCCCAGAGAAAACAGATTTTATTCTGCACCAAGTTTGTTTATTTTAAAGTAGACACTGCAGAAAGGTACCACTGACCTGGGCACTGATTTAACTCAGTGTTCCTAACTGGGTATGTAAAAACAAAGACAGTCATTTTTGTTTAAGTGCTACTTTATCAGTCTTCTGACTGGACAAGCATTTGTAACTTGCTTTTTGTTCAATTTCTACAGAAGTTTTATTTGCAGAAAGTCTCTCGGCCCTTGTATTGCCCTCTGGTTTTGACCTGTCAGTGATGAACTGCTGAGATAATGAGACAGTCAAAGTTAACTGAAGTTGCTTGAGTAGACACTAATTACATTTCATCCATTTAAAACCCAGAGATGACAAAGACTACTTAAAATTCAAGGTTGAAAAAAAAGGAACTTACTTGTTCTCCAAGTTTATCCAAGTTGTCCAAGAAATACTTTACAGATTCCCCCTAAAAACAAAGCAAACGGTTATTTAAATAAGTGGCACACTTGATCTCAACAGTTTACATTCTGAAGTCCAGTTAATTTACTGTAACATATTTAAAAGTTGTAAGTTTTAATGACTCCCATTTTTTAAGCAGCCATCCTAAGAACACAGCTGATGTTTTATTTTTAGGCCAGTTAATATTTAAGCGTAAAAACATAGGTAGACACATTTATAATAGTTCAATTCTTAGGAAGTTTAGAATTGCTAAATAAATCCTACAGTGTTATCAGCAGCGAGCATCAGCACAGCAACCACACCTGCATTATGAAAAAATACATTCAAATATTCTAAGCCTTTGAAGAGGCTGCACATAGAGCCGTTCTGGTACAGGGTAACTTCATCTCTAACTGCATGGCCATCCAGTCCCGTCCGTACAGGTACCTCCCCGAGCACAGCACACGACTCGCAGAGCAGAGGATGAGAAACCACAAGAGATGAAGCATTTTACTAAAGCTTCATCTCAGAGAAGGACGAGGACTCCTTACTCCGGGAGCAAGGAACAGAGCTCTGCAGGGAATCACACCCACCACGCAGGTTCTCTTCCAGATTCAAGCCACCACTGCCCTTGCAAACAGTAACTGCAGTTTTTAACCCCTCCAGTAATGCAGAACTAAAGAGTTTTTTATTGTAAGCCTGATGTACAGCCTGCTCTCCAGAGCTCTGTCAGGGTGCTGGGATTAAGGGAGAACTCGTACAGGGATGGTGCTGGACCTGAGCTCAGCTGCAATAGGTAATGTACTGGCTGAATTTACTGCAAAGGAAAGCAGTACCTTTTGAGGATTCCCAGCATCGTGACAGAAGCAGAAACGTGCTTCCTTTTGAAAGCTCTTGCTTACCAAGCTGCAACTTATTTACTTTATAGTAAATACAGAAAAGAAGCCATCTGTGTTTTCACTCTGCAGATGGAAGAGTAAGAATTCTGACTGAATTTTCTTGATGAGAAACTGAAGAGGCGTCCAAGGCCGGGGTGACAACATCCACCCCAGAGAAGTGACTTGGGACAGGAGTCACACCCTGACAATGACTTCCCCTCACTTGAATTCGAACCCTGCAAACTTATCTAGGAAGAACATCAAACCTCAATATTAAACTGTGCCACCTAAGAAGCAGGAAAGTGGGGTAAATAACAGTCCCAAAAGGGTTCTGGCAGACACAGAAGCCGGGTACCTTCGCGAGTTTTCCAGCTACTGAAAGAAGTTACACCATACAGGCAGATACCGCACCTTTCCGTGTGCAATTTGAACATCAACTTTTAATTAGGCAAGACCAGGACTCTGGTTGAAACATGCCTTGTGCTCGACACACCTGCAGGGAAGGAGTCCAACACAGCTCTACTCCCTTCTGCTGCCTTCTATTCGAGCTAACTTCCAGTGCTCTCTGTGTGACAAACAGCAGCAGTAACACTGGCCATCGGAGAGCCTGGTGGCACATGGCAGTGACAGCTTGCAATGACAGCAGTGTTTTACACCTACATCTTCTTCAGCACTTCAGAAATCCACTCTAGCCTCGGTCCTGCAAGGAACGTGTGTGGGGAAGAGCACTCCTATTTCACAGAAAATAAAAATACACAACCTTGACGCACAAATCCATCAAGCTTCCCAAGCAGGAGTAACAGGAACAGAACTCAGGCCTTCCAAGTACTAAGACCACTGTCTGTAGCTGAGTGTTAAGACAAAATAAAGTTTATGGTCAGACTTAATTTCTTTCTTAGGTCCTCACAGGAGCTGGCAACCCTCTCTCCCTCCCAGGACTACATACTAATCAGCCAGATTTCAGATTCGTTAAGTGGAGGTATTCATTATAGAGCACCCGGGCCTCAGAGGCTGTAAGTACACACGTGTGTGTGTGTGTGCAGGTATGCACAGTATATTTTAATCTTAGCCAGCTCTTTTTTTATCCTACTTACGGCAAACCTGCTCTCTAAAGAAGCATTAACCCCACAGTACTGGAATGCATGAGTTACTACCTCTCCTCTAAGTCCCGGGGCTCAGTGCATCGAGCAGTTGGAGCAGACAATCAAGCCCCAGCCTGTAAAGGTCACAAAACACCCCCGGAAGCAGCTTCCGAAAAGAGGGGATTCCCTGAAAACAGGCGTGTGAAATACAGCGTCCTGCAGCAACAGCGACGCTCCAGGGCCACACAGCCACGGGGAAGGGAACTGCCAGGCAGCACCCCGGGAAGAATCCTTGGCTTTCCGGGAGAGTCACAGCCAGTGGCAGACAAACATCGCGGTGGCCATTCTGAAACTCGAGAGAATAAACTCCAAAAGCAATCAGTTACAAGCGTAATACACTTCATACAGCAGTGACACAGCCGTTTTCCTCCTCCACGTCTTCGGTTCGGTCACTGGGTTCTTCCCTCAGGAAAATCTATTCAGACAATTAATCCAACACACTGAGCAAACGCTATCTACATGACCCAACCCAGCATTTAAGCATAAAACTTGTTCAAGGCATTGGCTTTTATCGATTTCCATGGCATCAAGAACTTAAAACAGCTTCATATTCATCAGCTGTTCTTCCATCCCGTTCCAGACACCTCTCCGTATCAGACAGCTACAAGCCAGTGCCCTCACTAGTTGTGCTTTTCTATCTGACTTGGACATCTTCACATTAAGAGGCCAAGCTCTGCTACCTACAGACACTCTGGAAGAGCAAACTACCACGACTAACAGATTGTTATCAGAATGTGCTACTGAAGAGTTTTGACCCATTTTAAACAAGCTTCAAAAAGGCAGCATTACAAAGCCACCCAGCAACACTTCCGATCCCTTTCCAAAGGGGGAAACCTATGTATTTTACGCAATAATGAGGAGAAACCTACTGAAAACCCCACCACACAACAACCAAGAGAAGCCTTAATGCCAGCAATTGTTAAAACTGAGTAAGAAAATAATCTATCCACGACCCCGTATGACAGCAGCTCCAAAGACAGCTTCTGCGCCAGGCTTTCTCTTGCTATTAGATACAGAAGGAGGCCTCGCTCTGCAGACGGATGGCAGTGCCTATATTTAGATGGCTGTATTCAACAGACAGTTGTTGCATTCTAGAATTTCCCTTCAGACCAACTGTAAACTCTCTGGTTTACCCGAGATGACTAGAAAAAAGAAACTGGGTTTCCCCCTCTGCCCCACTAACTCCAGTATGGCTCACCGTGTCCAGCCCCTGCCACGTGGCTCCTGCAGCCCTCCATCGGCTGCCATCGTGTCACAAAGGGGCCACACCGAGGACAAAAAGCAAAAGGAGACTGAGAAATGGTAGGATCCGACCCCATTAAAAAACTCTATAGTTCTCCATTACACTCCCTGTTGTCTTCACACCCATGTTCTGTGAGCACTTAGGATGGAAATTTATATTTTTTAACTACCTCTTTAATTTAATGACGTGAAGGTCTTTAATTAGCCACGTGTGAGCTTTTTTAAAATGCAGGTGAACCCTTTAAGGTAATTCTTAGAGTTGAGCAGTTCTGAGCTCCGAACTTGCGAAGCATGGCCGAAGTGACCCGTTCCCCTGCAGGAACCATCGAGCCTTATTCATCCACCGCTCGCTTCCTCCTACTGAGCTCAACCACAGGCCAAGGATGACAACAGAAGTGACAAATGAGCTCATTTCTCATAAGCACGTTGACATACTGCCATAAAGCAAACTTCTTGAACACACCCCAACACAACAGAACGAACGGCTTACACATTGCCTTCAAAGATTGCCAGTGTTAGAAGACCGCGCTTTTGCTCTATTAATACAGTATTCAAGTAAATCCTATCAGAATATCAGATTTTAAGCAATCACTTTGCTTGCAGAAGATGCTCTTTTTTGTTCAAATGGGAGTACACACAACTCAGCTGCGGCCCTTCAGCCTCCTCCTGATTCAGAAATGCATGTAAACCACAGGAAGTTGACTGTTAAATAACTTTATTCATAACTGTCAACTATTCCATTTTCAGAAAGGTTTGATTCAAACCAGCTTGTGTGTACTCCAGCTCCTGCAGTCTTGTGATCCTTACAAAAAAAAAAAAAAAAAAGCCAAACCGCGTTCATTTCATCGTGAACACACAAGTGATTTACAAGGAAATACAACTACATCATATTCCTACCAAGGCACTCTGCGGCAGAACAGCTCCCCTTACAAGGCTGCCTTTATTTTAACCGGTCTCTCACGCCTGTACGATCCCCGTAAGGGCCTCCCTCTGCACGCCCAGATCTCAGCACGCACGGGGCATTTACCTACGGGACAGCAGCGCGCTGCGGCCGCTCCTGTGGTCTCCTGAAGTAAACCAGAGCAGTTATCTTCTATAAACAAAGCATGGCACAGAGAAAGATTACTGTCTAGAATGTCGCTAGTGAGTGCCTAAAGCAGAGTAACCACAAAAATATTTTGGGGGAGGGAAAAAAAAAAAAAAAAAAAAGCCTACATGCAATAGACAGCAGCTGAACACGTCTCTTAAACCCAGGAAGTGGCACCAATTTATTTGGTTTCCATGAAAACAATGTCAGCAATCTAAATATGATTTGTTGAAACTTTAGCATAGCCAAATGGCTTCTGGGCTGGTCTGGGGAGCACAGACACTACATTTTTTCCAATCACCATCACTTGAAAAAAAAAAAAAGGAGAGAGAAAGCATCAAATAAAGATTTAGTGATCACAAGGTTTAAGAAAGAAACATACAATTTATCAAACTATCTACGTTTGGCTGTGAGTTCAGTGGAACATACTGAACTGACAAGACTTCTTAAGTATCTGAAAGAAATAAATCAGATATTTAAAGAAAATAGGAGATATAACTTAGTAACTCTAAACCAGAATTATAGGAACCACCAAACAGTTTTCTCTTCCTGACTTTACTTGAATTTCTGAGAAAGAAGAAAAACAAAGATTTCCTATTTTATTTAATAAAAAAAAAACCAACACACACAAAACCACAAACAAACAAAACCGAAAACAAAAAACTTTTTAAACGTCAGGTTTAGAGTAAGGAGAGGCAAGTACACTGTGAAGAGGTAAGTACACTGTTTTTAGGCTGGCACATACTTGCCTCAATTGACATGCAAACCAAACCATACCTAACATGGGAAAAGCAGCTTGAAGCAAGAAAGACAATGGAGGAATAACCAGAGCCTTAAAATTCTACACCTAACCCCACCCTGGTAATCCTTACAGCGCACCCTTCAGTAGTATAGGGGGTTTGTTAGGGGTTTTGTCCAGATAAATCCACGCCTGAGGATTTTGGCAAAGAATTCAGAGAAAGACTCTCTAACCTTTATTTTCTTGACGCCCCACCCCAAGCTGATTCAAAAGAAGCCTGACTGCAAATCAATACTGCTGCTACTGAAGTTTCACCAGATGTCTTCTGCAGTGTCAGTAATAAGCACAGAGATAGTTAACGGAGAAACGTTTTAGTCAAATCAATGCAGATTTCCTAGTGGGAGAGGTACTGGAGAGCACCATCCCCCTCCACCCAAACAAGGGATGGCCACACCATTACACAGCAGAGGCAGATGATCCAGATGCCACGTTTCTGCCGTGAATGCACCTAGCCCTAATTAGATTAGCTCAAATCTACAATTGTCTTGATTGTTAGACCAGTAGAGACATTGAATTGGTTTGGCTTCTTTTACTGGCCTCAGGTTTGGAAGTAAATAAAATAATCTTGATTCCTTCACAGCTTTCAGGTTTCAACAAATTAACTTCTCTCACCAGTCACTCCTCCCAGTGCTTTCTAATACACAAGAACTCATTTTTATTTTGCTAAAGGTGTTTAGGGACAAGCGGGGACGTAAGCAACAGTGTATTTACTTACCAAACTGCAACTCTGGGTCAAAATATTTTAAAGTGCTAACATAAAACACGTTTCCTGGAGAGAAGTATGTTTCCTTTCTCTAAGTGTTAATTATGGCCAAAGTTCTGTTAAAAGCAGCATAAACTGCACTCCCACCAAAAGAAAGCAGTGCCCGTTCCTGCCCACAGGAGCGCTCCTGGAGTGAGAGACTGATCCCTCCTGCCACACGAAGGGAGCACAAACTGCTTTAAAAGCATTAATGGACCACCCTTAAAATGGCTAAAGCACGGACACCTTATGTCAAGATCAGATATTTCAGGATCTACTTTCTTTCTCTCCAGCTGAGCCATTTAAACAGTCATTTTAAAACTGATCTTTCATTTCCAAAGAGAAAATTGAAGTACATTGGGATTAACTGCCGCTTCTTCGTAAAATTGGGGAATTTCTGCCACAGGCTCCATTTGCTTATTCAGGAGGACCAAATAATCCTGTTCTGCACCAAAGCACGTCACGAGCGCGTCACAGCTCGCCCCAGCCCCGAGAGCACCACCCTAGTTCCTCCTTTCGACACTTCCTGCTGCAGCTCCAGTTGGGTTCCACCTTTTTCAAAGCAATCAGAGCAGCATCACGCCGTGTAAAGTGAAACCTGTCTCGCCTTCAGTCACACAAGCTATCTGTCCTAACAAAAGAGAAAAGCTGAAATCCTGACTCACAGAATTGATCTTTTGTAAAAATCTTTTGGTGGCAGAGCAGAATTTGCATTCAGAACAGCAGGATCCCGTTGGGTGGAGGGTGCTCAACAGCATGAAGCCGCAAAAGCACCAAGGGAGGAGCCGCACTAAGTTTATTTCATGACTGACATTTTTATCTTGCATAATGGCGTTAAAAAGAAAGGTGAAGGGGTTTAAGAAGGGGTTTAACCCAATAATATCCCTTTAATCTATTATCCCCTATTTACTGTGTAATCCAATTAATCCATAATTCTCAAAATGTGGATAACAAATGGAGGGAGACAGAACACGCCAACCTGAGCTCTTCCGCTGCAACTACCCGGCAGCGTCTGCTGCGGCTGCCGTACCCCAAGAGGAGAGATAAACCAAGACGCCCCCAAATTATCCTGGAAATAAATACTCTAAATAAAAGTTCCAATATCAGCTTTTTCTCCTTCTTGCACTGAATTCAGTTTCTGCACTAACCTTCCAAGCACCTCATTCACTCACACAATTCAGACTTGGATTTTCTCCTATCAGTAGAGCATTTCCACTGCTTCAAATATAACACGCTACCCCAATTAACCAAATGAAGACATGCTCAAGCACTGAGCAGAACTTAATCTGCACACCAGTATACCAGAGAGCAAACCGTTCCAGTTTGGAATTACTTTGCTAAGAGGGAAGAAATCCAATCTCATTTCATTTCGCTAGGTAACCCTCCTCTCTCCCAAAGAAGGGATGTGATTGCCAGTTTCTTAATAAAGTTTGCTTAAAAAAATGAAAATTCATTACAGTTTTTAGGCATGAAACAGTATTCCATCAAAGTCTACAGAACTACCATTTCTTCCATACAAGGCACTCTGTTATCATTCTTCCAGCTAATTCTGAAGACTACTTAGAAAACCAGGATGTGCCATGTTCCATAAACAGCAGAGCATTTTAAGAAACTGCATAGCTTTGAGTTGTATGAAGGGATATTCTGTTTATTCAACTCAAAAGCAAACCCCAAAAGTCTGCTGAGACTCTCACCCACAATTAAACACCCCAGGAATACACAGCGTTTATCCTGGCCTGTCATTTTCCTTAGGATCACCAATGCTTCCAGAGAGGAGGCAAACTCAATCCTACTGCAGCCCCTTCTGAGACCAGAGCCCGGTGCAGAAATGGCATAAGGGACACAACACAGGCAGAACCAGAGCATCTGATGAAGATGCTTCTGTTTGCCAGAACCTAAATTAATCCATGAAAGCAAATCAGGACGTGCTGTCCAGAAGGTCAGGTGCACTTTCCTTCTTTCCTCAAAGATCTTTTTCCTCTCTCCCTCAGCAAGTATTTACAATCCAAACTCCTCTTCCAGAAAGTTTACTTTAGGAAAGACACCAAGACTTTGTAAAAGGTTTTCAAATTTCATTGATGAAACAAATCTCCCAAGTCACGGCACACGCAGACCTAGAAGTCATCTGGAAACATGCACTGCCCAAGACAAAACAGCCACCTCCCCATTGCTATTTACACTCTGGGAAGCATCTCTCTAAACTTCAGATGCTTTGAACACAAAACAGACTGGAACCAGACTGTAAACATTTGCTCTTCTTTCAGTGCACTGACCCACTGGCTCCATGACTTCATGCGTTTGCAACTCCAACTGCATTTAATGGAACGCTGAAGCAGTAGTGAGTCTGCAAATCTGCCATCCATCATTTAGAGCTCTACTTGCTTCCAAGCTGTGCAAGACTGGTGAGGGCTCCCAAAACCACAACAAATATTTGGCCTGCGGACACATATCAGCACTAAAACTGGCCATACTGAACTTTAAGATGCTCGAAAAGCACATTATTGTGTACTCTTTAACTAAATCACAACATTTCAACGGTAGAACCCTAAGCTAGACACCGTGCAGTGAAATATCTCTAGGACCGGGGTTTAAAGCACATTTGGCTCCTGCTACAGCCTCCTGAGAAATCCATATGACCATAGGCTTTTTAGTTCCTTCCTCTGCCTCAATTAGCAGAGTCCATTTCAATTAAGTTCTGGTATTTCTGTTTGCAACTGGTGACGTGCTAATACATCAGCTCTCTTTATAAGCTGTTGGAGGAGATTCAGTGATAATTTACTACAGCTTGTGAAAGATCTCCATGTATCAGTAGATGAGTATTACTGTTCTTAAAAATTAGTAAAAAATGTGTCTAAAGCACTCAAAGTAACTGTGAAGTACAAAAGACTCCTTATACAGCAGCGATATCCAAGAAGCTGCAAACATTTCACACCACTTGTAGAATTTCATACTAGAAATTAACTAAAACTGGAAAGACTAGAAATCGATTGCTAAAGCACCAACCCAAGTGTCTGCTGGTGAGAACAGTTCAAGGTCCCACTACAATCCACATGTAAAATTTAGTAGATCACCCTGCACTGAGTTTTTGCACACTATTTTGTGTAGATATTTTGAATTACAGATGCTGTTGGTGCAGTGGGTTTCCTCACCTGGAAATTCTGCATCTCCTTTACCTGGTCCCCAGCGGGCGATGGAGCACCCCCCCGTGAGCAGCGCTGGGGGCTCTCTGCCCACGCTCCCGCCGCTTGGTTAAAATGATCTCTCCAACATCATTAAACAAAGGAAAAAGATACAGAAACTCACGTGTGACTACGCATTCCTGTACCTCTCATCCATAAACAGAACGTGGGGTCTCTTCAGTTCCTTGGTTAAGTCACTGAAGAGGAACATGATATTGCAGTTATTTTAACTGAGCAGACTATGAAGTCCTGGGAAAACATTTAAGGCATGAATGACTGTGACGGAGGAGTGTGCAGCACAGCACAGTGAAGTAAGGGCTGTAAAAGGCAGCTGACTGCCTGTCAGAGTTCAAAAATCTTCTTCTCTGAAATAGCTGAAGTTGTCAGTTATTGTGATGACAAAGAATTCAGGGGGTTTTCTATATTTAAAATTCCTCAGCTTTTCCAGCTGTATTACCTGCTGTTTATTGTTAATGCAGAAACAAGTGGAGAAGATAGTGGAAATAATTTAGGACCTTCTTTACCTGCTGATATAGTCTTAACATTTTGTTTATTCACCATTTTAAATTTGACCCCTGAAACCACTTTGGTTGTAGAGTATAAAGGCAAACTATTAGTCTCCAGGATTAGTCACAGATTTTTATTTGGATTAAATACATTTATTGTTTGAGGCTGCTGAGTTTACTAATAATGTATTCTGTGAACGATTTATTCACCCTTAAGATATCATAAACTAAGGCTCCATCCTCCAGAGCAATACAAATCCCCAGTTGGTATCTGCTGTGCTCCATCAGCACCACCAGTGACACAGCTCACCGTTCTGCAAAAGGGCAGGCTCTGCACATTCTTAACTGATTTGTGGCAAATTTAGATACTTAAAAAAAAAAAAAGGTGCATAGACACCATGGTGGTAGGGACATTGTCTTACTTCTTATATGAAACACTGGTACAGTCACTCTCTTGGTTCTCTTACGTAAAGTCAGCTGCACTTACGTTTTCTCACATTTTCTTAAGCAACTTCCTCAGCTACCACAAGCAGAAGTTTCCTACCACTTCACTGCTTATGCAGGAGAAGTCCAGCGTGAACACAGAACATTTACATAGGAAATTTATTGACCTAAACTTCATCATTGACTCAAGTTCAGGTCAATAAAGACAGCCAAGACAGTCATTCAAACACAATCCGAGTGCAATACGTGCTCAGTGAGAGCAGACTCAACCAGCCTCCAAGGCTGAACTCTTGTTACAGTAAACTCAAATTAGGAAATAGCAGCACAAACCAACACTGCCCCTGGCATCGCACCTTAATCCTAAAGGATCCCATATTTACATATGAAAAAAATCACTCCATATTCTTTGCCTCGGGTGCAAAATTAATTTCACCCATATAGATGGAAGATCCCAGCTGCATTCACACCACATGTTTTGTCAGCACGGAGATTCGCTGACAGCTATGAATACTTGGACTTTGTAGTGTAGGTTTGGCTTATATTTAGCAAGTCATTTCTGAAGGGACAGAAAACAATATAGTCTCTGAAGGGACAGAGAACAATATAGCCATTAATACAGACATTGCTACATTTAAATTCCGGGAAGTAACTTAATGAGACGGTGCTACAGGTACTGACATGTAGCGTCTTGCAGGTTGGTAGCCAGCAAGGACACAGGCTCTGAATGAGCTTTGCACCCAGGTCTCAGGCTGAGAGCAGCAGAAGCAGCGAAAGCTCATGTGACATTTGCACCAATTCAAAAGAATCTGCTGAGAACAGGTTCTCGCATTCAGGACGTGTGAAAGGCTGAGAAAGTCTCTTCCTCTGAACTCTTTAGAGGCTGTTGGCACACACAGCACGTTCAGAAGGGTGCTTATATTTTACCTTTATAGGCTCGGTTATAGGAGTCCAAATTTTTGCAAAAAGTAGCCTTTTAGCCTTCTGCAACAAAACTTTTAGGAAACTAAGGCACACGATGAGCAACATGACACAGCTTGTCCAAGACAGAGTGTGTAAGAACACATGGCTCTGCTCCCACACCGTATTGTGAAAGTCTGCATTTTAAAAGCCGTGGTTGCCCATACAGAGATATCTGGAACGAGTCTGAATTAAGAATTCCATCCTCAGAGGCTGCAATGAAACCACACAGGAAAGATAGGCTTGTACAAGCTAAGGGTAGCACACAGGCCTCCCAAAAGTCGCTGGTCTTCTTGGCTGGGAGATACCTCGGCATCCCACTGTCCGGCACCTGTGTGCTGGGATAACATGTCCACATCAAGACAGCTCCCACTAAAAGACCCCTCAATCCAGAGCCACATCTGTGCTTTCAAATAATCATAATGAAAAATATTAAAAAGAGAAATAGTAACGTTCAAAAAAAATTACAGCAAAGACATTCCTCAGTAAAGCAGAGCAGCCTGCACTGCAGCAGCAGTTGGCAATACAAGCCCACTGCTCTCCCACCACTCCAGTATTTCACTGCTAACAAGAAAAATCAGCAGGCAGGAAAGGAAGAATGGTGGAAAGGGAAGAAGGCAGTCCCAGAAACAGCCTCTCGAGGCAGGGTGACTCACAGGGACTGAAACAGAAATCCTAATCCCAATCTGAAAAGTGATAAAAGATGGCACTTTGTGCTAAATTAGCATAAAAGTTCACTCAGCTCAATTAAAATATTACAGTTAACCCCCATTACCAAAGCACTAGAACACACAGTGAAAGGTTTCTGGCCACAAACCATGAATAAGGAAACTCAACTCTTCTTGTTGTTTGACTCTAGTCTTAATCCCTATATGGAGTCTATTAATGCTGGTTTTGAGTTTGTATTACCTTGTCATTGGGGCAGGAAAAAAAGCAAATCTTCAAGAACTCCGAGTTTTTTCTGCAGCTTTGAATGACTAATTTTTAAGTATAAATTTGTGAAGCACTTTTCTTTCCATAGTTATAGCAATAATCTTTGATAAATCCTTTCCATATAAAGACCAAAAGATGGCAAGTAGCTCTAACCTTTGCAGGACATTAAGGAGTCATGCTCACTGCACACATGCCATGCTGTCACTTGATGTTTGGCAGAACTACTGATTGGGGAAAGAGTTCATATTTCAACACATACAAAGCGGCAGCTTTTTGCTTTTCCCCACAAAAACTTAAGCAACATTCACTGTAACTACAATATTGTATCCAAATGAAGTTTAATTTTATGATTAAGTGCCCAAATAGTCAATGCATGTGTTTACAGAAACGCTGGGTGATTGTGTCTCATACCCGTAACGAAGAAGATTCTTCTATCAGCCTGAGGAACTCTCTACTGACAGCTTATGCACTCCAGCATGTCCTGATAGAGGCATCACCTAGATGCTTCTGCCTAGATTCAAGTAGAATCAGAGCAGAAGAACCTAATGCCCAATCCCAGAACCAAAAGGAGACCTAGGAAAGGGAGAGGGGAAAGTCACCTCTACCCCCATCTGAAGGGTGTGGGGAGGCTGCAGAGGATGAACACTGGGAGGAGGATCAATACATGAGAGAGGGCACAACCTGTCAAAAGGCTTCTGAAATTCAGTGTCACAAATACGACGCAGATGCTTTTAATTAACAACAGATAAGATACTCTTTTTCCAGGTTCTGTGCTCATCACTTCAGCGAGACACCGAAGTACTGACCTCCCAACTGTTTCATAAGATGGGTGTCCAGACTCCAGAAAGAGGAGGACCTCAACATCTGGCAACCCAGTCTGGCCTCAGACATCACTGACCCCCGCAGGACAAGCACGGTTGGAGGACACGTTGCCTATGTGGCTGAAGGAACGGTCGATTTCGCTAATACTTTGCAGTGGCCGTTTGAGGACTCATTATTTCTCATAGAGCTAATTTAATATTTCTGTGGGTACAACAGCCCCATCAATATTGAGAGACAGAAACCAGAAAAGCCCAACCAGAATAAGGTAAAATATAATCTTCCAGTAAACTCAACAACACTGCAAAAACACTACTCTGCGACAGAAAAAAAACGCTACAGAAGCTGAAGCAAAACTAGCAGGAGAACTTCAAGCTGAACACGCCTTTTCCTGTCTTCTATAATCTGATCTAGCACTTGCAGACATGTCACAGAAGTAAACAGGATCCAGAGGTAAATGCACATCCAATCATCCTTACTGTATGCTCTGCCCCTGCACTGCTATGCCAATGCCGACAGACTAAAGCCTCGGCACTGCCCCTGCGCAATGCAGGCTCAGGGCATGAAAAAACCAACAACATTCCGTGTAACTTGCAAGTAGGGCAAAAAGTATCAATGTGAAGATCAACAATTGCTGGTAGTAAACATCCAAACCCACCCAAAAGTTATCTGTAACAAGAACAAACCTTTAACACATTCAAAGCTCATCATGCACCAGAGCAACTGGGCTCTCACCCCACTTTTCCATTCTCCAGGAATTAGAAAACTCCTGGAGACCACTTCAAAACACTTCTCTGTCGATGACTCTTGCAGCAAATTCAAGAAACAGGAGCTCACAGGAAAGGAACTGCAGTAAGGGGCCGTGTAGGACGCACTCTTGCTCAGAAGAGCTTTCCTCGGGGTTACCAGCCAGGCACCACCGCGCTCCACACTCCTCGGCTG
>JAOXJM010000003.1:36377076-36388304 GCA_026413425.1 Tringa solitaria
GAGCTTTCCTCGGGGTTACCAGCCAGGCACCACCGCGCTCCACACTCCTCGGCTGACGGGACCTCAGAGCAAATCTGAAGGAGAAGAACAAACCTTCCCCACCACCCCTCCAGTATAGATCCAGGGGCTAGGAAATGCCCAGATAAATCAGCTCACGTGTTGCAGAATGAAGATAACGGCTATGTTTATCCAAGTCATTTCAAGAGATTTTTACCGGAAATCAACTTGCAATGAGAAATCTGAAATGTTAATTAGGTGTCAGAAAGCGTCAGGTGGATCTGGACTCTGTAACTAACCCGTGTCAGCCACCCGAACAGAGGCTGCAGGAGAAATAACCTCAGCAGAAGACAGAAAGCTTGAGGATGACCAGAACCCGAAGCATAAGTTAGAGGAACTGACTAAGCTACAGAGCCAAAACAGTCTTCAGTCAACCGTTTTAGTGGAACTACTACCTCAATGACTTCAGCTTGCAATTAAATTTGAGGGATTATAATATTAACCACCCGAGAAGTATTGAAGCGACATATATTGTACTAAGCTGCAATTAGCTCTTGCCAGTTTTAAAGTACTACACAAGCGTGAACTAATGAATTTTCATAAACACTGTTATTAGTGGCCAGAAGGCCCCTATTTTTACACCAAGGAAAATAAATCACAGAGTGACTATCCCCATGACCATGTAAGTTAACAAAATGAGGAAGGACAGTGAACTAGGCATGGAAACGCCAATTTCTAATTCCATTAGAACACAACCGAGTTCTGGTTTTTCCCCCTCTCGCAATGGTATAAAAAGGCCTCATTGTTTCTTGGGGCTCCCAGCATCGGCTCTGGCAGTGTAAGTGGAAGATGATGAAGAAAAACATAAAAAGCAGGAACAGCTTGATAATCTCTCACAAATGTATAAAAATCTCACTACGTTTCTCACAAATCAAGTTTTAACCACATACATGCAGAAACTTGAATCTTAAACCCTCTTTTCTCTGTACTTCCTACCTGTCCAAGCCACAAATGGCTTCTAGAACCACGCACTCTTGCTTCCTTTCCTCCAGAATTTCTATGTACATTTGACATTTTTCTCCCCGTAGCCATCACTGCTCTGCTCTTCGCTTCTACCTTCGCCCCAAAGTCTCCTGTTCCCGTGACACACAACACTGTCCCAGCGTTCCCACCTGTGCTCTCTGAACACGGACCACGTTTCTCAGAGCAGCACCAAACTCGGCCCAGTGAGAGAAGGCAGAACTCGTTCAGTCTGAAAAGAAGTTAAGAGTATACACAGACAGATAATACTCTTCCACCACGCTCAGTCCCAGCTCTTTACGCTTTTTTAATGCCACTTTCCCCCTCTCTCCTACCCCTCTAACCATTGCTGGCATCTCTCCTTCCATTACAGTTTTTGCCACAAGCAGCTGAACTGGAAGTAAACCAGTATCTTCCTCTTATTCCCCATTCTACAGTACTGACAATTTTCAGCCTTGAACCCTTACTTCGAGAGTCAGTACTTGACAGGACTGAACTGCCGGCATCTCCCCTCTCTTCCAGCTTCCCCCTGCTCTGCCTCCTGACTCGGGTGCGTCCGTCCGTCCATCCCTCCTTCCTTAACCCTCTGTGTCACCCTTCCACGTTACAGCACGTGTCTCAACTACTCTCTGAACACCCTTCTACAAAGCCCATCAGCAACTACGGCAAAAATCCGTACTGCTGTCAGGAGTTCTGCACCATTCCACCGCCCACAGGGAGCTCTGTCATACCTTAAACTGGACGCTTACTGGGGTGGAAGGGAGACCTCACGCTTGGCCAGCGCTGATCACCCAGTCTGCACTCAATACAATGACATCACTCAGCTGCTGCCTTTTTTTTTTTTATGTTTATAACTTGGCATAAATATCTCAGGCTGAATTTTGAAAGTATTTAGGAAATAAAGCAATGGAAGTATAAATAAAGCAGTTACCTTACTTTCAAAAAATAGTATTAGGACAGTATTCAACTATTAAGAGCTCTTAAACACATATTCTTGAGTTCTGCCTAAAACACATGATCCATCTATACTTTTGCAGAGAACATTACACAGATTTAGGGATTTCCAAAAGAAAGCAATAGGTTTTTCTCTGTCGGATTCAGAACAACACATTTTTCAAATCCTACTCAAAGTGAAACTCTGCACATGCTTCAGTTATGGAAAGAACCTACTTCTCAGAGACTCGAGAATAGCAACAGCTCCCTTTTCGTTCAGTACTTTGCCTGAAGTCACTAAACATCCCTAATCAAAGGCAAACCATTTTTATTTAACCAGTTTTAAAACTGATGGTCCCAGCACAGCAATTACATCACTACAAGTCACATCTGCACCAGAAGAGGACCTTGACTATAGCAGCGCAATTATCCTTTTATGATGACTTTGAAGGCAAAATCCAAGGAGCAACAGGTCTCCTTAGAGACGTATTTCCATAGGTCACGCCAGGCTGGGCAGGCCATAGGCTGGCTCAGGCACCTGCCCATTCTGCAACCTCTAGAAGACATTCCATGATCAGGGCAATACATATTTATCACGTATTTACACAGCCTATTTAAGCCAGAGTATGATTACACAACCATTCATAATAGCTCAACAGGAGACATCATCAGCTATTGTTCAGATTCACACTAACACAAAGGTTATTTTTAAGACACAAAAACACAAAGCCACTTAGGTTTAAGAGACCTACATGAACAGATTTAATCTATTTTAAGGTTCTCAACCCCCACCCCCACAAAACCCTATGCCACTGGCATTTACTATACAAGTCTATGAACCAATGGACAACAAATTTAACTGAATTTATTTCCTTTTGCGGCATTTGCGTGGAAATGGAACAAAGGGACTTTAGCTGTCACGGACAGTTAAAGCTCCAGCTCAAGAATCAAGATACGTTTCATTTTCCTTTCCAATCCCATTACTGAATTGTATACCCCATCTCAGCCCCACTATTAAACTGTATACTCCAGCTGAGAACTTCAATACAACAAAAGTCTCATTACATGAGTATTAACACAGACATTCAAAATTAAACAGGAAGTATACCGAGGGAATGTTTGCTAGATTGCTCAAATTGGGATAGAGAAGGGAGTGGTTTTTAAATTCTTCTCATTAACCCATGCATATCTTTTCTGAAAAAAAATCACATTACCATTAACTCTTCCTTCATTGGAAACCATTTTTTTGTTCCGTTTTAAGTCAATGCACTAGCTACAAAGGGTGGAAATAATCATATGGTAAAAACACTACACAGGTACCAGCTTTGTTACAAGACATAAAAGCCCTCTACACCTCAGCTTTCTCACATATGAAATGAGGACAATTATGTCAGAAGCTCTTTATTATTCTTGGTTTTTTATAAAGTGGGGGAAGGAGCCAAACGCATCTGTTTGCAATACCACAGCGTAAGGGTCTGCCATTCAGAAATGCTTAACATCCATACGGAGGGTGCTTGGTCAATGTCTTACGGAAACGCAACGCAGGAACACGACCCACGCACACTCAATTAAAACCACGGAAACACAAATCTTACCAGCTGGAATTCTCTGCGCCTGTCGTACGCGTGCTGGATCCCACTATCCGCCCAAAGAGCTCTTATGGCTGGAAGGTACTGTAAAAAAACTGCCGTCTCCACCATGCCTTGCGCCACCGTCACCGACCGGGTATCAAAAGCCATCATCGTATCTCCATTGCTCTGGTTGGCAGGATCTCCCCAAGGGATATGAAGTTTCTCTCTGGCATCTACAAGGACTCTCACACCTTTAACAACATGAAAGAGCATCGCAATTAGAGTTTCTCAGCATCTACTATTTCACTAGCCTACAAATCTGTGAAGGTTCGAACAATGAACTCACTCTGTGCAGCCAAAGCTCAATAGAACTATCCACCCAGTAGCAGATCAGAAAGTTTCTGACAAATTGACTCAAAGCACTACCTTTTCAGGTTATATCAAAACTAGGTATTTGCCATCAGAAAATCATAGCCATGATCAACAGCATAATATCCATAGCATAAACTTAAATCCTGAAAAAGTGCTATTTTTAATTACTAAATCCCCAATCTGTGCTTCCAAGGAAACTGTTTCAGAGATATTTATACCTCCCTCTGAACCAGAGCCATTCTACAGTCGTTAAATTTACCTGGCACGAGTACAAGACAAACGAAGTATGTTTAACAGCTTATTTCAGAATACGTTAAACCATCTGACAGCTTATTTTACAGTTCCCTCGTCTTTGCATTCTTAGGAACTTGGTATCTAGTAATATCTAATTGTAGAGAGTTACCACTGCCTTTAACGTTTTCAAAGATCAGACGACAACGTTTACTAAAATCACAGCACTTTCTACAAAGTATGTTTTTACTTCTTAAGTAGAGGAGGTGGTGTATCACCTTCCCTGCACTTTTTGTTGTCGTTTTGGTAAATAGTCACCAGGACAAACAGAGTATTTAAACTTGTCTTATAGATGACTTTAAAAAAAATAAAAATGCTCTGATACTGAGAGTGAAACGCAGGGAAATTAATTCTAGGACTAAATTTACTGGTGAAAAAAAACAAACAAAAAAGAAAATTCCAGAAAGAATAAGCAACTCTAAAGGCATGGGGAGAGGTATAAGGAATTAAGATGTAGCAACAAATGACTGTATACTAACATACTTATTTCATGTCAACGTATTTTTATTTATTTTTTCAAGCCTCTTCCTCTGTCAATACTTTTTCTATCTGTCAAAAGTTATGACTGCAGGAAAGCAGCCTCCAAACCAGATGTGTATTCCTATGCGTAGACTCTCACACAGTAGGAAGTACCATTATTAACAAACTAGAACCTGGTCAACGCACAATCTCGTGATTGCTACTGCCTTGCTATTTATAGTTTTTCCAGGCTTCCTTCGTAAACAGTTTTGTAAAACTATTCTCTTTAAGAATCACTGGACCTTAGGCTCCTTCAAGAGCAGGGCTGGGGTCTGACAACGCTTTGCTGTTTTGAGAAACTTAGTTGAGAATTTGTCCAGCTATTACAGAGTCCGGAGCTAAAATCTGTCGAACAATTCAGACAAGAAAGAGAAACTAAACGAGGATGACAGCAGTGAAATCAAGAGCCTGCTCCTAAACCACGCGTTTTGGCGTCGCATCTATGAGGAGGGGCTCTGCGCGCGGGTTTCTGTTAATTGATGTATCAGCCCGTTTTCCAGCACGATGGCAACGTTTCCTCCGCCGCAACGAAACGCAGAGAGCGCTTCCTCCTCGGGGACGGGCCACGTCTCATCCTCACGCACTTTCAGGTGCGCCTTCCCCCCCATCCATTACCGCTAATTACCGCCACCGCATCACCAGGAAACGGCCCGAGGTCGGGACCGCACGGCCCGCAGCCGCTGCTCCCGGGGCGGGCGCTGAAGCCGCCCCCCGCAGCACGGCGGGCCGCGCCCGTCCCGGCGGGGCTGACACCCCGCGGGGCTGCTCCCCGGCCGCCGCCGCTCGCCCGCGGCGGGAGGAAGGGTGAGGAGCCCGAAAGGGAGGCACCGACCCCGAGGCCTTCCCGGTCCCGAGGAACCCGCCGCTCCCCCCTAAGGGCGCCAACCCCCTCCCGGCCGGGCCGGGCCCCCGCAGGCCGCCGGGCCGGTGCCTCACGGGGCGGGCCGGCCCCGCCGCCGCCGCTCACGCACCCTTGATCACGTTGCTGTAGATGGTGGCGCGGAACTCCTCGCGGGCCGCCCGGTCCCAGTCCTGCCCGTGGATGATCCGCATCTGCTTGAGGAAGGTGGACTTGCCGCTCTCCCCCGCGCCCAGCAGCAGGATCTTGACGAGGCGCTTCACGTACGTCTTCTCGCGGTTGAGGCACTTGTCGATCTCCTTGGACTTGCGCTGCTGCTCGGCCTCGCCGCTGGTGAGCAGGCAGCCGGGGAAGCAGCCCGACAGCACGGAGCGGGACGGCAGGAAGTCCGCCATCTTAGCGAGCACTGCCAGCGAGGGGAGCGGCCGCCCGGCCCGGCCCGCACCAGCCCGCTCTCTGCGCGCGCATGCGCGCCCGGGCACGTGACTCACCCCCCGCCCAGCCTCACACGCCCGCGTCACGTGACGCGCCCAGCCGTTCCCCTCCACTCTCCGCGGCCCAGCCCCGGCCGGGGGGGGGGGGGCTGTCACGTGACAACGGCTGCCGCCCGCCCTCGGCGCGAGCCGCGCCCACCAGCGGCGCCTCACAGGAAATGGCGGGAGGAGGCGGCGGCCGCTCCCGCGCTGTCCCCGTCCCCGGCGGGGTCGCGGTGGCAACCGGGCCCGGAGCGAGGCGTGAAGGGATAAACGAGGCCCGGGCTCAGCCCGTCCCGGCGGTGGCACCTTTGCCGCAGCCGCTTCAGAAGAACTGACAGGCCGGGGGAGGTCAGGCCTCGGTCAGGGGGGCAGGATGAAGGCTGCCAGCTAAGCAGTTTTTGTTCTCGGTGCAAAAAAGAAAATAGTTTCGTTAAAACGCTTTGAACAGTTTGGCACCTACTTCCTCTCCGCTCCTGTGAGAAGAGCTTCCCAGTACTACAGGGACCCGGCACCAGGCTGGACAAACACAGCAGGTCTGGGCCTCACATGGGCTGTGCACGGGCAGGGTGATAAAAAGCCAGTGGAACTTTTTATATGTTACTAAGTTAAAAGAAATAAAGACGATCTTTTCAAGTCCTTAATAGTAAAATTTTCCTGAAAGTTGGCAGCCTTTTGTGTGGCAGCTATTTATAGTGCAGAAATTGTATAGAAGCAAGCACATACGTACAGATCACATTAAATGTTTATCTCTCCTTCTTAACTTTGGTACTTGCTGACTTTTTCTTTCAACTTTTCTCTGCTTTTTTGGACAATAATGTTAAGTTACAAAGAGGAAGTAGCGACGGAAGAAGCTGCGAGATGAGTTCAGCACAAAGAAATGCCACTTTTGCCTCCACTGGAAAGACCTCCTTCCCCAAAGTCCCCCGTGAGTATCAACGCTCACACCTCGGGCAGGGCATGGCCCCCCATGGAGATAAATGCCATATAAATTATTCCATATGGCCCTACAGAAAACCCCCATTTCTCATAGGAGAAGAAAAGGTATAAAATCCATCCAGTCGCCCAAGAAGCACATCCTGGTGGTCTTGGTGCTGATGTGGAAGCCAGTCATTCTGGAGCTCTCATCCAGGGTTTAAAGCGAAGTGATCTTGGCTGGTTTGACACAGCTCTCACCTCGCCTCCAGAAGCGCAGAGGACTCCTGACTTTCTGCAGTTCCTCTTGGAGTTAAGCAGTTTTCAGCAAATGAAAAATCCTACCAGCATTTCTCCCTTTGTGCTTCTTGTCTGCAAAGTGGAACTGGTGACGGCACTCGTGCTCTCTTTCAGAGACTGTAATGCTCTTGCTAAGGCAGAGTGAACATTTATTCCCTCTCAGTGAAGGAGAGTTAAGAACAAGAAAGCCAAGAACAAAACAGAAACAATATTGGTTGCCTACTTTTTGAGAAGCTAATTAACACCTACCAGTGAGGGATAATAATAAAAAAATAATAATAATGCTGTAAGCAGTAGAAACAGATTAAGAAGATTTTGGTGGTGCAGCAGAGGAGACAACCAGCAGCCAAGAGTACAATAAAAGTACTTCCCTCCCAGACCAGCAGCAAGATGAACCCAAAACCTGGGCTGCAACAATAAAGGATGAATGAAGGAAAAGCCTCCGAGGGACCCCATTCCCAATCTCCTGGCACAGGAGCCAGTGTGCTCTCGGCTATTCCTGCGCTGAGGATGACGTTGTTCCCTGGAGAGAACACTGAAGTGGGCTTAGCGTCGTCCAGCTCGGCAGGGGAAGCTGAACAGCTCAGTCCTGGGTCAGGTGTTATCCCAGCTGCATCCTCCCGCTCCAGCAGCCAGGCTTCGTCTCTAAGGCAGGGTGCGTAAGGTCTTTCTCTGATTTCCTTTTTTCCTTCCTCTTTGCCACTTCTTTCCTTAGCTTTCCTGTCCCTGGAAAGTCCAGGAGTGACGGGAAGCAAATGCTGCCCATTCGTGCTCACAGCTCTTCCCATGTGGCTGCTAAGGAAGCTCCTCATGTTGAGTGCTCCTGTCCTACCAGACAGGACAATGGACTCTTGAGATATCGCTTTAACTATTGCCTTGCTGGGAGACCTGAGATTAAGTCATGTCTCTCTCTATGCCACAGCTTCCACATTTTTTAAATTTTTTTCTTTTTTTTTTTTTGGTAAACTGCTTTGAAACCTTCCTGGAAGGAACTATGTACTGCAATTCAGCCTCCGCTTGCTGCGCTTACAGTACCATTCTCGTTGCTTCACTTACGTTACCCCTTCCTTCCCCTCAAGGCCGTCCCCAGTTTCCTTAGATAGAAAGGTAGTTTACTCACCACATGCCTTTGGTGTTGCATGATTCAACTTCTGATGTGTGAAGAAGGGGCAACCACGTAGGAAATGTGATTTTTTAAAAAAGGGGGGATTCCCTCTGCAGTGCTCTCCACAAGAGAAAGTGTCAAGAGTGGCGAGCAGGTCTGTTGAGAATCATCACAGTTTGCGGGGCCTTCACAAGCAGAACAGAGGGACAGAATTCAACTCAACCAGACCTTTCCCTGGCCAGGACACGCTCCATGGCCTCGGGTGCAGGCTGAGAGGGATCTGTGGGCTCTGGAGAGCACGTGGGCACACGCCATTGCCCTGTGATGCATTGACCACGAGTGTATTTTCACTGTAGCGTCATGTTCCTCCCACGCGGGGTATGAGCATCCATGTAAACTTGTGGTTACATAAATAGCGCTGCGTTTTTTGTAGAAAGCAGGCACTGGGAGGTAAAGCTAAGGCAAACTCTGTCCCAATTGTTTGCTTTCCCCAAGTGCAGGTTTCCCGATTAGAGGCCCAGGAGTGTCTGCCCTTTCCAGGCTTGTGTAATCTGATTGAAATGCCTCGTGCTTCACGTGGCAGATCTGCCGCAGCGCATTAACTGCTGGGGTAGCTCACCTGGGCAGCAGGTGAAAGGCGGTTCATCTCTGATCTCGTGTTTGGTGGTTTGGGCCATTTACAGATGTTAACAGAGCTGATTTTACACAGGACATCTTCTATAGCAAAGTAGCTTTGCAATGGAGAGAGAAATACCCATAGGCTTTATTTTAGCTTGTCAGAGAAGGTTAGAAATGACAAAAAATCCACAGCTGATCTCTGAGGGGGTGTCTGTGGTAGATCAGCAGGATTTAAAGTTTCTGGGAGCTTTAGAGCTCAGGAAGGTTGAAGAACTCACACCTCAGCTTGAGCTCTTCAGAGCTATTTCTCCTGGATCTCCTGCAAGAAAGTTTTGTTCTTTCTGAATTCTTTTGTAGACCCAGTTTTCAAATGTTACTAATTAATAAGACACCAATGTCCCTCTGTGGAACTGTTAAAGTCAATATTTTGGTGTGAAATTATTATTTTTGCTCCTCTAATGTACAGTTGGTGGTGATGGATCCTTTTCTTGGCCTCGTGTTTCCACCTCACCTAGAGCCCTTCCAAGCCCTTCGCAGGAGGGGGAAGGAAAATAGGTGTTCAGAGTTTGCCTACCAAACAGGAAACTGAGCTACATCTCTTTGTGTGCTATTTACCCTGATAATACGTCCAAAAGAATTCATTACATGTATAGAGATCCCATTCTCCTGCCAGGATCTGTCTCTCTCAGAGGTGGAATCACTTTCGTTAGTAGCAACGTCAAAATGCCTTCTCTGTCCTTTCCCTTGCTTCCCCTGGCTCCGTTCTGAATTCCCTCTCTCCTGCTGTTTGCCTCCAGGCCCAGCCACGCTACTGGAGTTTCTTTGCAGTTTCAGAGGGCCACTGTGATCCGAGCTGGTGCTGAGGAACCAAACAGCAGCTCAACACTTGAAGTACAAGACACTGCAAACATGTGAAGAACTGTCCTCCAGCTCCTTTTGGCCATCAGCTGATGCCTTGAAGCATGAGGTATGATAACTTTGATACTAGCATGTGGAATGACAGAGGTTACTCATAACGGTTAAATCACCCAGCAGAATATAGCAGAGACTGGTGGAAAAGCCTTCTGGAAAGTAAGGAGTGTCTGATCCAGCAGCTGCTGTGACTCACGGTGGGATTTCACATGGGAATGACTCTGCACAGACACAGGAGAAAGGCCTTCCAGGGCACTGCCTCTCTCACAAGCTATGAAAGAGCAGAGATAAAGTTAAAATGCTTCCTCAAGGGCAGCAAAGCAACCGGGAAAGTGGCCCATGCCTTCAGGGCATGGCTATGAAGGAAAAAGCGCTCTGCTCCGAGCTCAGAGCCAAGTGCTTTCCTCAAGTGTGCAAACCACAGACCGTCGGTCACAGACAGTGTGGCAGGGAAGGCACTGCCCCGAGAAACAGTTTGAGTGTGAGCTGAAAACACGGATGGGTCACGTGTGATGTGCACGTGGATGGGGGGGTATTAACGTGCCTGTATGGTCTGTGCCGGCGTGTCCCTGGGACGAGTGGGAGCATTCCGGCAGCACTGGGTGGGATCTGCAGCTTGTGGTGTGAGTCCCAGCTCGGGACGCGCACACACGGCAGGCCGTGCACAGCGAGGTGTGAGCACACGCTCGTGTGGGAGGTAGGCACCCCGCAGGCGTAGGTGTGATGTGCCAAAGGCAGGGTGCCCACACGGCCGGCAGGAATTCCTGGGAATGCCTCATACCGGCCTTGGCACAGTCGGGTTCCGCGTGCGTGAGATCCCAGCCCTCTCCTGGGTGAGTGCCGGCCCGGCCCTGGGCAGCCGGAGGGGATCCCAGTTGTGTGAAGGCACCAGAGAAACGGAGCTCTTGGTTTGCGGTGCTGGCAGGCGGGTGCTGTTCCCCCACCCGCTGGCACGAGACCGCTCCATCGCGAGGAAGCACTCCGTAACCCTGTGGTCTTCCTCTGGTCACCGTTAGTCACAATTTCAAAGCCACCAACTCGCAAAAAACCACCTGGCTGGCTCCTGCATCCGCAGCTGAGCCGAGCTGAGCTGACCAAGGCTGGTGGCATCCAAGGAGCAGGTGCCTGAAGCGCTTCTTAGCTCTCGCACACGCACGACACTCGGTCACTTGGTCTCAGGTGCCCTTGTTTTAGCATCATAGAATAGTTTGGGTTGGAAGGGACCTTAAAAAGTCATCTAGTCCAAGCCCCCTGCAGTGAGCAGGGAAATCTTCAACTTGATCAGGTGGCTCCAAGCCCCCTCCAACCTGGCCTTGAACCCCTCCAGGGACGGGGCAGCCACA
>JAOXJM010000003.1:36388582-36418136 GCA_026413425.1 Tringa solitaria
AGGGGCTCCAGCCCTCCCAGCATCTCCGGGGCCTCCTCTGGCCCCGCTCCCACAGCTCCATGTCCTTCCTGTGCGGGGACCCCCAGAGCTGGAGGCAGCGCTGCAGGGGGGTCTCCCTGTGCTTTCAGCTGGGAGTGTTTTGGGGAGGGATTCTCCCCTTTCCAGAGGAACCGGCGGTGCTTCGGGGCTCAGCCAGCTCCTCTCACCCCCCAAATCTCCGTCAGCCCCGCCCCTCCTCCCGGCCACGCCCCCGCGGCGGCCCGAGCGCCTTCCCACTAGCGCCCCGAGGCGGCCGTCGCGCCGTCCCACGCCTTCATGTAAATGAGCGTGGGACGACGGGCGCTGATTGGCTGCGGCGCGCAGCGCTGGCGCCGCCCTCGGCAGGGAGCGGGTCCGGCGGCGGGTGGCGGGGGCCGCAGCCAGGTGCGCTCGGCCGGGGCTGCCGCTCCGCCAGCCCGATCCGCTCCGCTCCGCCCGGCCCGGCCCGCACCGGCACCATGACCGTCACACGGCTCGACCAGGGCCAGCGCCACCGGCCGCGGATGGCCTTCCTGAAAAAGGTGAGGGCTGAGCGCCGCACCCCTCTGGGCATCAGCACCGGCGAGCGATGCGGCGCCTGGGGCAGCGCTGACCGGTGCTCCGGGAGGGGGGACCCGTGTTCGTAGCGTCCTGCACGGCCACGGCTCTCCGGGGTCCCTCTGGAGGTGTGGGGTCGGAGGGGTGGCAGCCCTGTTCCCCGGGGTTTGAGGCTGTGACCTGTTGCGGAGCCCCGTGGGTCCCAGCTGGTTCCGGGGTGCAGGCTGGGGGGCTGAGGGGCAGCGTGTGCTGGAGTCACAGGGGGAATAAAACTGTGATTTCGTTTATCTTATAGCTTAGCCTCAGCTGAATTATTCTCCTGACACGTTTTCTCCCTCTTCCATCTTTTTCCCCAAAGACCCTCAAAACTGTGTCATTTCCCAGGGGAAAACCCATCATCTGCGGCGCCAGGCCACCCAGTTCAGCTCTGGGCCACTGGTGGGTCCAGCACACGCATTCCCAGTGCTTCCACCTGATGCCCACTTTGGGAGGATCTGTCACGGCCAACTGTCTGCTCTCTGCCTCTTTCCACTTTTTCAGAAGCAAGCGTATTTGTGACCAGAAGCGGTTGAAGGAGTGGGAAGGCATATGCCTACGCTTTTGGATGTGATGCGTAATTTTGTAAAACATTTGGTGTTTTTTTTCCTGTAGCATTCATTCAAAAGTGTAGCCAGCTTCCGTAAAATTGGTATCTGCAGATTTTAAAAAGCAGAGTGTTAAGCTAGCTTTTCTCCCACCCACCTGCCCTGCCTGTGGCTTATCCTGTTGAGTGGAATTAGCTGAATTTCCAGTGACAAGTGCACCCAGGCAGTTGCTGCTCGAGTCACAGTTAGCTCTCCTGCAACGCCTACGACCTGAGAAGGATTCCAGGGGGAGAAGGGAGGAAATTTGGGGCTGTTCAGTGCTAAGCTATGAGCCTGGCAGTGTGCTTTTTAGGCTAGAGGAAGTAAAGAAGGTATTTTCTTTGGTGCTATGCCTTTCAAGGTAAATTTGGCTGGGGAACCCTGCCAAAGGAGATACTCTGGGCCAGATTCTGCACTGAGTAACATTCTGTGGAGTTGGACACAGGGCACAGAGGAGAAACTGTGTGCTTTGAGAAAACAACCTCCAGCAGCTGCGCTTCAGCTGCTCCGTAGGAGCGTAGCCGTCTTTGCAAAGTGCTCTGGGTTCCTCAGGTGGGAAGACTTGTTAAAATATGGAGAACCGCCGTCACGAACTGTGTGAGAGTGTGTGCTACTCACGCTGTGAGCAGTGAGAGGGTTTGAATAGTTCCAGTGCTTTGCAAGTCTGAGAGCTGTGAGCACGAGGAAAGGAAGCTCCCGATGGTCAGCAGAAAGGCTTTGGCTCTCATCTGCTTTCATTCCTCCTCTGTTTTTTTCAGACCTCAGGGAAGCCGTGGATGGAGCCTGGGCGGTTACATGGCAGCGTGGTCTGTGTGCCGATGGCCGTGTCCTCAGAGCTCCCCTGAAATACTGAGCACCTTTACTGGCTGCCTGTGGTGGAGCTGAGGGTGGTCGGCAGGCGCCCAGCCAGCGCCTGGCAGGCTGAGACCCACAAGGACCTAAAATCCTAGAGAGAAGCTTTTGTTAATTGCTTAAGTCTGTGCTCAAGCTTTGCCCCCAGCTGGCACATAGGCTGTCACCGAGGGTTTGCACCAGCTGCAAGGAGGGATTCCTGCCCTGCTCTTGGGCTGCTGCCCCTGTTGTGCCTTTGCAGCTCCGATGCAGCGGAGAACCGTGTGCTGGTTCTCCACAGCTTGTGACCACAGCAATCCTGCCGTCGGACAGGGGAGAGGAAAAGGAGTTGCTTTGGTGGTGGCGGGCAGTGCCGTGTACTTGCTGCGGGGTTGCTCTGCACAACTGGGGTGTAGAGCTTGGTCTTCATGGCCAAACCATGGGGGAATTGGGGATTCCCTTCCAAGGCCCTGCAACACCTGCTGGTCCATGAAATCCCCATGACTAATGCTTAGGTTGTTTTATTCTATTTTTTTTTCTCCTCCTAAACTGTCTTGGTAGGAAGAATGTTGGCACAAGAGTCTGTCGGGACAAGGAGGAAGCCCCTGAAATGCATTTTGGCTGTACGTGCTTGGCCGGATGCTGGGAGAGCTTGAGCTGTCGGTGCCCGTGCCTGCCCCAGCAGCCGGGCCGTGGCCTGTGCTGGGCACCAGCTGGGGGGGCAGGAGGCTGTGCTGGGTGTTTTTCCTGCTGTGCTGCAGGAGCTGCAGGGTGACTCACAGCTGGTGGGCAGGGCTGATGGATGCCGCTCGCCTTTTTCCTCTGCCTCCTCCTTACTCTGGTCCTCGGCCGCTCCTCCCGAGGCAGCGCTGTGGCTGGGGAGGGACCAGCCTGGGGTCCGCAGCCTGGCCGGGGGCTTCTCCAGCCTGGCTTCAGTCTGGGCTTAGACTCTCCGGCAGCTGCTGGCCCTCATCTGCCTTGTTTCTCGAGGCGTGTGAGCACCTGAACTGTGTTTTTGCTGGAAAGAGCTATCCATCGGACTCCTGCTCTCCGAGTGAGGCCCTGGACACGGCTGGAGCTGAGCCTTGGGCCAAACTCAGCCTTGTCCCATCCTCCCTCTCCCTGTTCCAGATGGGGAGATGCTGGTGCTATGGCATTTCTGCCGAGGATCACACCGAGCGTGGCGTGCTCCCGGGGGAGCTCCCGTGGGGCTGTGCTTCGCGTGGGTGTTGCTGCTGTGCGGGTTTAAGGAGGAGGCTCGGCCGGAGCGGTGACAGCGGGACAGCGAGGGGACAGCGAGGGGACAGGGAGCACGTGGAACGAGCCACAGCCCTCCCCAGTCACGGATTCACTTCCTTGGGCAGTGGGATCGCTGAGCACTGGGTGGGAATGGGCCTCCCCCTCTCAGCTTTAATTAAGAAAAAGAAGGATTGTTTTTCATTTCTTCTTTTTTTCTGATCATCCATGAATATGCAAAGCAGGATTGTTAGTTGTAGACCTAGAAAACAACTGAATTAGCCTTCTGAGGCTGGCGTTGCAATGAAGGACAGTATTGCTACCTCGGAAATCAGAGCAGGGAGGGATGCTCTTTGCAAACCGTGCCAGGCAGTGAGGGGGGCTAGAACTGGGCAAATACTCATGGTAGGGAAAGCAGCAGATGTTTAATTATAGCACCAGGAGTGGGCACTCGGCTGAGAGCAGGAGCCTGCTGGGAAAATTCGTCTGTCTCACATCTGAAGCAAAGATGCCTCGGATCTGGCATGGGTTGGCGCTGAGAGGGGCCGAACTCCTCACCTCGGGAGGGTTTTGCTGTGTCGTGTCAGGGTCTCGGCACCCGAAACCTGAGGCTGCTGCGGTGCAGATGCCCGGACTGTGGGGAGCTGGCGGGTGCCCAAAGGGTAAAGCTCAGAGAAACAAGGATGGGAAACACACCCGGGGTAACTCATCCAAGCAATCCATCAGCAGTCACCTGCCCCCAGTGCTCCCTCCCGTGGGACAGCATCCGTGCAGGATCCATGCTCCTTCTCCAGAGCCATGGGAACCTCATCAATCCCTCATCGTTTGCGGAGAGGACCCTCACCCTCCTCAGGGCTTCCCATGAGTTCCTGAAATGCTTTTTCTTATTTGTGAGTTTTGCTTTGCACTCAGGGAACCCGGCGACTTCTTGCCATCAGGTGGCGGGCAGACAGTTTTCCTGTTGTCTCCTCTGTGGCTTTCGGGGTGAGGTCACCTCCGTCAGAGATTCCGGTAGGTCTGAAGGAGACCTCGGTGGGGCTCATGCCTGGCGGTGGCTCTGTGCTTGGTCTGAGCTCACCCCAGAGCCTGGCTCCTTCAGCAGTCCTCCTGCTGGTGTTCACCTCTGTGCTCATCTCCACCCACCAACCAGCGTCAGGAAGTGGCTTCTGGCTCTACAAAATTCAAACCAGACAGCGCTTCCCTGGCTGTAAGTGTGACAAAATGTGCTAGAGCCCTTAGCAATGCGAGCAAAGGGATTTTAGCCAGCCCTCCTGGCCTCCCGCTGGCAGGCTGGTGCTGATAGCAACTCCCCATCGCCAGCAGCCCAGCAGCAGCAGCGTTCCCTTAGGAGCAGAGGAAGAAACAGGCTGAGTTTTCATCAGCAAAGTGCATGGTTTGCAGCCAGAGCAGCAGGCACCCCCCAACAGCAGCTCCCTGGCTCATCTCACTTGTTTCTTTTTAATATATATTATTTCTCCAGCGGCGAGAGGGAGCCCAGCGGGGTACGAACGTGACAAGAGTCTGGAGCTCTTTGCTCGCTGAAGAAAGGGAACATGCTGTGCTGAGAGGCTGCGTGGGTTTCTGAGCCAATTCCTCACTCTCGGCCGGTAAAGACCAATCTCTCGAGCTCCCCGGGGAGCAAATGGCAGCCCCGTGCTGGGGCAGGGTGTGCTGTGCTTGCAGGGAACAGGTCTTGCTGGAGCCTGGTGGGACCTGCCCCGTGGTCACGGCACTGGGGTACGGTGGTGATGAGCAACATAGTGTTTGCCCCCAGTATCCCCGTGTGCTGACGTGGTTACGGAGGCAGCTAGTGACTGCCCCAAGATCACCCGCGTTTGCTTAGAGGGAGCTGAATCTGAGTTTCCTAAATTAGTGCCCTGCCCGACGGGGCTGTCCAGTCTCCTGCAGCCACACCAGCATCCCTCCACGCCTGACCTTCAACTTGCTGAGGCCGAAACTGGGAGTTCAGTTAAAAGGTCTAAAAAAGTCTTCATATTTAATTGCTTTGGGTCTGGTTTTGCTATTTTTAAATCTTTTATATAAGTATTTATACAAATATTTGTGTGAAATTCTACTAGCCTTCTCCATTTTAGTATTAATTTGACACTGTCTTTAAAAACAGTTGAAAATCCATTTTTGCTGTCAAGCCCAGAGTGCATCCTGTCACTACAGGCTTAAA
The DNA here is from genome assembly GCA_026413425.1 of Tringa solitaria. Classification (NCBI taxonomy): domain Eukaryota; kingdom Metazoa; phylum Chordata; class Aves; order Charadriiformes; family Scolopacidae; genus Tringa; species Tringa solitaria. The sequence continues at coordinate 36,394,028 of JAOXJM010000003.1, forward strand.
TCCTCACTGAACTTGGCAAGACTTGGGACCAAAGTCACTGTGGTGCCTGTGAAGACAATACCCTTCATTATGCACGACTGTCATCAACTCACATGCATGAAATCCTCTAATCCTAGTTAAAAAACTACAGCCTCGCCCAAGATAAATGTGCAGAGAGATGGAATTGGTCCTGTTGGACCAGTTTTGATTTAACATCTCTGGAAGCAGAAGACAAAAAGAAGAGCATCTTCTGCAAAGCCAGTGCTGTTACAGCACTCAGATAATATCAGAGAAGGAGGTGAAGAGCATGCCCACCCCCACGTGTCTGAGCAGAGGATCCTGAGCACAAGCACAAGGAGGATCTTGCACTTTTAGGATGGTGGTAGCAAGAAGTCAAATATAAGAGGAAGAAAATACCTTTGAAAATCTTCATCTTAAAAAAAAAAAAAAAAGGAAAAAAAAAAAAAGCTAATTGGGAACCAGAAATAGAAGAAGTCTGGGGTGAGACATCCTCTGGAACATGATCTGTTAAAAACTCAGGCAGTGAGTCCATAAACAAGTCGTCAGTGTCCCTCAGGAGCCAAAAGCAGGAGGTGCTGCCAGACAGGAGGGTTCCTTGCTCCGGATGGTGGGTCTCTGCCCCGTCCCCGAGGGACTGAGTTTTGTTGCCACAGACGGGGCTAAGACCCTGGGTGGGTGGGTGCAGCCACCCACAGGAACGGCCGGGGAGTCCCTTGGACACCTCCTTCCTCCCAGCTGGGCTCTATTTCTGTGTTTGCAGCCTGCTTCCCCACATGTAAATTCTGGTCCCTGCTGTAATCTGTCCTTGGCCAACTTTTCAAAGCCTTGGCTCAGGTGGTGGCTCTGCTTTCTCAAAGGACGGGCTGTTCTCATCTCCCCCGGGTTTGAGCTTCTTGCTCAGCCCTGGAGCGAAGCGGTGTGCTTTGCCTGTTGCTCTTCTAAGGTGCTGTGTGGTTATTATCTGCAGACCAGAAACAGAACCTTTGGTCTTCAGCCAAAATATCGCTTATTTTCTTGGTGTGTGGTGCAATATCTATAAGTCTATGCACAGCTGGGGTATTTGTGCAATAGAAGCACAGATTTTATTTCCTCCCCCTTTTTTCTTTCTTATTGCCCCTGCAAATAGCCCACTGAGCCAGAGAAGAACATTTATGGGTAGCAGAGGGTTTTTTTTATATTTTAGCTCAGCTCCCACGGAGTGGTTACATCCTGTCCCTGGTCTCCTACCCCCGGTTGTGCGTGTGTCTCCTGTGGGAGGGAGTGACGCTGTGAGTCAGTGTGAGAGCTGACATGGCTCGGAGGTGGCAGCTCTGATGGAAAAGGGGAGGTTTGGAGAGGACTGTGGTCACTGCGTCCGTTCCTGTGGCACATTCCCATCTGGGATGCTGCCCAGAGCTGCGGTGGTCCCGGGGCTCCCTCCTCTGCACTCCTGTAATATGTCCCTGCTGTGCGTTGCAGATTGAAGCGCTTATGATGGAGATGCAGAATCCAGACAAGGGCATCAAGATGCAGACACAGAGGGTGATGATCACGAACATCCCACATGCTGTGATAGGTAAGAGCTGCTGGGGGAAGGGACTGGGCCAAGGAATTTCATCAAAGAAAAGCGGTGTGTGGACTCCATGCCCCTCCCAGGGTTACCACTGCCTGGCTGCATACTGGAGCCTGTGTCCCCACTAAACACTTGTAGTACATCCTTTGAGATTACCTGTTCCCTCTGTCTCATTCTCACTCAGATCTCATTTCAGTCCTGGCTCTCTGAATCAGAAGCACAAAGACTGATAATCACACGCTTTTAGCTGTCTCATGTGAGTTTCACTCTGGGGACCTTACTTTCCCTTAGCACAGAGGTGAGTAGGTGCTTCAGCCTCCCGACCTGTCGTAATCCCAGTGAGGCTGGATCACAAATAAGTACAAATATTAAAATCTGATTAAAATAGGCAGCCAGGAATCAGACTGAAAGACGGTACTTCAGAAATGAGTAATAAACAATTAGTCTCCCTTTTGATGTTTTCTGCTAATAATCATTTTTCTTCAGTACGCAGGAAAACAACAAAATACTCAACCCACTTCTCTGCCTCTAAATGACAGCTTTTCCTCCTTCAAGCAGGCTGAAGAAGAAGCAGGCGGGGAGCTGTGCTGTGTCACGTGTGGCATTGCAGCAGCTCTTATCGCAGGCTCCTTTGTGCCTGCTGGCTCCTTTCACAGGGCACTGTCGGTACCTCTGCTCCCCTGTTCTCCACAAAAGCTCTTGTGAGGCATCCTCCACTATAAATATTCACACAGACTCTACCAAAGTTTCCTGCTCCTGCTTTGGTCTTTCTGCAGCACTTTGAAATCCAGAACAAGAACTCCCACTGAAACCAGTGAGCTTGCTCCAGGCAACTCGGCAGACAACTTAGCCAAATAGATTAATTTTTCCCCACTGTATTTGCAAAGCCCAGTAGGCTCTGGGTGTTGTTTGCCCCATTTATTTTTTTTAAATGAGGAAGCAGAGATGAAGTCACTTGCCCATGGGCACAGTCAGTCAGTGGAAGGGTAAGGAGAACTTGGCTGGCATCTGGAGCTGGTTCTCGGCAGCACCCTCCATGCATCACAGTACAGACCGTGTCCTGCCTCACACAGCTGTTATGAGCTGAATTTGGGGAGTGCTTTGGGCCTGCAGAGGAGCTGGCCTGGCCTCTCCAGGCTGTTGGTGAACAGTTAAGGCAGCGCTGCAGAAAAGGTTCCCCTGTGCTGAAGATGACGTGCCCCCAGGTTAAGTGCAGGGGGAACAAGTACTTCTCTCATTGTCTGGCCAATCTAAAATGCCACTTCCTAAAAGTCCATGGCTAAATGATGCAGAGGGAAGATGCCCATTGACGCTCACCCTCATCGCGTGCTGTCTGCATTATTCTGGTTCCTTAACCAGAATTGCTACAAGTTCCCTCTTGCATAAGTTATAAATTCTAGTCAGCTTCTGAAGGGCAAGTGAGTTTCAGTCTCCTTGTGTGGCCATCATCGCTGCCTAGACTTTAATATTTTTAGAGCCGCACAAGTTGCTTATATATCCATTGCCTTCTGGGTGCTGCAAAAGAGACTGATCGTGTTTAGTAAGGGAATGGTGAAGACATGAGAGCAGTGGACACAGACCCACTCAAGAGAGCTTGGCTCTTCACGTGCAGGAAGCTAACTGGTTAAATTCAGTGTCAGTAAAATGGTTTACAACAGAAAAGGCAAATAAACCTCCACATTAAATGTGCATCTTTAGGGGAAAACGCTTTCAGAGAGAGCTGTCTAGATATGAGTGATGAGTTAATCCTTTAATTTCATCTATTTCAGGAAGCAGGCAGTAGGATAAGAGCTCTGAGCCCCTATTAGAAAGTTAAGTCATCACTGCAATGTCAAGAAAGGTCAACACCTCAATCTGCAACCCTAGGGGACATTTGGAGGAAAACAACAATAATTGATCAGGGAATGAGTGCATTTTTGCCCCAATTAAATGGAAGGAGGTTCATGCAATATGCTCCCCAGAACATAAAACTAAAACTGCTGGAGGCTCATGCTGACTGGGTATGACTGGTCACACTCCAACAAAAGAACTGGGAGAGATTAATTGTTTGTGAATGTAGAAATCTTGTTTCCCTTTGATATGTCCTGTGACCACCACAGCCTGGGTCTGAGAGTCCAACATCCCTTCTGCACTGAAAGTGGTGTCTCCTAAAGGACTGGAGAAGACTGGTCACTGGTCTCTTACTCAAACTGAGACAGGACCCCGCTCTGTGAGTCTGGAGATACTTTGCACTGAATCTTTCAAGATAAGATGGTGCAAAGCAAGGGACACTTCACCTTCCCTAGGCGTGGAGGCTGTTGCGTAGCTTAAGTCCTTTCTAAGCCAATGATGAGGGTTTAAGTGTTGCTCAGGCCACGTGTACTTTGCTGTGCCGCCCTGAGGTCACCGCCTGCCTCAGGCACCCTCTCCCAGGGACTGATGCTTGGTCAGGAGAAAGCCTGAACGACAATGTGGCCAGTGAGAGACCCACAGTGTGTTTTAGTGAGAGACCCACAGCGTGTTTTATCTCCACTTCTCGTGCACGGAGCGTTTGAACGCATGTTTGCAAGAAGGGGGCTGAGCCCTCGGTGAGATCCAGGGCGCAGGGAGGGGTGATGGAGAAGGCTCGTTTTGGGCCATGGATTTTGGCACGCTCCTGATTTCAAGCACCTGACGTTTTCTTTGCTTTGCAGGTAATGATATATGGCAGTGGATTCTCCAACGCTTGCAGATCACTGAGGAAGGTGAGTATTTGTATGTAAAAATTGGGGCTTTTCAGCTTTGAGTTGTAAAACTTTAAGGTCTCCATAGACAAAACCTCTTTGATGAATTCTCTCTGTAGCAGCAGCTCACTTTTAAACCCCAGTGCAGTGTTTCTGTGCAATCAAAACATCTGCCTTCTCCATTTTCAGAGGCGCTGCACCTGGGGGACCTGTTCGTCAAATATGGATACATCTACCCTCTTCAGGAGCCAAAGAATCTCACCCTTAAGACAGACGGCAGCCTGTACAGGTTTCAAGTGAGTTGCATCTTCTCTAAAGCCATTGAGGAGGAGTTCAGCACTGGTTTTACAGTCAGCTGGGGCAATTCCCCAGGGTATAGCATGCAGGAGAAAGGAAGAAGGGATGTGCAGAGAAGCCTTAGGCCAGTTCTCCCCGTCCGTGTGTCAGATTAAAGTTCACAGGCAAACCGGGATACTTCCTTCAACTAAATTTGCGTACTTGATCAACTGCAAAATAGCTGTGCTTTCTTCCAAATGTGTGTTCCCTTCCAGTTCTTAAAGTAGCAAATGGAATTGCTGGTTGAAAATAGAATGATCTGGGGAGACTGAATAATGAATATACAAAAAGCAGAGTGATAACAGGATGTTATCAAGGTTCATGGTTGGAGTGTTTCTACTACGATGGGAAACTAGGATACCCTCGTTCGTACTTTGAATGAGGAGTCTGGTTCCCACATGGTGCCAGATGGGGCTCCAGAATCCCAGTCGGAGTGCTCAGGCAGCAGTGAGGGGTTGGCCATGGCTGTGGATTTGACACTGGCCATCTGCTGACCCTGAGTCTCCTGCTGGAGCTGGCCCGCACCGCCGTGGGAGCTGACACCCAGCTGTAGGGAGCTGGGCTCCGAGTGCAGCAGAGAACTTCCCTCTCCCTGCGCTGCGGCTGGTGCTGTGTGCCTCTTCCCAGGAGCTCATAGCTACTGGGCACTAACCAAAGGCTTGTTTTTCTGCAGACCCCCTATTTCTGGCCCGCGCAGAGCTGGCCTGCTGATGACACAGACTATGGTAAGTGACAGCGTTGTACATGTTTAGGAGGACTAGTGCAAGCCCTTGTGATCGTGCACACAGTCCTGCACGGTGTTTGCTGTTCATCGTATTGAGCTGTGTGTCCACATGCCATGACCAGCCCTTGCATTTCCTTTCGCACTGTTCTGTGAATAATTCTCAGTAATGCTGAACTGAGGGAACGTTCTGGGTGTTACCACCTTGTGGTGGTCTCGAAAGAAAGCGCTTAAGCTTCTCTTAGGTTCCACTAAATCCATCGACTGGAACACACCTGAGATACTCTGCTGGGCAGGGAGACATTAAACACAAGGTTAGATTTCCCTGAGTAGTTAAGTGTGTTCCTGGATCTGAGCCCGAGACTGTCTTCCTGCAGATTTGGATCAAGCCCTGCCTGCAGAGATAGTTTGTTCTTTATATAATGCACAGTGGCTCCCACAATTTCCTGATGGCTCTCTCCATGTCAATCTTCTGTTGCCTTTATAAGGCTTTTTATTATAGGGCTGGTCATCAAAGTTAGGCTGATGGGCTTGGTTTGCTCCTGTGGGCTGTGCAGCTCACAAACTGACTTGTTTATACCAAGATTGTCCTCTGTGGCTTTTATTTACCTTATGCTGTAGATCTTCTGGAGAAATTAAAAGCGCCCATTTTTAGATTGGACTAGAATTTGGAACAAAACATTGGCCCACGTTAGGAAAACTTGGAGGTCAAACTCTGAATCATAGAATGGTTGGGGTTGGAAGGGACCTTAAAAGATCATCTAGTTCCAACCCCCTGCCGTGGGCAGGGACACCTCTGAAGAACCTCAACATCTTAAAGATTTGGTCCAGAATCCTTTGATGGGTGAACCCCTGGCTGAGCTCCCAAGGGAGGGGACACTGCTGGCAGAAGGCACACACTGCTCCCGGCCTGGGCACCGGCTCCTCAGGCATCAGCGGCAAAGTGAAAGCACCAAGTTCATTTTTCTTCAGTGAGCTTTTGTGAGCTTGGAGCTCATGCCTGGGAAGATACTGTAACAAAGATTCCTGTGTTTGTCCCGTGGGTAAATTTTTAATTATTCTTGGATTTGTTGGTCTAAGTATAACTGACTGCTTAATTGCTTCTCCTTCCACAGCAATTTACCTAGCAAAGAAGAACATTAAGAGGAAAGGGATTTTAGAGGAGTATGAAAAGGTAAGGAGTTGTTGTACTTGCTCCATTGCGAGTCCCTCGTTTGCTGTAGCTTCAGCCCTCTGTCGCTAATGAGTGCAGCATGGCAAAAATCACCTCTTAATTGACACCTTACCCTAGCAGTGTCAAAAACCAGAATTTTGGAAGTGAAAAAGGGGCCAATACAGGAAAATACTCTGAAGCCAATGATGCTTTTAGTGGGGATGATTGCTCTCTTTGCAGTGGTATTTTTGAATTGTTGCAATTCATGTAATTATGTTCAGACCAGTCCGGATTCCTTGGCTGGGTTGCCAGCCTGGCCCAGTTGAGCTATGGAGAGTCAAGAAATCCCTGGCTTGGGAGTGCCTTGTCCAGAATTTTCACACTAACTGCTTTCTTTTTTATTTTTATTCCAGGAACATTACAACATGCTCAATCAAAAAATAAACTACAAGTGGGATTTTGTTATTATGCAGGCCAAAGAGCAGTACAAGTGAGTTGTCTTGTGTTCCCTTATTTGCATCACTGGGGAGGGCATGAGGAGGCAGAGCCTCACTGTCTTGGTACGCAGTTAAATTACAGTTTAAAAACATAAACTGTAGCTTTGAAATAACTTGCAAGTGCCCCTCAAGATTGTGAACCAAACCTGCCTTTCCTATCAGCTTGGGGTTCCTCCACCTGAGGAGGAAATGTTGTTCCTTTGCACTCGTGTGTGAAGGATCTCAGGCGGTTTGGAATGACTGGGCGCCCGCTCGCAGAGCTTCGTCCTCGCCCGCTGCACCCGCGTTTCTCTCCCCGCCTGGCATTTCTCCACCAAAGACACCGATCAGTTTGTGAGGGCGAGAGCAGAGGCGGGGGTGGGTGCCTCTCCTGTCGGCGGTGCCTCTTTGCAAATGGTTTTTGCGCGTGTGTAAGTGTGCAAGGGGAGGCACACTTTTCTTCTTTTGCACCTGAAGAAGCCGAGGGCTGATGCTGCAGCGTGCAAGCCCTCGTTAGAGACAGCTTCTTGGAGCTCAGGGTGGTCTGTGAGCACTTGTGGATCGGGCCGCTGGACTTAGGACCTCTTCTTGTTCTGGTTCAGTTATGGCTTGCACGTGTCTCACAGCTGAACTGAACGGCCTGAGTCAAGAAGCAGTAAATGTTCCCAGCAGGGACTTCTGGAGAAAACTCTGAAGTGCATACTTAGGCACCCAGCCAGAATGACATGGCTCGGGGAGCTGAATCCTTCAGATTCCCAGGAAAGTGAACATGAGATGGGATTACTCCTTTGGAGATAGGATCTTTCCTACTTCTGTGTATTCCCTTTACCTTTTTTTTTTAACCCCCCAGCACGGCAGGCACTGCCTCTGCTGTTCGGCAGCATTTCTGTCTTCACTGGGACGGTCGCCAAGTCGTCAGAATGCAGCTCATCAGATAACTGTCTCATTAAACACGAGACTGTTGTTCTTGTAAATTGAGGTCAGACTTGGGCTAAGAGATGCCAAATGCAGTTTTAAAGATAGATACCGAGACTGTGTCTGAAGGAGTAGATTAAACACGTCTGAGGCTGTTTGATGGTGGTGCTGGGGCAGACTGGTGCAGAGCAGCCCGCATCCACCCTGTTAACCACAGCAGGGTGGCCACATGCAAATGCTCCGTTGCCCATGCTGAGTCCCAGATTGTGCCCAGGAGTTGTCTGGGAAAGAATTAGTTGGTCCAAGCCCAAACCATGCTGGTGCTTCTTCTATTTAATAGTAGAGGTGATTTGGGTTTTGGTGCCTGGGAACGCTGCTTGGTACCATTTCCAAATCATTTTTGTGAGAAATGCCCCCCTTTTCTGGGCGACGGGAGTGAGACGTGGCGGGTGTATCTGTGTGGCAGTCCTCAGATAGCGCCCGGGGACATCGGAGATGGATAAACATGAGGCAGCAGGACTGACCGCAAGTAGCGGGTTGTTAGCATAAAACTCCACCAAAGGGCTGTCTGTCTAATCAAAAGAGGATGTGTCTGCTCCCAGCTGAGCTCAGGAAGATGATGATTTCTCAAAAGCTACAGTCATGTGTGGCCATGTGAACGGCGTGAGCTGCAGACCAGAGTTAGCCAGGGTGAGACGTGGTCAGGAGGCTGCATCCAGGGGGAGACTGGAGGTGTGCCCCCTCTGTCATCCCACTGGTTTTGGGAGAGCAAAATTCCTGAATTCCCCTGGCAGAGTTAAATCCTGTTCTTGGCTTTGCAGGGCAGGGAAGGAGCGGAAGAAAGCGGACAGGTACGCCCTGGACTGCCAGGAGAGAGCCTACTGGCTTGTGAACCGAACTCCCGTAAGTAGGGGATGGTGGCCTGTGGCTTTAGTGCCTCAGTGGTGGCCTCCCTGCAGCCACCTGGGACAGACCCCCACACGCTGTGGGCATGGCCTCTGTGCTGTGCACCCTGTTGCTTCTCCTCGAAGGGTCAGCCCAGGCCTGCCCCGAGCCCACGCCTTTCTCCTTGGTTGCTCTCAAAGGCGCAAGGGAGGGAGGTCTGGCTGCAGCACCCGCCTTTGGAGGGGAGCGATCCCAGATCCGGGGGGCAGAGCTCCCCCAGGGCACTGCTGCTGGCACTGTGGGCAGTGGAGCCCTTTGGGGCTCGGGGGTCTCCTCATACATTTATGTGAACCACAAACTTCAAAAGAAATGAGTTTTGAAGCCGTTGATGTTTCGTGTTCATGACAGCCCGGCATGCTGGACGTCCTAGAGTATGGAATAGATCGCGTAACGGATCCCAATGAAAACAAGGTAAACCAGGTGAGACAGGTTTTTGTTTTGCACCCACTGGATTTGTTTGGGAGGACCCAGACAATGTCCCTGGGACTGAGGATCTTTGGGCACCGTGCGCTGAGCGAGACAGCTCAGTGGCGACAGCCAAACAGGCCAGAAGTTGAAGCCGTCTCATTGTCCAGGGGGTGGGGACCTCAAAATAGGCTTTGGCAGCATCTTCTGGCTTGAAAATACTTTGTCAGCTGTCTTGCCACACCAGTCAGTGTGAGTGTTCAGCTACAGGATGTGTTTTCTCTGCTGGTGAAGCTGAGTTAAGGAATCCTCTACCTCCACATGCTTGTTGCTGCCTTCTTATTAGTGCTGAATGAATTCTGCCTGGGGTAGGGGCTCAGAGGAAAGATCCAGGTTTAAAGTAAAATGACAGAATACCCCCCAAATGGTAATGTGTGGCAAGAACATGGAGAAGCTGGTGTAGGAGACACAATATGTTGTGTAAGAATGCATACTGTATAGTTGGACTGTAAAGAAACGGAATTAATGAACAGAGACCGTGGGGGCTGTAACTGGGTGGGACTGGTGCATAGTCCACAATAAGACACATGCAGTCAGAGGCCGAGGAGCTGGAGCTGCTCTTCTCTTTCTCCCTCAGTCCTTGTAAGCGGTTTTGCATTTGTGCACTTAATGGTGTTCATTTGAAAGTGAAGTCAAAGTGTCTCCCAGCAATTAAATGCAAATGTTCCTGTGATCACACTCACTGTATTCCCACAACTTCTCATTTTTGTAACAGCCTTTAAACATCTCAACAGCCAGAGGCAGGATAATTGCTTTGGCCAACTGTGTTCTGTTGCCATAGAGACTGAAAATGAGCAAAATGTAGGGTTGGGTTGTATTTTATTTTTTCTTACTGTAAGTAGCAACTGCCGAAAGCCTTTATTTTTTTTTTCTTTAAAGAGAAAAAAGAGTGGAAGGGAGAGGGATGGAAAAGAGGAGTAAGCCAACTTCCCACCCACGGTTTTACAGCTGACATGGAAGGAGATTTTAAGTTTGCAAACGGCCTGAAAGCCCGTAGCCGTCTGCCAGCTGCGTGGTAGCACAGAGGAAGGGAACTGAGGGATCTCCGTTCAGTTCCCACCCTGGACATGAGAGAGATGGTCGCTTCCTCCCATTAGCAGAGACTCCAAGGAGGGCATGAGCCAAAGGACACCAGCTTTGGGGTGACTTCAGTGCTTTTCTCCTTTAAGCTGATCTCTGAGCTATGCCTCCTCTCTGGAGCCTGAGCTGAAGAGGGAAGGTTCTTCTGGCTCCTCTTTTTGCCTTTGAGAGAGCGATTGACCACACAGGAGGCAGCCAAAAGCCCACGCAGAGCCACCTTTGGACTGGCAGCTGCTTTTTTTTTTTTTTTTATTTTCTGCAGGCTTCTCTCACAGACCCCTGTGGCTCAGCAGCCTTTGGTGAGCAGAAAGGATGGCCCAAGCTCTGCTGGTAAATGCTGAGCTGGACTGTGCTTTGTTGGCCATATCTTACCCCTGCTGAAGGCAGTGCAGGGTTTTATCGATGTTTTCTATGAGCCCAGCCTCTGGCTCTGACAGAGGTGAAATGAGAGCAGAAAATGAGTGGATGAATCCAGCACCTGTTTATTTGATCTGTGTCTCCGGTCCCGCTCAGTCTGTCTTCACTTGGTTGGCCAATTAGTTTCCTTCTATCTTGGCAGCTGGGAAAGAAAATATTCCCGGTGATAATTAATTTCTGACATCAGAGTGATTTCTTTGAAGCTGATATTGGCATGAATATCTCTCTCTCACTTGCCTCAGACCCTTTGGTGGGCTGCTGCCTCCCTCATTGATAGAGTCCTCTGGGGATAAACAGCTGCTCAGCCAAACATGGGGCTCCTTTGAGAGGGACTTTCATTGCTGACCCATGGGCATCCCTCTCCCTTAGAATGAGTCAGGAGTTGGGCAGGAGGAGTACGGCAGAGGCAGCCTCCATTGAACAGCTAATTAAGGGCTGCTTTAGCCTTTTGTTACCCCAGTCTGAGGCTCGGGCTGGAGCCCGCTGCCTGCAGGGACACGCTCTTGTAACCAGAGAGTCCTTCCCAAAGGTGCTTTAGCCAAAAATCACTGCGCCTGGTTCAGGGACTACTGAATGAAACGCCCTGGCTTCTTGTACACAGCAAATCAGCCAGCAATCACCGTAGTCGTTGCTGGGCTTTAATTTCATGAGACTCTGTCAGTTTGGCTGCCTGATAAATGTGTAACTTCTGCTGCACACATCACAGCTGTTGAAATAACCGAAGCAGACGAACAAGATAAGGGGAAACTGGCAATCAGAACGAAGCTGGGCCCGTGGACTGTTGCAGGTGTGATGTCCAGCTGCTGGGCTGGCAGCACCCGCACGGTGGGGATGGATGTTGAGGTGAACTGGTGCTAGGCTCGGAATTTGCCTCTGGCATGCAGGGCTCTCCGTGTGTGGGGAAAGGCCCACATCTGCCCCCGAGGAGAGGCGTTGGTGTGCGCAGAAAGAGCTGTGTGTGCTGGGGTGCAGTTTGCATGGACGGGCAGAGAGCACCGCAGCGTCAGGGCAGAGTGCGGGTGTGATTTGCAGTGCCCTGGTCCAAAGTGAGCTCTGATAACAGTGGCCTGTGCTTGGCTCGTTCCTCACTCCGAGCTCCATCTGGGCATACACATAAAAGCTGTTGTCCAGCTGCTTATGGCCTCTGTAAACACAGAATGGTGGCCAGAGGGGCAAAACCACGACCAGCATCTCCACGTGGAGAGCAGAGAGGTCCATGCCAATGGTTAGCTGGAAATCACCAGATGTCCCAGCTCTCGTTGGAGCTCGTGGCTTCAGCCGTGTGGATCGGGGCTCTTGAGCAGGTCCTGGCTGGCTCCCAGCTGAGCTCTGCAGCTGGTGGGGAGCTGGTGGCAGCGGGGTGTGACGAGGCTCTTTGGGCTGTCCAAGGGCCACTGCCTGTCCTGGGAGGAGGATGTTTAACAGCACATGGCGCTTGCCTGAGACAGACCAAGGTCTCTCACTAATTGCCATTTTGATTTGAAGCCTGCAGGGCTGGGGAGCTTATCCACGGTAATTGCGATAAGTCACTCATTAAGGGCATTGCAAAATTAATCTCATTATAAGAAATTACTCCTTTGTTCCAAATATTGTTTCCTTCCAAATGAGGGTGGTGCGAGTACTTCGGCATTGCTGCTCTCAGTGTCTGGGGGTGAGGATGGTGGGGACAACTGGCAGTGTTCCATGGGACACAGAGAGTGTTCACGTCCCTTGTACCAGCACTGAAGCTGGAAACTGGTGATGGGAGCTCTGTGGGAGAAAGGAAAACGAAATGATGTGCAGCTCTGGGGTGAAATAGCTGAGATCCTTCCCAGTTACTGTGGGTTTGAGAACTGGAAAAGGCTGAGCACGGCCAGCACCTGCAGCCCTCGTTGGGGGTTCAGCGCCGGGCTCCTCTGTGATTCCGCTCCAGCTCAGTGTGTGCCAGCGGGCAGGGATGCCCAGCCCTTCTCGTGCCGTAGCCCCCTTTTCTGAGCGGGCCTTGGCAAATCCCCTCCCCACCAAAGCCCCTTGGCTTTCCCAGGGCCAGCTGTCCAAGGCACTGACCTACGTGTGGCAGGAGGGGATTCTTTAAAAAAATCTTTCCTTGTTTGCAGACACGGCATTAGCTTTGATTTTTACTCGCCCACATATAATTTTTGTGCTGTGATGACATTTTAATTCACGCCTTTCTTGCTCTATGAAATGTTTAACTTACTGTGGTCTTTTTCTCTTTCCCCCCAGCTGTTTGTCTCGTGTGTGTGGTGTGCTGCCTGCCTCTAAGACCCCTCTAGAAGATAACACAACTTTACTGCCACGTGAGCTGCCTTCCAGCCCTGTGCCAGCAGCCACCTCTGCTCGCCCCACGGCACCTTGGAGGCACCCGCTTCACAAAACAGAGAAAGAAATGAGGGGCCTTTTAAAACCATCTAATGATTTTAATGTGTTGATTTTCCTAAAGCAAATGCCCCAGCCACACTAAAGTTCCCTCAAACAGAACAGTTCAGCTGGCATTTGTAAATCTGATGGGGCCTGGTTTGTGTCTCAGGTTCCCGAGGGAGATAGAGAACTCCTATTGTGCAGGAAATAGCTGGCCTGAAACAGAAACAGAGTTCTCTAAAGAGGACGCTTCTGGGACAGCAGATGCAGCGAGTTTCTCTGCACAAGCAGGTGGGGACTTTTTTCCCTCCAGTTTCTACAGTCTGTCTGAAACAATGATGACACTGTAGAAATAGGGGTAGAAATGGTGCCTCCACGGAAGCCCGCCTGGCATCAGGTACAGCTACAGCGTGAAAAGCTGTTCTTTAGTCCTTGTGTCCTCCAGTTATGAGACATCCCAGGAGGCTTTGAATCAGCCAGGGAGGCCGTACAGCCCTGTGGCCAGTGATCCTGTTGGCCAAGAGGATTTTCCTCCCCCTGATGTGTCAGCCCTTACCCCCTCGCACACGGTTCCTCCTGTGTGGCCAGCAGAGCATCGCTGCTGCTGCAGCCACTGTTTGCTTCCCTGTTTGTCCCTGCTGAGGTTGTGTGCCGCAGGCATTCAGAGCTGGTCGTGGTATTTCCAGCAGAAAAAGCTTCCTCCCGTTGCAATGGCACAGCCAGGATTTGTGTTAGTGCTGCCCTGGCCAGGCGAGGTTTGTGTTAAGATCAGGTGGGCTGGCTCCGTGGTAGCGCTGCACAGAGCGGCTGGTGGCTGCAGCTTGGGCTTCTGCTGCTGAACTGGTGAGTGTGCCCTCTCAAAACCAACCGAGTGTCCGCAAAATGTGCTTCTTTTTCTTCCATATAAAGAATAGTTTCTCCCTCCTGAGCAGGACTAGTGACAATGGTTAAAATGCAAAAGCAGATCCGCACCGGTGTCCCCACGATGGTCCCCTCACAAAGCAGCCGTGGGATGGGTGGCAGCCCCAGGGTTAGTTTGGTAGAACAATTCTGGGATGCAGATTTTGTTGGCTAAACCGGGAGATGAAGAGCTGAAACACTGCATAAGCCTTTAAAGGCTCACTGGGAGCGTCCCTGACTTAGCCTGTCGTTCCTTCTCCCTCCTCAGGTTTAGTTCACACCAAGTAACTGTGCTTCAAAGGAAGCCGTGTGAATAAACACCCTGCAGTTAATTTCTTGCCTTCAATTGCTTGCTCATTTGTGGATGACATGTAACATAGTCTGAGTTATTCAAATCACAACATAAGCACCCTTTGCACAGCAGACACTGCTTCTGAGGCTTTTAATTGTGGTGTTTATATTTTGCAATGTGTTGGTTCCTGTCTCCTTTAGCTAATATTGAATGATCTAATCTGTGTCTCGTAAACGAATCTATTTTAGCTCCACTAGAATAACCCCTTAATTGAAGGCATACAGGCAGCCTGTGATGGAAGAAGCAATGCTAAACAGTAAATACAGCTAATGGAACGATTTACGGTGTGTGGATGCTTTTAGCTTTGATGATACCCTGATTAGCTGAGCTGCTGTGTTTGATTTTAATTGTAATGAGAATTAATCGGAGAGCGCTGCACTATGGCAGCCCTGCAACGGTGTTTTCGCATCTCAGAAAAGTGAAAGCACCCATCCCAATTTAATGATTTTTGTTTCTTTATTTTACAGAAAAAAACTATGGATGTTTACAGGAGAGAGGTAAGTGGTCCTTCCCTCACTCTAGGTGTTCTTCCCATATGTATTGCTTACGTCGGTGTTGCATGGGGGCTCGAAGCCCCCTCTGCAGGGGTAAGCTCTTCTGGAAACGCCTGGGTTGGGTGGAGTGGCTGCCCCACGGAGCTTTTGGTCGATGTGCATTTCCTGCCTCTGCACCTCCCGCTGCAGGCAGCCAGCAGCTCTCCCAGGCACGGGAAGGCTCAAGCAAGGACAGCCACCAGGGATAAAATCCAATAGATCAAAATTAGCGGTGGGGAAATCGTAGGAGATACATCCAGTGGCGCCAGTGTAGAGACAGCCCAGGATCAATGATAATTACATGCTAAATCATCCAGAACATTTGTAGGTGCCTAGAATGGTAGCTATTATCCAATTTTTATGTAGCACGGGGAGTGCTTTTTAATTACTTGCACATTGCAAAATGCTCTTTTGACACTTGCAATAAGCTCAGTGAGAACAGCCATTTACTAAGACAGTTTAGGAATTCTCTGATTCCTTGGACATCCAATAATTAGGGAAGAAGCAGTCCCTGATGTAATTAGCCTCACTACCTGGGAGAGGGCATGTTGAGGCTCAGATTAGATAGTCTTGTCTTAACATCTCCATGCTTCTAACCATGGACATGTCTGATCCCTCTCAGATCATGTACTATCAGCAGGCCATCATGAAGTCCAGAGTGAAATCTTCTGTCTCTCTTGGAGGGTAAGTCCTGATTTCCTTCTGTCCACACATTAATTAGTCTTCAGTGCTCATCTCCTAATGAGATGATTAAGCTATCTGCACCGGCAGCTGGTGACTCAGTGGGGGGATCATTGTGGTGGCCACACGCAGTGGTGTTTGTGCTGTCTGGGTTGTGTGTTGCCTGGGCCAGGAGGCACAAGGTAGAGGAGGGGTCAGAGTCCCACTCGTGATGAAGGCTCTCTGTGGGAGCTAAGGGGAGCTTTGCTGGGAATGTCTGTAGAGGAGCACCACCAGCCTCTCAGTTGAGATTCCCTCTGAAACCGAGAGATGTTCAGACTGGTGAGGACTGGACTGTGGCTCCCGGGGCCCAGCACAGCTCTGCATCTGGAAAAGCAGCTGCCTAGAGGCAGTGTCCGTCCTGCGCCTGTTCCTGTGCGGGACGAGTAACAGCAGAGACAGACTGAGCCCCTCTCCCTGGTCCCCGGCTGGACTCAGCCCCAGCGAGCGTTCGTGCTTGCATGGTGGTGGTCACCAGAAGGCAGCAGAGCTGGGGAAGCCTCTGGTAATTCTGTATTGTGAAGGAACACACTCCATGAACATCCGAGCAATTAATTAGCAATGCCTCTTCTCAGTGTGAGCATTTCCTGATCAGATTCTTGATGAAGCCAATTAAGTGCACACTCCTAGCACTAGCCATTAGTGCGTTTGCCACAGGCATTTCTTACCTGGAATCCTGTGTGCTGGCCAGCTGCCTGGAGGTGCAGTCACAGCACCAGCCTGGTCACATAGTCATCGCCACCCAGAGATTCATATCCCATCTCAGATAAATGAGGTGCTCAGGCCTGTTCCCTGGGAGAAGACAGTGGTGGCTGAGTGAAGTGGGAGGAAGACTCTGGGAAGCAGCGCTGTCTTCAGAGAACCATGACTTGCCAGGCACCAGCAGTTCTGCTCATTTCACCCATCACTGACTGCCAGATCACTTAAAACTCTCCTGCCTCAGTTTTCCAAACTGTGAGCCGGAGCTGGGGACACCGGAGGACCTTCCAGGAGTTTTATGATGCTTAACTGTTTGTCAATGGAGCTTTTCATATGTTAGTCCTAATCTTCTTATGGATAACACCTATCACCTAGATGAAAAAGTCCTCAGGAAATTTGGATCTCCATCTCAGCAGCAGGATTGAGTCCAAATCAAATGACTGTTGATGAGGATAAGAGCAGCAGCTAGATAGTGTGCATGCATCAGAGCATTGCAGTGATTCAGGAGGAGCTGCAAAGCACTAATTGTTAAAAGGACAGGGCAGTGTTACCTGAGTTGACAGGTTTAGATTCGTAGCTTGATTAGAATATATGGATTGGAGTGAGTTATGCGGGTGCTGAGTGCCCTGGCATTTCCAGTGAGAAGGAAGGATCGAGCACGTTGGTGCCGAGCTGCGGTATGCTTTGTGCAGCAGTGCTGTATAATTGCAGGATCTGTGCCAAGGTGCCTGTTAGCAACGGGTCCTTGGACAGTGCTCTCCCAGCTTCAAGCACATGAAAGCAGTTTGGCCTGGAAGGAATTTTAAACGCAGAAACCAGATGATTTTTTCAAGAATGAAAAAGGGAGGAGAAAGCTAAAATTCCAGGACATTAGTGAAATCGGTTGTAATTACAAGTCTGGCCAACTGAGAAGGTAGGAGAAGTGTTTGTCTGGTTCCTGCTGGGATAGAGATATTTTTGCTTTGTGCCAAGCCCTTAGAGTCATTTGCAGAGGAATGAGCCATGCGGTAGGTGAGCGGAGGAACAGAGAAGCCAGGCTGTGCCCTCAGCGCTCCCTCACCTCTCCCGCAGCTCCCTGGGCTCTCCCACACCCCACGGGAGGGCTGCCAAGAACCCACTCTGAGCAAATACTTATTTTCCTCTTCTCTGGCACTTTCCTCTCTGTAATGTGTGGCAAAAGCATCTCAGCATCAGGCCTTTTCCACTTGGTTGGAGAAGGAGATAGAAGCCGTTTGAGGGCTTAGTCCCACTTCCTTGAAATGAAGAGGCAAAAGGAGGGGGTGGAAGAGAGTCTTGTATCTCCCTGGGCTTGAACTGACAGATTCTCTGCTTTGAAAGACAACCAGGAGATTATTGTTTGGGAAATGAGAAAGATGTACTGAGCTGATGAATCAATTTTTCTCACAAGGCAGGGCCCACATTCCGGACCCCCGTGCTGATAGGGCTGCTGCTCTGAAGACATCTCTAGTCTGTGCAGCCATTTATCTGGTTGTGCTGTGCAATTCTGCCTGCAGATTAATGTTGTGATTCTGTTGGATTTACTCACAGGCTTGTGAAATACTCTGAGCAGTTCCTCTCCAACGATCCCATCCTGTCTGGATGTCTCCCCAGCAACCCCTGGGTAACAGACGACACCGAGTTCTGGGATCTCAATGCAAAGCTGTATGTATTTGTGTTCTTTTGCCAGCTTGTGGTTTACATTGACCTTTATGCTGATAGAAATCAGAAAAGGGAACCGCTGATTTCATCATGATATCTGGCCTCTGATCATGGGCAGGGAAGTGTTCCCTTTCTGGCATGGCTTGGCCAGGCTAAAGAAACTCTCTTGGGAATACTCCACGCTGAGCTTCCAGCGTTATTTTCTTCAAGTGGAGCCTTCCTTAACATCACAGAAATTCCTAGACTGATGATGGGAATATGTGCTCATCCCCTGCTGAGGGGGTCTCATCCTCCCCTTGGATGAAAGTCCACTTTTACTAGCGCAGGAGTGGAATATGGCCAGTTATGCTCAGGTATAGCACTTGGCTTAGCATCAACCTCGCTAAATTACATGCTGCCAATGGTGTGGCAACTCAGGGTTCAACCCCTGGCCCTTGGTCTTTGCTCACACCTCGGGCAGCTTTTTTAGGAGGGAGTTTGGGTTGGAGGCACATACTGGCTGTCCCTCCCTTCGCTGAGGTCTCCCTTGGTTTTCCATTCGGATAGTATTTGCTAATTACGCAGTGGTATCTCTGTGCTTGAAGCACACAGCGTGTTACTGGTTCTCATTTGAGACCAGCAATCCTGTTAGAGTGATAATATCCCATCAGACAGCCCCAAAGGATACCTTCACAGATCGCCTTTATGAGAAGCAAAGCTTTGGGCAACAACCAGCGCCTCCTCCAGAATGGGACTGAGTCAAACCTCCAGCAAAGCTGGGCCGTCATTGTGAGAGCAGCATAAATCCGAGATAAATCCTCATCCCACTGTGTACCAAGTTGTTTAATTACAACTCACTTAGTGGGCTGACTTTGGGAGCTCATTACAGCATTCTGGAAAACTGAGTGCTGTGAAGTCTCTTGGCGTTCCAGCAAAGGGCATTTTGGTTTTAATTAATCTGCCAATTAGATGGGCCACATGAAACTGGCAGTGCTGTTTGTTTTCGACCCATGCAGAGTGGAAATCCCCACCAGAATGCGTGTGGAGCGATGGGCCTTCAATTTCAGTGAGCTGATCCGGGACCCGAAGGGTCGGCAGAACTTCCAGCTCTTCCTGAAGAAGGAGTTCAGCGGTGGGTCTGCTGCGTCCCTCCCTGTGTCCCTGCCTCGGCCACCCAGCAGCAGGGAGCCTGGTGGGAATCCAGGCCTGTGCAGTAGGTGCTGTGAGGCAAGACAGTGACAAAGCCACCGAGTAAAGGCAGCAGAAGTGACTCTGGAGGCAGTGGCTGTGCAGCCAGTGCGGGCAATACCATCTAGTGGCACAGGACACAAAATACAGCCCAGGGCCCTCCCGGTGCGCGGGGACTGGTCCCAGGCAGGCTGGAACCGCCTGGATTCACAGGCTCTTACAGGTAACATTGTCCCTGAGCAGAGGACGGGGGAAAGTTGTTTTCCTCCTTCAGTCCCAAAGGGATTTTCATGGTGGCTGTAAGAATTGGAGAGGCTGAACTGGGGCCAACGCATACTGAGTCAAACACACTCAGTTTAGGAGTTAATAAAGGGGACTGTGTTTTCCTCAGTCTCGCTCTCTGCTGACTGCATCCTTGTTTCACAGGAGAGAATCTGAGTTTCTGGGAGGCCTGTGAGGATCTCAAGTATGGAGACCAATCCAAGGTCAAAGAAAAAGCAGAAGAAATTTACAAGTGAGTGTGATAATTCTGCATTCTTAAACTCTTTGTACAGGAGTCCCATCACCATCCTCCACACACTGTCGTTTTCCACATGATTTATTTCTGAGACTTCTCTTTGTAAGCTGCCATCAAATGTGGCAGTCCTGTGTCCCCATGTAGGAAAGGAGCTTTTGAAGATGAAAGCACAAGTATTGTTTTGTTATAGTTACTTTTCCACTCTGTTCTCCACTCCACACCATTTAGGTCTTAGCATGTAATTTAAATAGAGGTGTGGAACAGCAAAGGCCTAGAGGCTGCCACAGGGAGAGTGGGCTAATACTGGTTTATATTGTGTGTTACCAGTGCAAGGGGAAGTACTGCAGGTCACGCTGCTGAAGAGGAAATTGACTGCCCAAGATCAGGACAGCAAATTATAGTGGGGAGCTGAAGGGACTTTTCCTTTCATGAGCAGACAGAGGAATCTCTGGGAATTTTCCAGCTGATAATGGCACTGTTGATTCCTCCTCCTTGCAGGCTCTTCCTGGCTCCAGGAGCAAGGCGCTGGATTAACATTGATGGCACAACAATGGGCATCACAGTGAAAGGCCTCAAGCACCCTCATCGCTATGTTTTAGATGCTGCTCAGACCCACATTTACATGCTGATGAAAAAGGTTTGTTATTTGTTTCCAAAGCCTTAGGGGGATTCCAGTTCTCTGGGCCTTTCCCTGCCCTTGTGTGCTCTCAGCTGTCACTTTCAAGTGGCCTTTCTTTGAAAATCCCTCAAATTTGCTGACTTAAGCAAGAACTGGTCCAGGCCTTTGTAGTTTGCTGCTTCTTCTTCCCTCTAAGGCAGCCTGTCCCCAAGGTGATGGGGGTCAGGTGGCTGCTGGAAGTCCTGCTCGGTCACCAGCTCATTCAAAGCTTGAACAAATCTTTGAACTTTATTCATTTAGTACCACTGTGTGTGTGACAGCAGGTGTCTCTCTGGGGGGATGCTTGTATCCAACGGGATTTCAGCAGCGGATGGGAAAGGTAGCAGCAATTGTGATATAACTGCATGAGTTTTGTACCAAGAGCATAACCAGACATGGCCCATCTCAAGTTTTACTGAGATTTTTCACACATTTTTCTGTGGTTACATTGATAGACACCCTTCTTTTTGGTCAGACTGATGCAAGACTGCAGGCTGATGTCAGTGTACTGACATACTGATGTCATGGCTTTCATTAGATCATGGTGACCACAAATAACCTGTAACTCCTCCTTATAGCAATACAAAATGCATTTAGCAGAGCAGCAGCTAATGCACGTTGACACTGAAAGCAGCAGAACTACACTGATTTTCACCATTTGCTGAAAAGTTTGGCTCCTGAAACATGAGCACCTCACCTTGCAACGACTGTGAGACACCACGGGCCTGGGCTAAGCTCAGTTCAGACCTTTTTGGTCTGGATCTTACTTGGGAAGCTTTGTTGTGAGGTGGGAAATCCTGGGAATTTTACAGCAAGATGAAAGGGTATTGGTTTAAATAGCTACATTTGCCTGAAAGATGCAAAGTCCCTTGGGCTGTTTGGGGGAGATTATCTCCTTCCCAGCCTCCCTGGCTCCTGAGCAGCTGTATTTGGTGGTGATTTTAATAAGGGTGTTTGCAGCCCATAACTACCAGTTTCTCTTTTTTCTCCTAGTAGGACTCCTATGGCCGCTATTTAAAGTCTCCAATATACAAGGAAATGCTGGCCAAGGCTGTTGTGCCACAAGAGACTGTCAAAAAAAGGCAAGTGAAACTGAATGTAATTGTGGGGTTTGTTTTTCTTGTTGTAGCAAGGGTAGAAAAACCCTGAGTTGCAGCAAAATTACTATGATTTAGATGTCTGCTTAATTAAATAAAATTTTTCACTATAAAGATGCCTTGCTTTGAGACTGGCTATGCTGCGTGTTTGTGAGCCCTTTGGAAGTGGCTTGTGTGCAGTCAGAATTGACCTGACGATGGCTCGGCTGCCTTGTCTGTTGGGTCTGGTTTGAAAGGCTGTGATTGTTGAATTAACCATGGCTCCTTTCCTGGAAGGAGAGAGCAGTGTGTACAGGGCATGGGAAAACTCCCACCCACCAAACGCTGGCTGCCAGAGGAGACACTGAGCCACCGCAGGGTCCTCCGTGGGCTCTGCTCCACGCTGCCTGGGAAGTGAAGGTGACAGGCAGCCTCATGGGAGCAAACAGCATGTTACCTGCCAGTGACTGCTGGCAGAAGGTAGACAGTCTTAGAAGGGGCAGGCTTGAAATGGCTCTTTCCTGCCCAAGATGAAGGTTGTATAGTGAATTCAGGCCGTTTGAACCGCAGTTGCTTCTTAAAGCGGAGCGTGCACTGTCGGAGCCAGACTGGGTGGTGTGCTTTCTCTGTTCCTCTTCCACTCATCCACCCAGCAAGCAAGAAAGAGGAATCATGGACACTATTGTTTCATCTAAAGCCTGTTTCGAGTTGGCAGAAAAAGCTCTCCTGCTGTCTTGCCTGGGGTTTGGTTAGATTTTCCCTGGGCTGCACATCACAAGGTCGCTGGCAGGTGCTGGTTGGTGCTGGGGACTAATTCGTGTTTGTCAGTGCCCGTTGTGGAGACACAACACGCAGCATCCTGGCTAAGCTAAAGGGCTCGTAGCTCATCCAGAGCCTTCCGCTGCTGCTGGTAATGGCCTTGCTCAAGCAGGTAGCGGGTGGCTTTTTGGGGTATCACAGACACCAGAAACACCTGTACTGGTCCGTACCTTGACCTTACTGAGGCCACTAGAAAAATTCCACTGGTGGCAGTTGTTGGGCTTCACACTGAGAGTGAGTGACGTGCAAACACTTAAAACAAAAGGAGTGATGTACCGGCCATCTCCTGGCCCTGGAGTCCCTCCTGAGGACCAGGAGCAGGACTGCATTTACATTTTTAGCAGTCCTGTAGCTGATGTGTGGCACTGAGTCACTGAGTCCTGCTTTTAAACCACTTCGTCCTCATTTCCACTTCTTTGTTGTTGTGAGGGTGACAGTGGCACGTCCCTCTCTGTGTCTGAGCTTGCCCTCCTGGTAAGTTTTCTTACCAGGAGTGAGTTTTTGGTGCCCTTCTGCTTTTCAGTAATGCCCTGCATCTTTCTCTCTCTCTCTGTCCAGCTCCACCTTCCCGTTTGGACGCCGTCACCTCCGCTCCAGCCCCAGCCCTGTCATCCTGAGGCAGCAGGAGGAAGAGGCCAAAGCCAAAGAAGCCGCCACCACCGTGGACATCACGCAGGTCATGAGCAAGCTGGATCGCAGGAGCCAGCTCAAGCAGGAACCTCCCAAGTAGGCTCTGAGCCCTGCAGGGCACAGCGCAGGGAAAAGACAAGCTGAGGCTGGTGTTGAGCTTCGTCTCCCCTTCCTGAAGGTGTCAGTGCTGCTTTAGGTTTCCCAGGCCGGCTCTGCCAGCAGCCTGCTTCCTGCACGTTGCCATGGCTTCTGGAGCAGCAGATGTCACTTCCCAGGCATGTCAGGCATGGGAGTGCTGCCGGAGCCAGGCCGCTGGCTCTGCCAGACTTGGGGTGCAGGGCCCCGGCTCCCTCCTTGCACACCCCAGAGGGGGGATGCCTCCTGGCTGCCCTGAGCCCCCCAGGAGGCTGGGCAGCCCGGCCACCTCTCCCTGCCTCCTGCTCCTCCAGGAGCTGGGATGGCACAAGGCAGAGGAACGCTCTACTGTCCCAGTCCTTCGGGTTCAAATCAGCCTTCCTCAGAGCAGAGGTGGTCCACGTTGGAGTGCCTCTGTGCTGGCATCCATCCTCTCGGGGGGTCTGCACCCTCCCAAGGGGTGCACGTCCCGCACCCCCTGAGAGGAGCACACCCCTCACCTCAAGTGCACCTCCTAACCAGCGAAGGAGCCTCAGGCAGCAGAGCCGGGTAGGCTTCTTGTGAAAACATCAGGATGAGGGTTTCTGAAGCTTTGGGTGACCCTTTGAATTTTAATGATGCTCCCAAGTGTACCCCTGGCACGTTGGGGATGCTCAGTGGAAGGCTTTGCTCTCCCCTGAGCCCCCCTACCCAATCAGGTGGGTGTGCAGCCACAGAGAGCCTGCAGGAGGGCTTGGGAGATGCAGCCACAGCTCTGTGTTTCTTTTATCAAATCCTTCCTGCCTCTTGTCTTGTCTTTTTCCTGCTCTTCTATTTTCTGGTGTTAAAGAAACCTAACGGGAGGTAGTTCCAGTTGTCACTGGCTTGTAGCCCAGGGGCAAAGAAGAGCCAGGGCAGAGATGTTAGGAGCTGACTTCAACTTTAAGTAGTGCTTTTTTCATTTGCTCTGTCTCTTTTGCTCTTTAGAGTGAGGCAACCTAAACAACTACGGTAGTGCTAAAGAGCTCAGGGAGATTCCAGGCTTTGCTGGGAAGCCCCGGTGTGTCTGGACCAGGCCAATGATTACCAGAAGTGGGAAGATTCCTGCAAAGTCCAGTAAAGGGAATTTTGGCCGGGGCGGGGGG
>JAOXJM010000003.1:36418160-36431633 GCA_026413425.1 Tringa solitaria
GAAACAGAGGGTCTGGATGGGAAGGACTGAGGTCCGGGAAGCTTATTCACTCCTGTTTCATTGTTCATCCATTTTTACTGCTGATGTCATTTTACAGAAGATGGGAGATGGAGGAGGCTGGGTGTGAGTGGGAGCCCTCGGGTACCAGGGCTCCTGCAGACCAGCCCCTCGGGACAGGGAGACAGTCAGGGCTGTGTCTGATCAGCTTTGAATGGTGACTCTTGCCCTCCCTGTGCGTGTTATCAGGGGCAGAATCAGGGCTGTGTGCTCTGATCTGGTGTCACTGCAGAAGTAGTCCCCTGCGCTGTGCAGCTGAGCTGGGGAGATTTTCATGACCTGCATTAACCTAATGGTGATAAACCTTAGAGGAACTGAAACCACATTGCGTGAGTCGTGTGCTCTGGTGGCAAGGTCTGCTTGCTGAGTCTCTGCTCTTATTCCCAGTGGAAGCAGTGGCAAATACTGCAAAATCGTAAGGGTGAGCAGGCTCAGACCATACATTTTTCAATTCTGCTTAAAATCACAAGGCTTTTTAAGGTGAGGTACTGAGTACCATCAACCTACCTTGACATAGAGCACTGAAGGAGAGTCAAGAACTGGACAGCGTTGGTCCAAAGCTACTTGGGTGTGATGAGCCCTACAGTCTCGTCAGAGTTTGTCTAACATGGAGCACTGAGCACGTTGGGATTGCTAGTGTGCAGTAACATGTGGGAGATGAAGTCAGGGTATAAATAATAAATAACAAATCTGTGTGTTCCAGTCAGTCCCTCTGATTCTACTTCTGTTTTGTTCAGCTTTGCTTTTCATGTTCTCTCTATCCATTCCTTCCTCTGATTTTTCATCATCTCAGCTTTGCCTCGCTGACACGGGTTAATGCTGCGTGCTCTGGAGTCACTGTGCTTGTGCAACACCAGTCCTGCACTTGCAGGCAGAAGCTGGCTCTGTTCTGCTTCTGGGCTGAATGAGCTGGCGTGACCCAGTGTCCCGCTCCTCGGGCCCTTGCTGTTCGGTCCCCAAAGAGGAAGGTCGCCTGGTACAAAGTGTGACCGTGGTACAAACTGAACTGCACTTTGTGCCAGCCAAGAAATTGTTTGTTTCCATTGGAAATCAGAGCAATATGTTGTTTCATTTTTTGGCCATCGCTTCCATGCATTCATCTGTCTAATAAAAATAAATGTAGAAAATGAAAAAAGAACCGAGTTCATCCTTCTCTGTCTTGTCTCAGTGTGTTCATCCTTCACTGTGTCATCTCCCTGCCATGTGTGCATGCATCTTCTGTATGTGCCTCTCCTCTCATCACTTCTCTTTGGACACTCGAGCTGCATTTCATTTCTGCTGGGACTGAGTCCTTGGGAAGCGGCGGGGGGGACCCCGGCCTGCAGCATGTCCTCTGCTGAGCCGTCTGTGCTCGGCCGCGTCCCGAGGGCTGAATTAGCTGAGCTGGAGACTTCACAGCACCAGCCAAGGGACGCTGGTGGCTTCTTGTATTATCGGTCATCAGGGTTTGGAGCTCAGTGTCCTATTTCTTGGCCGCCGCGGCAGCCAGCACACTGGTGCTTTGGGCGTGACATGGTTACGCTGTTCACAACCGAGATGACATTCTTGGGATAGACTCCTCCGTGCCTGCAGCTAATTGTTGTAAGGAATGAGACAAGCTGGTGTCTCCCAGAGCATCCCAGTGGGTGTGGGGCCGGATCTGTCAGTGCCCGCTGAGGCCGGTAGCCATGACCCTGCTACTTTCCACAGGCAAACGGCGAGGGCTCCGCTCTCCCGCTGTGGGGGGGCAGGGAGGGGGCCAGAGCTGCAGGAAGGGGGGACACCGTCCCGGGGTGGGCTGGGGTGGCTGCCGGCTGCCTCCCAGCTGAGCCCTGTCTCTCCCAACAGCACTGGTGGCACCCGGCCCTTCTCCTCCAAAGGCAAGATGCTGGTGGCCTCCAACGGAGGAGAAGGCTTCTCCTTCTGAGGAAGCCTGGGGAGGGCAGCCACCGCCACGCAGCCCCCCCCCCGGCCTGACTGAGCCTCTCTCCTTTTCCTCCCCACAGCGGTGCCACCTCGCCTCCCCGGCCCCCCACCTGGCTGTCTACGCCGGCACCCCGCCATGGCCGCCTGCCTGCCTGCCCCCTGGCCCCAGCAGCCTGGTTCCTGCCTCCCCCGGCCCCCCGGCCCTGCCCCACGGCACCGCCTGCCCCTCACCCATCAGCGTGGCCCTAGACAGCACGGCGGGCCCTGAGAGGGACCCTGGGGGGACCGGCCCCTTCCCCTCCGGCAGCGGGAAGTCCCGTGCGGCCGCCCTGTCCTTCGGCCGGTTCCTGAAGAGGGGCTGCTGGACCTCGCCCGTCCTGGCCACGCTCTCGCCCAAGTGCCCGGCCGTGCCCCACGGGAAGGTGCAGCCACTGGGCGAGCGGGAGCGGCGCCTCCGGCAGGACACCAAGGCAGTGAGCAGGTAAGCACCCTGCGGGCTCCCGGCCGCCCTCGTGAAGGGCTGGCCTCTGAGACCGATTGGGTTTGTAATTAGGTTGAAATAGTATTGTCTGAGCCCACTGAAGTGGGCTTTGTGTTTCATATTCCAGTCAGCTATCGCCATCTCAGCCCCTTGTCTGCCTGCTGTGGGGCTGCCTGTCATGGCGGCTGCCAGGAGCAGGCACCGGTGCCGCTCCTCCCTGGTGCCAGGCAGGAAAATGGAGGTGCTGCAGCACTGGCCCCGGGGAGCAGTGGGCTGTGTGGCTGCTGGGGTTCAGACCGTGGCCTCACCTCTCCTGGGGACACACAGGCACCCGTACCGCCCGTGTCCTCCTGCCCCATGTCCTGAGCCCCCTCACACCGGAGCAGGCCGGAGGACATGGCGGCCCCTTGCACGAGACACTCCTGGCTCAGCATGAAGAGACGTCTGTGTTTGCCCCCACATCGAGAGGCGTGAGGGGCTGTGGGGCCTTGCTGCCCCACGTATCTTAACAGAAGTTGTTGTTTACCCAGTTTGGTTATTTTGGTGGCTTTGGAGACGAGCTCAAGATCTTTGCCCCAGCAGAGGGGGTGGAGCGTTCAGGTACCCAGGGACCCCATCTGTCCCTGCGGATCCTCCCTGCCAGGCTGGGGGGGGGCTGCGGGCCCGGCCGATGGCTGCCGCTCCTGAAACTGCCTCTAAACCCCACCATGGCGTTTGTGCTGCCTGGCACACACCAGGCCTCTGGAAGCCTCTCTTCCCCTCGCTCCTTGCGCTTGCTTTCTGTTCTGGATGTGTTCTCTGGTGAGAAACGGGCAAGAGCCCGTGCCAGCCATCCCTCTCCGCTGTGCTCACGCCTCCTCTTCATGGTGTAAAGCCCCCAGGTTTTACTTTTGATCCCTGAATTTTGAAAATTGCTCATATATTCATGTTAGTTCTCAAGTGCCGGTTCAGGTTTGGTTTAATGATTTGAAATTCAGAGGAGACCCAGAAGTAACAAGGGAGGAGAAATCTTGAGGGAGAGTCATGAAACATTTGTCATTCCAGAGCAGGTTGTGTAAGGACGGGGATTTTTTGCCTGGAGAGGCTGTCACTGTCGAAACCAAATCCTGTCCCTGTCCCTCACTAAGAGTAACGTGTCCTCAACCCCTGTTAACCCACCTCTGCTGCTGACCAAGTGGATGAGTCCACATTATAAATTCAAAAGCACAAATCTGAGGGCTCCTTCTCCACCTGGCTCCGCTGTGCTGGAGCTGTGTCACACAGCAGTTTTGCTTCAAAGGGGTGGGAGTGCACATATCCTTCATTTTCCGTCTCTGCGGGCTTGTGCCCAGGAGTTTTGCTTTGGGATTTGGGGTTTGAGCAGTGGAAAACTCAAAGCCAGACTCCGTGCTGCGTGTTCGCTCTCTCAGAGAGTACATCAAAAAGTGCCGTATGCGTGATGAGTTTTTATTTCACAACACAGCTTCTTCCAAATAAAAATGGATGCTCCTTTGGAGAGCCGAATCCACCCTATAGGCTCTGCGGAGGGAGAGGACAACCACCACCGAGCTTGTAAGGACTCTGCAAAGGAGGTGATCTGCCCTTGGGAGAACCCCATGGAAGAGGGAAGAGCTGGGTAACGAGCAGCCCAGAAACGGACCATCCCTTTCTAGGCCGTGTGTGGTTCAGTACCTGGGCCATGCTGTTGAAGAAGTGCATCTGAACCGTCCTTCAGCATCGAGGAAGCTCAGACCACCGCAGCTCTGAATAACGGACCCGTCTGTTTGAAATTCAAGAATTTGAAGAATTTTTGGACTGGTTTTCTTTCCTATCTTTGGTCTGTTCAGATCTGCTCATTACAAACTTCTTGATAAATGAACCTTGTTTCTTGCCTTATAGCAGATGGGGAATTTATGTGTATATTTATATCCTGGGAAATGGTGTCTTATCTGAATTACTTGCTTGGCCATGAGGTGTCAGCACGCTGTACACAGCACAGCTGGAGCAGAGCTGGCAGGCATTTTTCAGAGTAGGACTCAGATTTCGATGCCAAGATTGGGGCATGTTTATGTCCCCAGCTTGGGTCCACCTCTTATTATTAATCATTTTTTAATTTTAAAGCAAGTTCATTAAGAGACAGCTGATTGCTGGGGAAAATAAAGCGAAACCCTCATGAGGAGCTGTGTACTGTGTGGCATAGCATCGTTCCTGAATCCAAACCAAAACTGATCCCGAAGAGCAGGCAGTGCAGGAGGAGAGCAAAGGCTCCAGGGCACTTCTGCATTCGCTCAGTCTCCCTTTTGGGGCCTCTCAGCGCCAGGATGGGCCTTGAAACCATGACCTGAACTGCACCCCAGCAACACCTGGGAAGCTCCAAAACAAACCTGCGTTTTGTGCCTCTCCAAACCTAAATCAATGCGTTGCCACAGTCTTTAACTCTGTTGTGATTCAGGAGTGTTAAACGTTCCTCTCCTTACGTTGTGTTAGTGTTTGAAGGTATTTTTTTGTTCAAGCGCAGAGGGCATTCCTAGATGTGTGTGTGGTGTGGGTCGTTGTTCTGTAATTTGGCCGTGTAGCCTGTGACTTTCGATGCTGCTCTTCTGTATTTCCAGTTGTAAATGGAGCTTTGCCTGTGTGGCTGGTATGGTTCTTCCTGCTGACTTCTGCTGTGGGATTTACTGTCTCTCCTCACACATTCTCAGTGGTCCTCGTGTCCCCCAGGTCTGGGACGACACTTCTCATTACAGGGCAGTTTGGGAAAATCAAGAGGCTGTTTCTGTACCCAAAGATTCTTTCCCAGGGGAGCAGAAAGACACACCACCCCAAAGCAAAGGTGGGTTCAGCCCCACACCACCCGTGGTGCTTCTCTTGTACCCACGTGTGTTTGCTCTCACTGGCTTTGCTCTGTCGGGAGGTTCTGGTTCTGCTCTGGCAGTCACTGCCAGTGGCCACCTATTACTCACGAGAGACAAATGTGGTCTCTTCTGCGATTGTTTTCGTTGAGTATTGTTACTCAGCAGCTCCTGGCTGGGCACTGGTAATGTGTAATCCAGGAAACACAGTGACAGGAAGCCATCGCGATGTCTGAGAGTTAGTGATATCACATTTAATATTATGTACATGTTATAAGAGCACTAATATTTCTTTCATTGATTTGGGGTTCCTCTTGTGCGCCTCCTTCTCCGCCTTCTACTCCAGCGGCCACAGATCAGCAGTGTGTGCCTGGGGCTGGGACGTGGGTCACGCTCCCTGCAGACAGTGAGCGCCGTCACGTGGACCCCATCTGTGGTTTCCTCCTCTTCATCACCGCCGGCGTGCACGGAGCCGGGGTGGGCACTCAGCACCCACTCCCCAGCCTGCCTTCCTCCCCGCCTCGGCTCCACGCACCCCCAGCTTGCTGAGGGAGACGCACGTCCTGTCCCAATCTCACAAGCTGGCGAAGGCGAGTGCTCCCCGTGAGGAACTCGGGCGCTCGCGGCCGTGCTGGCTCTCCGGTGGTGCACACATGGGGAATGGGAAGCTCATGATCTCTGGTGACTTGTTCTGCTCCTTAGGGGACAGACTGCGAAGATCTCCCCTTCTTTGCCAAGGAATTAAACAGTGTCTTGGCCTCACGCTCATCTTCTAAACCAGAGGAAGGACTTCAGGATCCAAAACTGTCAGGGCTTGGACACCTTGATGCGATTTCATCCAGAGAGAGAGGTACACAGGTGTCCCAGGGCCAGCACTGGGGGTTCCCAGCCTTTATCCCTTCAGGGCACTGCCTTTTTTCCCCAATATCTTTCAACTTGAGGACTCCCTGGGGGGGACAGGCCTCTGCACCGTACATCTCAAGCCCGTGCCTTGCTTTCTTTCTTTCCTCCCTTCACCTGTGGACCTCCCAGGTGCCTGCTGGCTGCGGGTTGAAAACCGCTGCTCCGGAGGCCCCGGCTCCCTCCTGCCACCGCGCTGTGCTCGCACGGTGACATCTGAGGATCTCGCCCCCGCTGGAGGCCTGGCGTGCTGGAGTCGGGAGCGCTTTCAGCTCTGGCAGTTCAAATCCCCTCGCTGTGCAGGAGCCCATTTAACGCTGCCTGGAGTCACCTGGAGGAATTAGCTCACTGCGGCAACTTAGACATCCAAGGTATTCCGATAATGTGAGGGATGTGTAAGGTTAATGACTGGAAAAAGTGATCGCTCCCTGTGGGCAGTTTCTCAGAAAACTCCCCGCTGCTCGGCTGACAGAAGAAAGGAGACTCCAGCAGCAGTGAGGAAGCCCCATGCCCTCGCCACAGCGGCTCCGCTCTCCTGCCCCCCGCAGCTGGGGGGCTCACAGCTGGCACGGACCCACGGAGCGGCCACGGCCCTGCTCTGGCTCCTTGGTGCTGGAAGAGTTTCCTGTGCTCCAGCTCTGAGCTGACGGAAGGGGGCCGCAATGGTAGGACTTCAGATATTGATCACATGAACCTGGAAGGAAGATGCTTAATTAGCCGTGTGTTCTATAACGCGCTCTGCTGTCACCTGTGGAGGTCCCACACCCCTCGTCAGCATGGGCTCCTCCAGCGGCTTTTGCTGAGACCCACATCTGCTGGGACTGGTTTGTGTGCTCGCTCTGCAGCCGTGGGCCAGCCCGAAAAGCCAGAGCAGCTTCTGGGGTTCCCCCAAGCCTCTTCCCAGGCTGCCTCAGCCATCAACCTCAAGGGGACACTGTTGGGATAGGATGGGAGCGAGTCCCGTGCTGGAGAACCTCAGCCTCTGGCTGGAGCGATGGGCAGGAGGTGGGTCCTGCGGCCTGTGCTGCCAGCTTTGGGGTGAGCCCTGCGCGGGGGCTGGGGTACACCCCACGCTGCGCCTGGCTGCAGGGTGGAAGGAGAGACGTGCGGAGGGCAGGGCCAGCGCGGTCAGCCTGATTAAAACATCCAAATTGGAGATGTGTTTTCCAGGTGATCGGCGTCTCTCAAGTCTCCCTTCAAGTGTGACATGTCACTCTCTCCTCTCCAGCTGGGACACGTGGCTGAAGTGCCAGGAACAGCGAGGGCCTGTTTTTCCTCTGAAGTCTTGGTCTGCGCATTGCTCAAGTCTCGTTAATTTAAAAATGGAACAAAGAATGCTCAGCATCCAGGCAGGATCAGGCCTGGGGAGCAGGAAGTACCAGCTGGCTCAGGAGAGGGCTCGTTCCCGTGAGATTCCCAGTGTGGTTTTGGCAGGCGGCGTGGTTGGGATAGCTCTGCGAGCAGGCTCTTCCTGCCTGAAATGCCAGCCCCGGCAGAACAGCTGACTCAGAGCACGACAGCTCTTCTCAGCATCCCCTCGCGAGAGGAGCCGTCAGAAACGCTCCTGACACCCCTGCCTTTACATTTTGTGAGGGTGGCTTGAAAGGCGAGGTGTAAACCCAGCCCGTGTCACGGTGCTCCTGGAAATGGTGCTGCGTGGGTGGAATTCACCTCTGGGCAGGGGCTGCATCGCACGGCGTCCCGCTCGCCGCCCAGAACAGCGTCTCAGTCCAGCTGCAGTGGTTCGTGGTACATTCAGCCCAACATCTGAATATCTGAGTGATGATAAATATAGTATGAAAGAGTCACCATGAATTGGCGTTTTGGGGGGCAGGAGCCTCGGGGATGCAGGAAGAAAGAAACTCAGTCCCCGGGGGAATTTTCCCCTTGCCGCAAGGGGTATGTTTTATGCATTTTGCAACGCGCCTGGCCCAGAAGCAGAGGTGAGCACCTCGCAGGATCCCTTCTAGGGTAGAGGTTCCCAAGTCTGTTCTGCATGACACTAAAGAGGAAAAGATAAGCTCTTGCAAGTCAGTTTACTTTTTAAAATTCATGTTGCCATAGCAGCTTAGCACACTGTCTTAAGTCCTCCTTCTTGCAAAACTTTGATCACCATGAAAACAGAATTATGTTGTTCTCCAACATGTTCTACATATAAATATATCGAAGTTCCGATAGTTCATGCTTCAACATCTCTGCAAAGACCTCTTTTATTTCTCTCTCACAAAAATTTTCTCTGGCCAAAGGACAGTATTTTAAATCCTCATGCTGCATCCAGCTCAGTCTTGGTGTAAAGCTGGCTCCTCAGCATCTCCGTGGTCCTGCTGCTCGTGTTCCCAGCCGAGGTTCTGGTTCCAGTGGTTTCTCACACACTCTGATACACCACGGCACTGAAGCCCAGCCACTGACTTCTGTCCCCAGAATTGCAGGAATATCCTCTTTCCTTGGCCCTGCTCTTTGGCCATCAGCCTGGTCTCTTCCCTAGAGTATTAAGAGAGCACAAATTCCCCTGAAATCTCTATCCACTTGTTATCCAGCAGGAGCACTGGGCTGCATCATCCCCGCTCACCTCTAGTCCCATCACACTGGGTTCCCTCTGTCTCCAGGGGGGCAATCGGTCACCCCTCTTAGGATGGGATGAATCAACCTTGGAAACAGCTTATTCCCTCCATAGGCTCTAGGGAACTAACTCCAGACTGGACACAACTTCTGATAAGTGGAATTGGTGACATCTTATATCTGGGTGGGATTACCTGGCATCTGTGGCTTTAATGAGTTAGTGCATCCAACGAGCAGTGTGTGGGCACCTGCTGCAGAGCCGGGGGCAGGGCTCGGACTCTGCAATCCCTGCTCTAAGCCTTAGGAGACCTGCAGTTACTCTGCTTGTTACCCAAGAGCCTCCTTCTTGCTCCTGAACTTTCCCTCTCATGCATGTGCTGGGACCAATGGAAAGAACTTTAATAATTAAACACCGACACTTTAAATCCTGCTTAGAGCAATCCTTTTGTTTCCATCAGGTGTTCCATTTTTCTAGCTGCATTCATGCTGGCAATATTGGAAAAGACAAAAAAAAAAAAAAAAGGAAAATTAACCTAGACAGACAAATTCGCAGTAACAACCTGTGCAGTCATTTGGTTAAACAGTACATTACCCCAAGCAACCGTTTTGCTGTTGTTGTTCACACAAATCCATCTCCTCACCCCAGAGAAGACCCTTCCAGACCAGGACTGGGAAAGGTCACTGGGATTTTTATTAATGTTCACAGCCAGACTTCTTCCAGTCAGCCTTCTTTTTTTTTTTTTTTTCCCAATCAACTGAAGGGGGAAAAAAAAAGAAGAAGAAGAAAAAATTGGGGTAAAAGTTGAAGAACACTTTAATTTATAAGAAAAAGAACTAAATAATTGATGTAGTCATGGTGCCAAAGGTAATTTCTGCTGCTCCCTCTATCTCACAAAGACATTTAGCATTGATTGAGATCAAAGTATCAAAAACCCCTGCTGCTGAGCTGAAAGGCAAAACTTTCGGCTGCCTTTCTCCGCTCTAATAATATCGTCTTTATGTAGTTAATAAACTGCACACTTCAGTCAAACTATATCATTACAGAAGACTTAGGGAGCTAATAATTTAAAAGCAAAGAATTGCCTCTGTTCTTCGCTTTGAACTAAACAACATTCTGTTGAATGAGGGGGACATCAAAGCTTTGTTACTATTACCAATGTGGCTGGAGCATAGGGCCGCACAGAGTGTGTACTTCAGTCATCAAGAGAAAAAAAAAAAAAAGATTAAAGATATTGGCTTATCAACCCACAGGCAGAACCAGGTGTTTTCTTTTCTGCTGTGCAAGCATCAGGTGGTTTGCTTATCAATGAGTTTTCTTGTTAAATAGATGTACATGACTTAGGTTGATCTCTCCAATCCTGTGGCCCTTTTATTTTGTGAGCAATGTTTGAAGAAGTTGGGATGAGGGGCTGTTTGTTTGCGGGAGGACGGCTAATTGGGCCTTTTGTCAAGGACCAGCTCCCGTTCCCGCTCCGCTGACGCTCTCCCATTGTGCCGAGCTCTGCTGCAGCAGGTCTCCTCCCTGCTGCCCTCCTTCCTCCTGCACACGTGCCGTGGGGCAGCCCCTACATGTGGGGCAGCCTCATCCTCTGGGTTGGAAGGGACCTTTAAAGGTCATCTAGTCCTCTTTAGAAATGGGTGCAATGTTTCCCTTTTTCCAGTCACCAGGGGCTTCACCCGACTGCCAGGACTGTTCAACTGTCATGGAGAGTGTCTTGGCAGCTACATCAGCCAGTTCCCTCAGCACCTTGGGATGCATCTCCTCAGGTCCCACAGACTTCTCTGTGTTCAGGTTCCTCAGGTAGTCAAGAACCTGATCTTCTCTTACACTGGGAGGGACTTTGCACCCCCAGTCCCTGCCTTGCGGTCCATCCCCTTGAGACATGTGGGAAGAGAGGTTGCCAGTGAAGACAGGAAAAAAAGTTGTTGAGTACCTCAGCCTTCTCCTCGTCCCTGGTCACCACTTAGCCAGCCTTGCTCATCAGAGGGGTATGCTTTCTTTGACCTTTCTTTTCTGGCAGACTTACCTGTAGAAACCTTTCTTATTATTCTTTGCATCCCATGCCAGGTTCAGTTCCAGCTGTGCCTTGGCCTTCTGGACCCCATCCCTGCACATTCACTGCTGGATGTGCCTCTGTCCCCCACTTCCCATCTCATCCCCCCTGCTCCAGTTCCTCCACGCTCTCAGGGGAGCAGGCTCTGCTCTCCCAGGTCAGGAGAGGTGTGTCCCTGCACCCAAAGGAGACCCTCTGGGATGGCTGGGAGTGAAGGAGGCACCATGCTGCTCCGCTTCTCTGCGTGGGGAAAAAAGAGGGGACCTGCAGTCCTGCTGTTGCCTTCTCCAGCTGCACCATAGACAAGAACGGCTTCTTTCCCCTCTCACCCACACCACAAAGGTTTGCAGAGATCGGGCCACTGCCAGGAGTGGGTGTCCTCAGAGGCTCTCAAGCATGAAGATCCTAAATTTCTTCAAGGGTGTGTGAATCACTCATGCTCGTGCCAGTGATGCTTCCTTGCCAGATGTTTTTTCACCAAGTAGAGCACTGTGGAAGAGAAAGGCTTTCTTTCATAAATTCCAGTAAAACACAGAGTTTTTCCTGGGACATTGGACAGGGACAGAATCAGAAAAAACAGTCCAAGAGGACTTCAGGAGCTCTCCTCCCACCCCTTCCCTTCCACAGCAACATCTGCCCGTGTTGTGTCTGGGTCTCACTCCAGGTTAGACCTTCCACACTCCTTGGCTGGAGACGTTTGAATTCGGGGCTGTGATGTGAGCCCTGAGGTCTCACCAGGAGAAACAAGGTGACTCACAAGGTCAGCACTTGGGAGGAGGTGGCCTCTAAACCCTCCTGCTCTGTTCTCCTGTCCTGGATGGACCCTTGGATGTTCCAGGCAGGTCTGGGAGCTGGCAATTCGGTGTGGGTTCTATTATGGGATACTTGCACTTCTTAAATGCTGCTTTTCATTTGCATCAAAAACTCTCCTTGGTTCTTGGCGGTCTGGATCTCATCCCCTATTAAAGACTGGAATTTTAAAAAGGAGAAAATAATGGCTTATTTCAAAGTAACAATTCGACTGCTTTTTGAAATGCTGTCCTTATTCAAAACCACTTAAATTTATACATATTTCTAAGTCTTTATTATCCTCAGAGGCTGAACCAATTTGGATCTTGATTTCCACAAGTGTTCCCCTTGATTTCTGTGTCAGAAAGTTGAGATGTAATGTGAACAGATTGGCCGTTAACCATAGGTAACAAATGGTTTCCGGGGAATTATTGCTTAAGTTATTCTTTAACATACTTTGCAAAGCCTATTACTACAGGGAGAAAATTCATAGCAAGAACACTTTCAGACAGGGGTGATCTTCTGCTTTTCATTCTGTCGAGCTGTGGGCTGGCACGTGTGCCTGAGCACATGTGTCGACATATGTGCATGTGTGTGCTTTTGTGGGCTTCGTTATTTTTCTCAGTGGAAGTGGCTTTGCCATGCACCGAGAGTGATATTCCAACCCCACTGAATCGTTCTTTTTGCCTTTCATTTGGGTAAGACTAAAATTTTCATTTCTGAATTGGAAGAGGGTCTCTAGCAGGCACCCACACAGCTGGCACGCGTCTTATGACCAGAATAATGTAAACTGCCCTGTAAACAGAGGGCAACTCTCTTCTGCATCACCCCTTCTGCAGGCTAATGGGTGACCTGCAGTTACTGTGTGCTGGTGGTGCCTGTTGGTTGAGGACAGTAATAACCAAATGAAGAGGAGGGAAAAGGTCTTCTATGCGCTGTGGTTCTGACAGCATGTGGTTGACATGCAGACATAGTGCCAAAGGATTAAGAAATGTCTTCTGAAAAGTTGGTCTCATTTGCCAGGAAGGTTTTGAGTTTGCCTGAGCTCATCAGACAGCCGTCATCCCGGGAGGGTGAAGTGTGTCACAGTTAGGTCAACCTGACGGGTTGTCTCTCAGAGAAAACCATTGAGCCAAAGGAGACCCTGATGTATTCCGTTTCCCTTGTTTGGACTTTCACTGGTGGGATCTATTGTACACGATACCCAAGATTTGCACCCAGAAATCAGAACACAGTGAGTAGTATTTAGTACAATCTCTGAAGCAGAGTACCTGATGCAAATGCTGGAGCACAGAATCTGTTGCCCAGCTGTCCGTCTATCTGCCTGCCTACTGCAGGCAGCCTCATTCGTGGAACGACTATTTCTGCAGCATTTAGAAATGCTCCCACGTGCAACCAGCGCTGCAAGCCCGTGCGATGCTGAGAGGGGCTTTCTAGCTGGACAGAGATGCAGAGCTAAAGGCTCTTGAGCCAACCTTTGCAAGATCTGGTAGCACAAAGATAATAAAGTGACTCTGATGGGAGTGCAAGGCAGAGTGAAGCTGTCTTTAGCCTTTACCAAAACCACTGTCAGTGCCTTTGCCTTTTCATAGCACAGCTCTTCGCAAAGCTAATTGGGTTAGTGCCTTGCAGGGGGTTTTCAGTGTCTGCAGGAGATGGGCTGCTGCAAACACCTTCCCCTTCAAGGCACACAGCGTTGCCTTTTTCACACCACAGCTCTCTCCCTGGCTTCTGTTCTCGAAAAGCAAAAGTCCCAGGCTGTTCTTCAGTATCAGCCATTACAGTGTTTCAGTTCTTTCCTCCCAGCCATTTTCAAATGCTCAACTTAAAAGGAAAATGTTTCATTTTAGGCCAAATTCCCCCCTCCTCTCCCTTTCCCCTCTCTTCTCCTTCACCC
>JAOXJM010000003.1:36431733-36453973 GCA_026413425.1 Tringa solitaria
CCGCCTTTTCTCTGGAAGAAGAACAAAGTCATTCAAATCAGGAAGCTGAGGAACTCCATGTATACTTTCCACTGGGACCTCGATCCCTACTGGTTTGGCTTGATTTGATTGAAGTGTAATTTAATCCTTCATCATTTGTCATAATGTCATTTATATATAAAAACAACACTGCATCCAAACTTCAGATCAGCGCCGAGGAGCTCTCCGGGAGGCAGGGAAAGGGGCTGAGGAGCAGGCTCTGCTGGTGGTGGGGAGGCTGTGAAGCTGGCAGCCAGCGTGGCTGCCGTCCCGCTCGCTGGGAAGGCACCGGGGTGAAGCCTGTCACAGTTCAGTCAGGTTGCATGGCGGTGGTGAGGATGGGTCTGGCTTCACAGCGCAGCGAAGGGGTGATTGTGAGCACATCCATGGGAAATAATTCAGGTTGTGTAGGTGAAGCACCTGGGAGGAGGGGAACAACCTGGATTTCAGCGTGGGCTAGGAAATGGAGTATATCTACAGGCGCACCAGTAAGCGTAGGGGTAATAATGTCACTGCCCTCTGTTACCAGCAGGAGCAAGGCAGGGCTGGAGTCTGCGTAGCTCAAACCACATCTTTATTTGTAGTAGTGGAAGGGAGGAAAGGGAAGGGCCTTTCATGGTAGGAAATGTCCTCCTAGACCTGCTCTGCCATCATGTTCAGGTTCCCTCCATATCCTCTTCTTCAGAGTGACCTCTCTGTTGTTGGTGCTCACCTTCAAGTGGTGGGGTTGGGGCTGCAGTACTTTTTTGACACCGAGTCCCTCTCCTGGAGCGTGTAGGTGAGGCAGCACAGATCACCAGACACTCATCTCAAGGCTGTAGGAATCTGATTCTTCATCCTTTGCCCCAGGTGTCTCATGTTTAACCACGCACAGCTGAAATACTGAACATCTGAACTCTGGCATCTCTCTGCTCCTCCATTCCAGCGGCACAAGGCTGGAGAGGACAGGCAGGGAGGGGAGGCCAGCAGCCCTGCTGTGACTCCAGGAGGCGTGAAAGGGCTGGTGGCTCTCGGTGCTCAGGGACTCGGCTGCACTCAGGTGATGAGAGGGCACCTGGTCCAAACCCTCTTTGGGCTCCTCTGTGGGACCTCTTCTTGACTCCAGTGTCCCCCCATCTGTGAAACGGGGGCTCGTCAATCTGTGGTGGGGCTTGTACGTTACTGCTCCCGTTCTTCATCTCAGCTCTCCAGCCAGAGGAGCCTCGTCAGAATAAAAGCAGCTTCTGAAGCTTCGGTGTGACACGGGACAGCCCTAAAGCCAGCCCAGCACCGGGCAACTGGGAGGAGTTGGGAAAACTCTGCCCTCAAAAGCGCCGAGGCTGTTGTTTCCCCTCTGTGCCGAGCTGGGGCAGGGCTTGCTCCCCGCGCTGCGATCCCGCACCCCGTCAGAGGCACCCACCGGCCTCGGCACCGGGAAAGGCTCCTCCTCATCCTCTTCCGAGCTGCCTGGCTCTCCGCTCCCCGCAGGAGCATTGCTGGCAGGGTCTGGCCTCGCAGCGAGGCATGTCCTGGGAGGCACCGCGGCACGTCCCGCCGAGAGCCACCGCAGAACGGGAAGGTTACGGCTCATCTGCGAATGTCGTGCGAGGTGGTTCTACTCGAGGGTTTTTTTGAGAGAGATGACGAACATCTTTACTTTCCTCTGCCTGCCCGTTCGCTGAACACCCTAAAAGGAAGTACGAGCGAGGGGAACAGATAAGCCTTATCCCTCAGAAAGAAAACATTCCTGCAGTCAGGGTGTATAAGCCAGGCGCCTCCTGCCTCTCTTCAGCCCGAGCCGTGCGGGTCCCGCAGCAGCCGGAGCCTGGCCCCGCACTGGGGCTGAGGAGGAGAGCCAGAGGCCGCAGGGCTGGTGGGTGACAGCCCTCCCCTCTCCTCACCGCCCTCCCCGAGGGACCAGCCTGCCCGGGCACCGGCCATCTGCTCTGGGGACCTGGGAGACCCGCTGGAAAGCCCCCCCAGAAACACAGTCAGCGAGGGTCCCGCTCACCCTCCCCAGCGCACGGCGGTCGGGGCTCGGCTCAGTCCCTTCCCTCTCACGGCAGAGCAGGGTATCTATTCACAGCACTTGTCAAAAATTAAAGCAGAACCTTCTTTCAAATGCTCTGTCTGTGCTTGACTGCCAGAAAAGCGATTCTTCCTCCAAAAAAATTTGCATTTAAAATTCCAAATATGCACTTTTCCTCAGACGAAAGAATCTGTGTTCCCGCTTTCAAGTCAGGTTCTCTGTGACCTCTAGGTTTTAATAATTTCAGCAAAGTGTCATTTGACAATTCAAATACAGTCGGTAAGCACAGGAAAGTAAATGTCCTTTAAGATAAGCGCATATTATATTGAGAGCTGATGATGAGAAGATTTCACCTACAGCTAGAAGCTTCAGAGTAATATGCACGGCACTGCTGCATATTAAAAAACTGCTTTGGTGAAACGTTGGTATTTCCAGATTTCAGCTTGGCCAGCGCTAAAATATTTCCACTGTTTAATTCATAAGAAAGTGCGATGGCCTTGTACGTAGAGGTTTCACCGTTTAGCTTTGGCTTTCCGATTAAAAACAAAGGAGTGCTCAAATCCTGCTCGCTGCTGGTCTGAGGGGGCAAAGGACCACCGTCCGGATGGCCAAGATCTGCTCTGCCAACCCTCTCCCTTGCCGCGGTGCCGTGCCGCCCGCCGTGCCGCAGCCGGGAGATGCTGCAGCGGGAGCGGGGGTACCACTCCCGGGCCAGGGATGCACCGGAGGCCGGGGCTGACCCCACCAGCTCTCAGCCCTCAGCCCCGGGTGGATGGGCTCCTTCAGCTTCGGGTTCCCTCCTCCTGCTCCGCTTTCCTCAGGTCCTCTCGGCGTTATTGTGCTCTCCCCAAACCCCGCGCGGAGGGGGCTGTTATCGCACGTACCCCCACCCCTCCGCATGCAACTCAAGCCACCAGTCCGCAAGCAGATCAGCTTGTCACAATAATTAATAGGCCTCCCTGTGGTCCCTGGTAATCCATCCCAGCGCCGCACAGCACCGGCTCTGTTTTACTTAGGTATATGTAAGCCTTAGAACTGCCCCAAACAGAGCCTTTTTCATGAAACTGCTTCATTCAACACCTTATAAGGGCTGCGGGCGCAGGGAGGGGGCAAGTTTACACAGATGCTAGTGTCTCAGGACTTGCTAGCAGGTGTCTCCTAACTTTACACAGACCACCCTCACACTAAAGGGACTCTTTCGCTTTGAGCCTGTTTGAGTTACATGACTTTGGTCTTTGAGTTCCTGTTCAGCGGGCGATTTATGACTCTCCTTATTGATAACGCTCCCGTGAGCAGGGGGAGGGATTGTTCCCCAGCCGTGTGGGTTTCACGGCGGCTTCGAATAGCTGAGCTTCCCTGACCATGCCATTCCTCAGGCTTTCTAGGGAAAGGAAAACAACAACACCACCCGGGCTGGCTGTGAGGTTTTTCATTTGTTTGTTTGTTTTTTTATTTAAAACGAGGCGGGGGGAGGAGGAAGAGCTAATGATAGGTTTAAGCAAACAGTTTCCTCTGAATTTGACCATTTTCTCTCGCTGAGGTCATATGACAGCTGAGATTACACGATTAGAAATGTTTTAAGGCATTCCTTCAGCCTCAAGAGGGGAGGAGGGAAAATATTTAGGGTTTGCTGTCTGCAGTTCAGGGAACAAACCTGTGAAGAGCTCTCCTGCGCAGGGGTGATGGATGAGCAGGGAGGCAGTGGTGAGCTCAGGAGGGGGACGGAGAATTCAAGGTCCCTCGGGCTTCGGGAACTTTGGGCTGGGACAGGCTGTTGCAAAATTTGGGTTGTTTTTTGCAGTTCTCTGAAACCTCTTCAATTCTCATTAGCAGTTAAAGGGGAGGAAGTGTTCTTGGGGTGACTATAGTGCCCGGGAACCCCACAGCAAAGAGCTGATCCCTGCCTCCAACCTCCGCTTTCCACAAGCAGCTTCTCCTTCAGCTCTGTCATGTTGTTCACTGCTGGTGCTACCGCTCCTTGTCACCCCTGCAGTCCTCACGGGTGTTCTCTCACTCTGGGAGAAAGAAATTAGTCTGAAAGCACCCAAAAGCCCTGTGCAACACAGGATGGTTGCAGATCTAAACAGGATTTCGGTCTGGACCTGCTCCATGGTGCATCCATCACCGTTAGAGCTAAATGCTTTGACTAGACTCTACCACATATGCTCTGAGTCACACCTTTACTCTGCTAAAAATCTCCCTAAAATTAGCCAAATATCCTCTCACAGAGGTGAGAAATGGGCACGTTACTGGGGCTTTGTGCAACTCTCTGGAGATTATCTAAAAACTGCTGGTTTATTGCTGGTCAAGATTTCTTCCTACTTTTTTGTGCTAACTCTCTGAATATGAAAATACCTCTGCAAAGCAAAGTGGAGAGTGCATTATTGCAGGTTGCAAGCCAGTTACTATCAGTTAAAAACCAAAAATATAATTGTTAATCTCTGACGTGAGCCACAGTGATATTTGGGAATCACTTCCTCTGCTACCATTTTCATCCTGGTGAAGGTTTCTTAATGATCAACAGCTGTGTCCATGGCACGGCCATTCTAATGGGCCACCTGAAATGACCTCTAAGTCTTAGTCCTTGTAGACAAATGTCTCCAGTCAAACCCTAATGTTCCAGCTGTGCCTCACCAACTGGTTCAGAAGGATATAAATGATTATATGTGATAGAAACGATTTCTAGTTCAAGTCCTTATCCAGTACAACGAGGAGTAGCAGCAAGATTCATCTCCTTCTCCTGCTTTATCAGCTCCCACTAGAAAGGCAAGGGGGAAGGTCTCCTGCTGATCATAAGGAGGTTGTTGGCTGAGTTTATTCTTGGCTGCTTGATAACTTTATGCTTCATCCCTCATCCCTCAGGTCATTTAATATTTTGCTCCTGGAAGAGCTGTAGAGGCACCAGTTGAAGCCCAGACTGTGTGTGTCAGGTACTGGATGGTCTCTCAAAAAGCAGCTGGTGTTTTATAAAAGCTGTAAGGGGTTAGTTTGGATAGACATGATAAAAAATAAATGACTTTGTTGTGCTTTTGAAACCAAATAGTGCTTTAATAGCAGAATCCTTGTTCAAAGTTAGTAGTTAAGAGTAAGCAGTACTTTAGGCAATCCAGGCATCTGCTGCAGGGACTTTCCCTCGTAATTAGTTAATGAGCTTGATGTACTTTTCCCATCTAATTAAGATGCCATCTTTTTAGCCTTGTTAGGAAATGTAAACTTTTTGAGAGAGAATAGAGACGGGTTCTCTGCCTGGCCCTTCCAGCCCCAAGCTGGGCTGCACAACTGGACTCAGACCCAAACCTGTCAGGACTGGGACCCCCAGAGCTTTAGGGAGGTGGAGTTCCAGACCCAGTTCCCAGCTTCGACTCTGCTTGAGGACCATCTATGTGTTCATGTTCATTCTGGGCACTATCTTTACTGTGATTCACAGGATCTAGGGGCACAAGAGGAACAAAGTACAGGACTGGGAGGCAGGGCAGCCTCCTCCCAACTCCCTGCATGCTAACGGGAGATTTGCTGGTATGTGAGCACCATCTGCATGAGCAGAGGGAGTCATGCTTATTCAAAGAGATCCAAAGAGAAGCAGCAGATCTCACCGAAGCCAGTGGTTTCACCAAATTCAAAAGAAAGAGCTACTTTGAACGACCTCCGAGAGCTGGGAAGCTGCGAGCCCGATGTTTGGTCAGAGCTGCGGGCTGAGAGTTTTCTCTGGCAGCAAATGAAAGCGGTATCAGCTACAGTAGCTGGAAGCTGCCTGTGTGCTGGAGTGCCAAAATATAGGGGAGAGCATTGTAAGCATGAATCCAAAAGGAGAAGGGCTGGAATGGTTGGCAGAGGGATTGCTGGGCGAGGAACCTGCCAGCCCTTGTGCTGGGTTTGCGTGAGCACCATCACTGGGGTGGCAGGCTGCGGGACGCAGTGGCACTGGGAGTGCTAAGGGGAACCAGGGCCACCCTCCTTTGCTCTGAAGTCACTTTGCCTGACACAGGAGGGAGCACTCATGCACCTACACAACCTCCCATCACCATTACAGCTCCACTCTGTTCTGTTACAAAGCACGGGGGGCTTGGGCACAGGTCTCCCCTTCTAACGGCGGGTGGGGGAGCAGCTCCTGCTCTTTCACTCGGCAGCTGGTGCACCAGGTCCACATCAGGACGAAGGAGACTTGGTAGAACAGAGTAACTTACTGCCTTTCAAAACCAGAAAGTGGCCGCACTGGGGTTTCTGTCAACTTCTTTTCCCAGCTGACCCCATTTTTATATGTTCCCCCTTCATAGCTGGGTTCCAAAGCCTGGATATATTTCCTCCTGGCCTGCCATCGTGCTGATGGGATTTAAATATGAAAAGCATTGCTCTCTGTGCAAGTTAAGCCTTTGGTTAAAAGTGCAGGATGTTAAGAGGTGCAGGATTTTTTTAGTCTCTTGTAAGGTCTTTTTCAGTGTCTCCTTATGAGACG
This sequence comes from Tringa solitaria, assembly GCA_026413425.1. Lineage (NCBI taxonomy): Eukaryota > Metazoa > Chordata > Aves > Charadriiformes > Scolopacidae > Tringa > Tringa solitaria. The sequence goes on from JAOXJM010000003.1 coordinate 36,438,213, forward strand.
GTGTTGAAAGTCTCTGTAATATAATGATCTCACAGACTGTAAATGCAATATCTCTCCTCCCTTTATGTAGAGTTTTCGTGGCTAATTTCACAGTATACTCCATTAAATCGCCATCCTTTTCCGTGAACTCTGGAGGTTCTTGCTGCCACATGGTACATGTGGCTGCTGCTTGTGTATCTGCCTTGAATTAATGCGGATGGGCCTCGTCTCCTGCAGGCTTTTTGCAAAGATCAATGGGCTTAATCCTTGGCCTCCAGAATCAGGCCCCAGAGCCACACAAATTCCCTCCAGTGAGCGGCCTCTTCCTCTTACCCTGTGGTCCAACTTTTTATCCACAGCCTTTTTGGGAAATGCAAAAACCTCGAAACTCAAGATGAATGAACTGGGTGGTGTCCCTCATCCAGCTTAGGATCCTCTCCCTGAACCGTAGCCTGCTTGGGTCGGCGAGACTGGCATCGCTGCAATTAGCAATTATCCCACACCTTTGCTGTTGCTCAACTGTGCCCAGGTTTGGAGGACTGAGGTTGCAGAAAGCTCCCTTCTCCCCCACAGAAGTTTCAGAATAAGGGTAAAAAGAAAGAAAAAGAGAGCAATCATGGATTCAGGACTGCCAGCAGCACTTTTACAACTAAAATAATTGTCTTTTCCAACCCTTCACTTACATTTTCCTGAATCGATCAGCCCAAGGCTTCATCCACAGCCCAGTTCTGTCAGTGGTGTTCTTCCCATTGTCTTCAGTGGGCCATAAATCTAACTCCTTGAAGGTGACCCTCAGATGCTCCCTGCCTGGGCACCAGGCACCCCACCATGCCCCCTGGGATGGCATTTCGTGGCGATGGAGCCCTGGCTATAAGGCAAGGACAAAGTGGGGACCGGACTGTAGGTCAAGCTGCAGACTTCTACATTCGCATGGCTTCCTCTTGCCCAGCCAAAAAATCCAAAAAGGATAAACAGGGATGAAAAGATGAAGAAAGAACAAGCAGGACAGAAACACAACAGGAGGAGAGGTTATGGCTATAAAACACACTTTAGCATAAGCTTCTCCTACTGACTGCAGATACAGTGCACTGGGGTGAGCCAGGAGGCAAATTCTCTCCTTTCTCCCCAAACCGAGCGCACCTCGCTCCTGGCAGCCACACTGCTGCCACCTCGGTCCCCCCAGGCGGCCGGCCAGAAGGGAGGCTGCCAGTCACTCGGTGGGGCTTTGATGCGGGCACAAAAGAGCAAGTCACTTGAGACGCCTCCTGACTGGTGGCCTGTATCAGCCTGTGCATCATCTGAGCGCTCCTGCTTAATCCGCTTGTGTATCTTTGAAGCCTTTTCTGTCTCGCAAACAAATGATCAACTGCAACTTATTTTTAATCCATTAAAAGGTTCCAGATATTCCCCTGTAAAAACAAAATACCTCGGTACCGCGGGGAGGAGTGAATTTTGTAAGTATTGATTCGGTCTCCACTGAGCATAGGCAAATATTAGCATCGATTTGTGAGTCACTCGCTAGAAAGAAATGTCAAAGGTGCAGCTTTTACCTTTTAACCTAGCTGTTAAAGTACTGGGATCTCAAGGAAAGTAGCTGCAGGACAGTGTCAGAATGGGCTACAGTGTTGTGTATGGCACCCTTGATCCAAGGGGGGCTGACTTTAGGTCTGGCGTGAGGAAGAAATCCTGGCTGAGCAGCCCAGGGATAAGCTCAAAGCAACTCTTCCGCTGCTGTCTGTCATTTGCAGCTAGACATGCATGGAAGGACTCCACTCTGTGTTGCAAAACATTTATATACCTACCCTCCCATTAAGTTTTATGGGAATTAATTGCTGCTTTCCATTCCTTCTTCCATGTTTTGCTCTAACTGTCTGAACAAAAAACTAAAATTACAAAATCCAGCTGAAACTTAATTGAAAACACCAAGTTCCATCTGGCCTCACATAAATTATGGTCAAAGTTGCCATTTTAAAGAACGGTTGTTGTTGTTGTTGTTTTTTAATGCCAAACTATAAATCAGCTCAAATTGAGTTCAAACCAGCTCGAAATTGGGACCAGGTTCGCTCGAGTTTGCAAACTTGAGCAGAAAGCTTTGGGCAAAGCTGTGCTGAACACTGAACCCACAACGAGCCAAGCGAGCGTGGGCTTTGGTACTGGACGTTTCCCAGAGATGTGCTTCTAACAAAGAGGTGCTGGGAGCTGATTTGTGCCCGGCGCAGGGTGAGGAGGACGGCGTGGGTAGGGATGTCCTTCCCTCCCCAGGGGAGGCGAGAGGGGAAAGGAGCTCAGGTGGGCACGTTAGGTGAGGAGGGGAGGGCAACACAGGTGCCTCTTGTTTTGCCTTGATGGGGCTGTGACCATGTGGCCCAACCCTTCCCAGGAAGCCTGCTTTTAAGAATGGCTACAGCACTACCTGCCTCCTTCCTTGGGGGGCTGAGAACCCCGATATCACAGCCTTCCACCTGCCTGCTCAGCTGTGACAATGGCAATAGTGAGCCCTGTGCTGTCACTGCTCTGGTGAGCATCCTCTAGGAAGCCAAAGGATGAAGGGACCGGTGTCTGATGTCTGGCCGTGCAGGTGAGGGGGGTGCGAGGGCCTGTGGCAGAGGGTGAGTGGTTTATGTCTGGGCTGGTATCTGCTCACAGCCCTGGGAGCACAGGGAGAGCCTGGCCCCTGCCATCACCGGAGTGTGTGTTGTGTCCTGGTGCCCGTGTGAGAGCGGGCAGGGGACTGTCCCTGCTCCGAGTCATCTGCTGTTTTATTGAACCTTAAAAGATGTTGGTCTGAGGGTGGTTTTAAACACAGTCTAAAAATTGCTTGCAGGGCACTCGCTTTTGACTGTGTAAGCAAAGCAAGTCTCTGTTTTACCCTCTTTCTTAGATTTCCTGGTGCTGTGGGGGCGTAGGACAGTTTTTCTCTGCAGTCCCCAGCCTGTTTTGGGTGCTGTGGTGCCAGCTGGGCACCAGGGTGCTGCTGGCCCCTGAGCTACAGGTGGTTGTGCTGGTGAAGCATGGTCTGAATGGTGACAATGAGGCCCCTAGACACAGAATGTGTCTCTGCAGCACTGTCCTGCCATTCAGCTACAGCACAGCTCCTTAGAGGCTGTAAAAAATGCAGGAGGGATGATTTTTGTAAGGGGAATCAGGGGTGGGATTCTCTGTGACATTAGCACTGAAAACACCTTTTAACTCTTCGGTGAGCAGTAGAGTTAATAGTTGTGTAAAACATGCATAAAGTGAGTGTGAGATGCCACTGCCCTTGGGAGGCTGGTTAGGTTACTTTTTTGGTACTTATTTAATGGCTGCATGTCTTTAAGACACAAACACTCAGCTGATCCTTCTTCATTTTTGGCTGACTGTGTGCCTTCTGGAGTTGAGCATCCTCCTGTGATGTGTAAATGATGAGTGACTTCTGGTGATCAAAGAGTACGGGCTTGATAGACAGATTTCAGCCTCCTATTTGATACCCAGATGGCATTTTGTATCAGACCTCACATCCAAGCCTGTCTTTTTCAGACCACGCATTTACTAGATTAATTCTCTTCAGGCAACCAGTTAAATGGGAGCCATTCCTTCTTCTGGCCCTGCTCCTGCATGACTTGTGATGGCAAGTACTTTGCTTCTGTGACTAACTGTAGTCACGCCGGGGTCCCCCGGGATGTGGTTCAGATGTGCAAATGTCTTTGGGAGCAGGAGTGGGGGATTAGGATCAATTTACTGGGAAAAGCATCAGTCCTGTGTCGCCGTAGTGTGAACAGAGCGAAATCCCAATCTCCTGCCATGCAGAAAATAGGATGGGCTAAACGCCTCCAAAGTGTCCGTCCCATCTCCGTGCGTGCCATCCCAGTGTGACGGTTCTGGGGCAGTGGCCACTTGCCTCCCCAAAGGGCTTGTGCGGAGGGAAGCCGTGTGTGCCAGCGGGCTGGCAACTGCCCGTCCCTGGTGCCGGAGGAGTTGGTACCTGCAAATCCTTCGGTGGGGTTGTCGGAGGCGTCTGAGGGAGTAAGTGCTTCGGCTCAAAGCTTTGTGTTCCGTGCAAATGCCAGGTGTGAACTGGAGCGTTGGTGCTGGGGCTGGTTGGGAAGCACACAGTAGTTCACGTGGCAGGGAGAGATAAACTGTGATTTATTTGTCATTTTTAAAAAGACAGAGTTAAAGTTCTTCTTACTTTGTCAAAGGAAGATGCTGGCCCACAGTGTGTGGGGAAAGGCTTTAGCCCCTTCCCTTTCTGGTGCTTCCTTTTGTCTTTAGTCAGAAAGAAAAGACAAACCAGCTCTGTGGTCTCTGAGGTCTGAGGTGTGGAGGCAGCCTCTCCTGTCAGTGCTGCTGCTGAGCATGTGAAGCACTCCGAAATGTGATGGTTAGAAACACGTGAGATCTGTGTCCTTCTTGACGTGACAATATGGTGTGTGAGCTGGAAAACTGGCTTGAATTTTGTTGTTGTCCCCTGGGAACCAAAGGGCTTTCCTCTACGAGTAGGGGACAGAGCAGAGAGACTGGTGCCATCCGAAGCGGACCCTGCTTGCTGTCCGGTTGCGGTCATCCCACTGTTTAACCTTCCCATGTGAGGAAAAATACTTCAGACCACTGAAAGCAGCAGTAAATGGCTGGTATTGGCTCCAAAACATTATAGGAATCTCAGGGACTTTGATCCCCCACCCCTCCACCCCCTTCTACTTTCTGTTGTTTAAGATTTACCAAACATTGCATCTCCTCACATAAAAATTCACCTTTGTGTTGCTACACATAATCACTGAATAGTGATAATAACAATAAAACTCCTAGGAAATCTCCCTGTGGCAACAAGTAATTGACCCAAGAATTTTCACTACAAGGAATTTTTTTTTAATAACCACACAGCACTGGAGATGCTCGTTCATCGGGGGATACACCGCTATTGTTCTCATCAGTCCTGATGCTTTGCCTTCACCCTTTGAGTTTTCTCAAAGGATTGAGATTATTTGGCTTCTTTGAAGAACAAAGGATAAAGAATTTTTTTTAGATGACTGGCTATTTTGATCTGCAAGGTCTGCGCGCAGTGTGAGGGAACAAACATCACTAAATCATTAAGGGGAAAGGGAAGGGCATGCATAATGGAAAGGAGGAACACAAAAGCCACCGAGTCCGGTGGTTAGAGGAAGGCGCTGGCAGCCGGTGCCTGGGTGTTATTTTCAGCCCCACTGCTGGTCCGACACGAGGTTTTGCTTCTCTGGACCTTGGCTTCTCTCATCTGTAGCTTGGCAGGATAACTCTTACAGCCAAAAGACTTTGTCAGGGCAAGGTAGTTAAAATTTTCAATTCCTTGGGCCTCTAGAGAATTAACAGGCATTAAGTAGGATGTCTTACTTAACCAGCCCCAGCTCCTGTCTTCAAATGCAGCCACCGCTTTGCTGCAGGAGAAGATGCCACGAACGCGTCCATGAAAACTCTCCTGGGCTGCCCAACCTCCCCGTCTGCGGCTGGACACGGCGCCGAGGATGCCAGCCTCGGGTACCTGGCACGGGGCTGTGGTGAGCACTGGGATGAGGGATCTTCACCTGGTCTCCGCTGCGGCAGCGTACGGTCCTCAGTGTATTTCTTCCTCCGAAAGCTTTTGTCCCCTTCTCGGAGGTGGGGACGGAGGTTTTGCAGCATGAGGGTCCATGTGTAACAGTCAAACATCTGATTCAGGAGCCATCATCCCCAGGCTTGCTGGTGTTAGTGTTGTGTAGGAGGCCTTGAAGGGGATGTAGGGCAGACCCATGAGACTTGAGCAAGGACTGGCCAAGCCAAGGTGCCCCCTTGCCCCCGGGCCGTGGTGCTTTGGAGCTTGCCTTGCTCTTTTCCAGTGAACAGCTCTGCAGAAAGTTGAGCTCCTGCCGTGAATCTGTACGTCGCAGGATAATGCACAAACGTACTTCCCATTCAAATGTGCCTTTTCCACTTTGGGAGATAAGAAAATATCACATGTTCTGAGGAAATAGGATTAGCCTGTAATTAAGCAAAAATCCTTCTATTTAGCATAACATTTTTTTTAAATTAAAGAGTGACTATTACCTGCTAATTATGGGGTACACAATATACATAGAGGAATATCTAATTCGTATATGAGTGTCTATTTTTATTCCATTTGAAAAAAATTAAATGTTAATATAGTCATTCACCCAGATGCATAAGTAAAAGACATCTTCTAGACTTCCAGCTAAACAAGCAGCATCCTGCTGAGCTGAGCCTGTCGCTGCCCCTGCCAGCTGCAATACAGCAGATGATGCTGGAGCTGACTTTAAAATGCAGTGTCCCTGCTCAGCTCATCATGGTGGTCACCTATGGGTGGAGCACACACCAGGAGGCTCTCATGGGCTGTCCTTGGGTTGTGCAAGGTCAGTGCAAGGGTGTCACAAACTGGAGGCTATAACCGTGGAGGACAGAAGAGTCCTGAACTTTGGAGAAGTTTTGGTCTGGATCCAGGTTCTGCAGCATGACTTTTGGCCAGGACTTGGAGCTGTGCTGGGCTTGTCCTGGTTTTGTGAAAAAACTTTAAAAACCTGGTGTAGATCTGACAAAGTTTGGACTTGCACAAGTGAGCTGGGACTGTTGTGGTTGAACCTTGCCCTTGTTTAGTGGATCTTGGAAAATGGTTTGCTTGAAGCTATGGAGGGCAAGTGAACTTATTCTTCTCAAATTTTGATTCCCTCTATTACCCATCAGTTTTAGATTTAGTCCTGAATTCTGCAAACACTTAAGCACATGTTTTGCTTCACGCACTTAACAGGAAGACTCACTTATATGCAGCTAAACACATGTACTGGTTTTCACAGGATCCAAGAGTTTGCCGCAAATATTTCAGGTTCAACTTCCATTTCACATCCCTCGAATTGGGGCTGGTCTTGTTTCAGAAACAACCCGCTACCCTAATTAGTCACTTTGATGCGCTAATCCCCTTGCTGCCCTTTGGACAGATCCATGTGAGCCTGTCCTGAAGCTTCAGTGGGGATTTTTTCCAGTGACTTCACATTCCATCTATCTCTTTGAGATGAATGAGTGCTCCTGACACACGAGATGGTAGAAGCTGGGATGGTCATGGGGGTTAACCAGAACAACTTCCGAAAACACGTGAAGGCAGAAAGCAGCATGTTGAAGTGCCTCTGCCACGTATGAGAGGCTTCCCAGACTTAGCTGTCTGTCCTTGAAAAATGAATGGTGCTGGTGTGCACCTCTATATATTGGTCATTAATGTTAAGCAGCACAGTAACGGGGCAGAGGGGGCAGTGGCTGAAGGAAGGCAGTGCCAGATGACAAGTGATACCTGATTTTTCAAGAATGCAAAGTATTTTTCCCAATTTTAGCAGTGCTGTTTAGCTCCCACCAGCCTGGGGTCTGAGCAGGTTGGCTTCAAGTCTGCTCTTGTGCTTTGGGGGGAGCAGGGCAGTTGCCCTGTTCCCTTGCAGGAGGCTGATGCCGCACCGTGACGGTGCTGTCCCCATGCCTTGGTTTCCTGGGTGTAGAAAGGACATACTAAAACCTACCTTGCAGAAAAGTGAGGCTTCCTCAATTAATAAATATTCTCGCAGGCTTGCCAGATGAAAGAAATGCAAAGTATCTTGATAGCTTCTTTTATGATCATTAATAATAGTATAACTTACCTGAAAGGCATGGTGCGTGTCCCCAGTGGGTTTTGATCTCCTGTCATGCCTGGGTATGTGGGATGGGTAAGGCTCTGCCTCTTTGGGGAGTTGTTAGATGAGAAAACAGGCAGCAGATATTTCTCCACCCCCTGCTTCGCTCTATTCCCAGCACTGCTTTGCTCCCAAGGATCAATATCTGAACTGAGAAATTATATTATTAAGCTGCATATTGTAATCGCACATCAAGCAGAGTCCCCTTCCTCCCCCTGGCATGCATCGGCATGACCTGGTGGGGTGGTGGTTCTTTTGAAAAGATTAAGAGCCTCAGCCATGCAAAATATGTGGGGTATGAGAGTGGGACAGTCCTTCTGCAGAGCACGTCTGACTACTTTGTGTGGATTGCTCCTTCTCGATTTGCATTACAGAAAAACAATCTTTTATTTATTTAAGTTGGAAATCCCTTTGCATCTGAACTTCAAGTGTGCAGCAAACACACTTTGATCATTTTAATGCAGAAGTCACTGATTTACAATAAATATTGTGTTTTCTTTTCATACTTCTTTTTGTTCTTTGAGGAGATTAGAGCAAAGGAAGGAAAATAATTTTGACCTCATTAGAATTGCCTGGCAAAAGAGATGCGTGGAATATGGAAGATGCTGGGCTTTAAATTGCCCCAAACTAAGGACAGAAATTACAGCATCGATCTATTGGTTGTTAATTCCTGTTGCGGTTTATTAGGACTGGGAGAAGTGACTCTGCTCATGGGGCCTGTGAATGTGATTTGAGGGAGTTTAGTTGTTTGCTGTGAAGCATCAGGAGGGAATGATGTGTCCTGAGATGCGTCCTGGCTTTGGCTGGGAGCTTGAGAGCCCAGGGGGTGTGTGTCTGTGTGTGCTCGGTGACCTGCCCCTGGGGGTACCAGATGTGGGGGTACCTGACAGTCCCATGACAGCCATAATCCACAAAGATGCTAAGATATCAAAACACCTTGGTGAGAGCTTTGATGTGGATCCTCCTAAGTGTTTCCACAAGCTGTCACCAGCATCTGCCTCCTGCTGCTCTGTCTTCCCCAGAGCCAGGATGATGCGTGGGGTGATGATTCCCTATTGTGGATCCCTGCGCTCCGATGGGGCTGTTACGGAGAGCAGAGCAGCTCTGTGGGCACTACTGCCTTCTCTTTCCTGCAGTTATCACATGGTATTAATTGTAGATATCTTCACTGTGTGCCAGCCTGAACTTGCACTGCCAAGCTGAGATGGGCACCAGGGTTAAGCCCAAAATGGGCAGTGAAGTGTTAGAAAAGCAGCAGTTCTTCTGGGATCTTGTACACAGCACCATCTCCAGGTTGGAAACTGTTTCTAGTGAACAGATTTGGCAGTGATTGTGTGAGATCAGTTTGGGATGGAGTCAGTGCCTGATCCACTGTGACCTAAAGCTGGTTTCTGGGTTCAGGCGTTTGGCTGGAGCATCGTGTGGGCTGTGCCCCTGTGCGAGGGGGCTGAACCCCCCCACAGCATAGCCCCCCTGCTGCTGCCCGAGGAAGCTTTAATGTGGATTCACAGAACTCGTCTCCTTTTTGGGGACAGAAATAGACACAAAGTTGATACTTTAAAAAAAAACAAAAACAAAAAGCAAACAAAAAAAAAACAACAAACACACATACAAAAAAAATCAAAACAGAAAACAAATCCCAAAACCCAAACAAACCCAAGCCACAAAAAGCCAAAACCCAAACCAAAAAGCATCCCCCAAAAAAACCCTCCAAAGCCTATTCAGACCACCCCGAACAAATGCAGCTTTCTTCTGGAGTAATGCAGTGTAAAGGGAAGGGCTCAGCTCCCTTTGTGCACCCGCTGCACTGACACTGATCCGAGCTGACTCAGGTCTTTGTGGCCATCCCCATGCCAGGAGCAGCAGGTCCAGCTTACAGGTGTGAATTCCAGCTCTCTCCCCTTTTAAAAGGGGGATTTTCATGCTGGGCAGGCTTGGACAGAAAACACTTAAACAAAAAGAGCAATTTACTTTGCCTGTGGTGTGCTCCTGCCTTCCCTTCCTGTCCTCTGCTGCTCTTTTTTTATTTCCTTAGTCAATGTGAGCTCCTTTTGCTCCATTCAATGCTTTTTCCTCCTTTTTTCCGTCCTGAAGCAAATCTATGAAATCGTACTCCTGGTCCACATCTCTAAAGGAAGAGCCATAGGGAAATTTGGGTTGCTTGAGCTTTACTGGAGGTTGTAACTGGACCCAGTAGGCGTACTGGTCACTCCATGTAGATTGCTTACTTCAGGCCATAAGGGGTTATTTTTGTACTTGGTCAGAAGCTCCCAACTGCTTAATCTGTTGTGTATATTCAGCTTGTGGTCCGGAGCATCAGGAGCAGATGTGGTGGAGGAGGAGGAGGGGTTTACTTCTCACTGGGAGGGCTGTGAGTAAAGAAACCTGAACATCATTGAGTTCTCCCAAACCCAGGCTTTGCCCTGGCACAGCAGAGCTCAGGATCCAGCCCATCGTCTTCCCTTTCACTCCACGGTAATTTATTGTTATAGAGGACTGGAACCAGAAGAGTTTAGCCTAAAAGTGATCCACCCTCAATCACAAACTACTGTCTTACTTCAGATACAAAATGACCAGAGACACATCCATTTACCCTGAGCGTCTTAGACAAACAAAGCAGGGGGTTAGTGGCAGTGTAAACACATTTAAATTACCCTTTTTGGAAAACCCTGATCACTCATTATGGTCAAATCCAGCTGGATGGAGCCAGAGTAACACTTTAAGGTTTTCGTCTGCTGGGAAAATGCATGTTAGAGAGCGTGTGAACAAACACACGACGTCACCGTGCCATCTCCTGTGAGGAAGGTTTTTCCTGTTGAAGACTGCTCTGCAGTTCTCCTGCTCCATCCTGACGCCCACCAGGACATTCTGATGTACCTCCAGATGTGGCTCCCTCTGTGAGTGCCAGAAATGAATCTTTGCACAAAATTGTTATCAGTACTGCAGCTCACAGGAGGCTTTTTCTAGTGGAGATAACTTGTGACCCCACTTTGTACCCAATGCATCCCCCCTTCAGCCTCAGCAGGTGGGACAGACCAAGGAGGGCATCCTGGGGACACGGTCCCAGCCCTTTCCCACTGCTTTATTACCGTGGGTCCTGTCCAGAGCATGTCTAACCCCACTGGCCGGCCTGAGGACTGTGACACCGCAGTGTCCCAGGACGTGTGGACGCTTATCTCCAGCAAACCCGAGTCATGGAGCTGGAGCACCAGAGATGTGATGGGGAAAATCAATCCCATCAGTACCGGTAAAAAGCAGTCACCTACGGATGGACTTTATTCCCTCTGTCCCAAAAGTGCCTCCGAGCTCAATCCCTGTCTGGGAAGTGGTGGGTGCTGCACGGGGGCAGCTTTCCCTGCAGGTACGCTCCTTTTCCATGCCTTGCCTCCTTTGCCAGCAGGGAAGATGCCAGGCTCCACGTTATCCCAAGCTAAGGATCAAGATCACAGCATCCTGGGGAGAAGCCTGCCTTTGCCAGTGCCAAACCGGGAGAGTCCTGAAGCCCAGGCAAAGGATTGGCAGGAAGCAGTGCGTGCTCCGGCGATGGCAGACTGAGCAGGAACATCAGAGGGACTCACAGGGACAGGGTTCCATCACCCACCCCCTGTCTCTCTGCGTGGGAAACAAAGCCCCAGGTCTCCTCCTTTCTCCCCAGCACTGACTGAGACCTTTAAAAATGAACACTTGTTTTCACTTAATCCTCATTTCCTGTCAATTTAATAGGATTTGATCATGCAATTCCCTTCATACACAATTTGCAGTGAGCAAGTTTTTCTGGGAAACCTTTCTGGATCTTGGTGGTGTTACGGTGGGTCTGAGTTCCTCCTTTCCTGTAAGTGGGTTTAGTGAAGCTGTTTCCAGAGGCAGCACCAGCACGTCCTGAGAAAACTCCGTCAAAACCCAGACAACATTTTCCAGTTATTTTCCAGTGAGTGATTGAGTTTAGGTTTCCCGTTGACAATAAAGCAGTGGGTAAAAGGAAGCGATTAACAGCTTACAACTATATCTAGTTCCTTCTGAGTAAACCTCTTTCCTCTATTTTGGGGCTTGGATGCTGGACTGTACAGTATATTGTTTGAAAGTGCATCCTCTGTTTTGGAAAACCTCCATATATTTTGTTTCCATGTTATCTGCATGGCTGTAATTAGAAAATTATGTGCCTGCTACATGACCTCCTCATAAAGAACATATTTAAAGTGAGACAATAACATTCAATTCCCTTTCTAAACCATCAAAAAGAAAATGGTTTTCAAGGCATTTCTTCCTCCTTCCCAATTCCCTCCCTTCAGCCACTTGGGTGGTCTCATTTGACAAGTTTTACAATAGAGGACTTTTTTTTTTTTTCATGGACAAACATGTAAGTGCAGGAGAAAATCTGGAACTGGGAAACAAACACTTCCCTGCCCCCTTCTCCCTAGAAAAAACTCAGGCTAAATATCAGCAGATCCTTCTGCAGCTCCTGGCAAAGGCAGGGCGAGGGGGAGACCTTGCAAAGGGAAACCTGCTCAGCCCCCCCCTTTCTCACCTGCATTCCTGCTACAAAACGTCATAGTCCGTGCCCAGAGGAGGGAGGAGAATGTGGATGCCCAGGGAAAGCTGGGGATAGCGATGGGAACTTTGTCCTGCTACAGGCTGCCCAGGCAGAGCCCAGGTCACCTGCACCAGAGGCAGGAGAACCTCAGGTTGTCCTTGCTCCAGAGCAAGGTGAGACACAGAGGTGGTCACCGATGGGATGGGCAGAGACTGCACATTTGGTGGTAAAATTGCATTGCAGGGGCAGGTTGGACTGCTGTGTGTCTAAATCTTTCTGAGGGAATAAGGAGCAGATTTGGAGATGACACCCAAGGACTCGTTGGAGCAGTGCTGGAAATGTGAGGAAATCCTATTTTGTATATATTAAGGCTGCAGAAGATGAGGTGGGATAAATAGGTCGATAGTGCCTGGTTTTCCTCAGTGAAAATCCTCTAGTCCTCGGAATCCTCTGTTTCTCTGGGTGTTTACAGAGCACTTGCCCCACAGCTGGTGGGGAGCTGGGGACCGGGCACGGCTCCCCCCAGCCCCGTGGTGTGTCCTGCACCGGGCACGGCTCAGCTGGCTCCTCAGCCTGCACCTGAGCCTCAACGGGTTACTGCACTGGGTTACCAGAATAACACTTTTCCCTTTGCATGGGAAGGTTATATGGAAGAGGAGCACTTTGGAGATCCGGAGAGAAAGGCAGCGGGAGAAGAGGTAGCAAAGCTGGGTCTGATATGGCATAGAGATACGGAGCGTGGACACGTCAAGAGAGTCGAGAAAAAATGTGATACTTATATAGAATAAAATAAAATGGATCCACCAGTGGAAAGTACAAGTCCTGTCCGTCACTGGGGTACGGCGAGATTCCTATAGTTTGGAGGAGAGCCGAACGAGCATCGCTTCTGAATGCTGCTCTGGGAGAAAGATGTCCCTGCAGTTAGGTACCTGCATCCTGCCTTAGAAAATGGCTATCAGAGCATTGACAGAAAAACACTTGGAAGTTCCCAGAATTTAGCAGTGCTACTTCAGCAGCCCCCAAAGGGTCAGAGCCCTGCAGGCCTGCTCTGTGGCTGGGGATGTGCAAGTAGTAGTGTGTTTAACTCCTCTTATTTTATTAATGATCTCTTTGTTAATCAGCTTGCCTGTTTTTGCCAAAGAGGTCCCACAAGCAGAAAGCAGACAGAGCAGGTCTTACAAGGCCAGCTTCGTGCCTTGGGAATTCTCCACCTCACGATGCCAAGAGGGCTCAGGTGCAAAGCAAGTGAGTGGGGAAATCTCGGGGTTGATGACAGTCCAGTGGCTGCAATATGCTCCCACCAACCCTGCGCCCCTGCACCTGGTGTATGTTAGAGTGGGCCTCCTGACAGCAGCTTTACCTAAAAGCCCATAAAATAATAATAAAGAAAAAACTCATGAAGCTATATAACGTATTAGGCAGCTTCCCACCCAGATTCTGGAGAGGGGGAGCTGTGAGAGGCAGAGCTGTCACCGGGTACCTTTCTTTAAAGCTCAGAGAACTTGTATAGGCATTTCTTTGATAAACCTGCCTGGCAGTAAGAGCAGAGCTGGAGCCCAAAGTTCTCTGAAGTCCCCAGACCAGCCCTGCAAACTGCAAAATAACGTTTGCCCTGGCATCGCTGTGCGTCCCCGGGCGGTCGGAGGAGCGGTGCACGGGGCAGGAGAGCGGTGCATCGCTGAGCTCCTGGCTGGTGGGACCACCACAGGCGCAGCGTTACCCTGAGATGGGTGAATGCAGCAGAGCATTTCCCACTCTACATCTACTTCTCAACTGGCTTCTCTGCGTTCACCCCCCTCTACCTGTCTCCCGCAAAGGCTGCCCTCGTGGCCCTGTTGTCAGGAGTGACTCAGAAAACGGATGGTTTGGGAGGTCTGGAGGAGCATCACATCCAGCTGCAGCCACCGACACCCCGGGGCCGAGTCACTCGCTCAGCAGGAACGTGTCTCCGGACAGAAGTGCCCAGTCCCACTCACCTACGTGACAGGCATTTCAAATACAATACGCTATTTATCTCAAGCATCTTCTGTGGCTAATCATACCTTAGGAGCTGGGGAAACAGATTAAATACTGTTATGAAAGCATTGAAATATAAAAAAAAAATTAAGTGCCAAGTTCTTTCACAGCGTTTTGTGCTGTGAGTCTGTCTGTCCGGGCTTACAGTCTTTGACACTGAAGTGACAGCAGGGATACGGTGAATATTTAAAGCCCAAGTTAGCATCAGCATTTCCACTTAGGTTTTGGCTTTCTGTTGTCTCTGGCACGTTAACTTCACTGCAAATGAGGTTTGAGATCTCCATCTGGTCCTGGTGGACAAAAAGCTTTCTTCAAGAAAGGAAGCACAGCCCCAGCAGTGGCTTCAAAGCTCTTGGAGTCTCATGTGAAGACGGGAAAGCAGCCCTGAACCCATTGGGTTTTCTATCTCATAAAATACAATTGGACCATAATTTTCATGCCACTAAGTCATTCTACTGCATCTGGCCACTCAAAACATCATTTCTTCTTTCTCCAACTCTGTTTTCCCTCATGGCTTATAAAGCAACGGGATGGAGTCTCCCAACTGGGCCCCAAACACACGTCAAAATTCTGGATTCAAATGGGGTGTGTGGGATCCTGCTCGCGAGGGAGAGAGCACGAGGTGCCCGCGTCTCTCGCCGTGAAGGAGCTGGGTGAGGACCGCTCTGTCTCTGTGGAACAGGAATAGCACAAGATCTCCCCCCTGGGGTTTGCGTACCCCGGGTCTGTTAGATGTGTCGGGTGCTCCCTGTCCCTGGGCTGGTCCCGCCGTTCAGAAGGTCTGCCTCAGAGATGCGTAACTGCCGGGGTCGTTCCTTTATGTTTATGGGCAGGCTTTGCTCCATAGAGATCCCTGGCGTAGTTTGTGTTAACAGGGCGTCTGTTTGACCTTTCCAGCTGTAGCTGGAGTTACTCAGAGCCTGGGGACAGGGGGGGGGTGACACGGGGCACTGCCTGGCTGCAAAGGGGCTTCCAAGGTGAAGGCGCCGTCAATTCACAAAGTCTCCCCCTCAGCCTACTTGAGACTTTCAATGACAATCATTCCATACTGTACAAGAATATAATCTGTCCTATATCTGTGGCAGATCTAAAAATAGTTTTCCTCTCAGTCCTTTTCAAGACTTTTTCCCGCAGAAGGTGAGCTCTTAGTGCTCCTGTGGGATAACGAGCTCTGCAGGGAGGTTATCCCCCCCTCGCAGCCTCCCTGCTCGCTCAGGGGACCCTCGTTCTGCTCGTGGTCTTCTGGGGAATCAGAACCATGGGCTGTTCTTATTTTCATGGAGGACAGACTTTGAGTGACAGATCAAATGGCCAGATTTTAGTGTGATTTAGGAAAATTAGTTAATTTGGCTAGAGAAATCAAGGATCCCCATGGAGTTTGCAGGGTGAAACTTGCTTCAGATGGTTCATAAACAAAGGGATGTGTTGCTAGGATTGCTAAGTTCAATGGATTTTGCTTTTGCAACCCACTGTTGCAGTTTTACTTTTTCCCTTTCCGTCTGGGAGATATTTAGTTGCCTCTCAGTTTTATGTTTTCCTTCTGATTTTTCTTTTATTTTTTTTTTCTTTTTATTTTTTTT
>JAOXJM010000003.1:36454073-36467104 GCA_026413425.1 Tringa solitaria
TTTATGTTTTCCTTCTGATTTTTCTTTTATTTTTTTTTTCTTTTTATTTTTTTTCTTTTTCTTTTTTTTTTAATTATTGTTTTCAACAAACCTAACAGCAGGATTTGCATTCTGTTTCAGGGGATGGAAAAAAAATATCAGCTGAGAAATAGTAATAATATCAAGTGAATATTAGCAAAAGATGTGTGCTGGGGAGCCTGGCCCAGCCCAGAGCATCTCTGCAGGCGGCTGGGGCAGGCACACGCGTCTGTGCAGGTGGCGGGGGGGAGATCAGCAAGAAAAGAGCATGAAGCCACGAGAAGTGTGTGTGGGGCCCTTCTGTGCCACAACATTTTCTCATTCACAGTTGCCCTTAGGCACGGTTAAGCTTCTATATCAGGCTGTCTTGGCGTATCTCCCAGTGCCATGGTGCTCCTTAGTGACTCTTTATATTTGTTCTTCGTCTGACATTGCACAACAGATCAGGATTCCTTGATCTTGCCTTGTTTGGATTCTTTCATGAATTGCATCCATGTGTCCAAGGCGCTGAGCCTTTTCACATAATTGGGCAATATTTGTATTAAGATCAGCAGTTCTTTCTCAAATGAGTGCGAGTCATCGCTCCTTCCAGCCCCAGAAGCGCCGCTGTGAGGTCCGGGACTTCGGATCCAGGCACACGGCTGCAAGTCTGGGACAGAGGGCCACAGGGTAGCGGTTGTTCCTTGGGTTCTTCCCTGGAAGCAGCTGCTCTTCCCTTCTGGGCAGGACGTCGGCTATGCCTGAAGGCCATTTAGAAGCTGCGGGGAGAGCAGGGTTTGGTAGTCTCACTATTAAGTGGGGTTTCTTGCCAAAACACATTACTCTGAAGAGCTCTGCATTTGCAGTCTGTTCTCACGTAAGGTTAAAGGCAGTGGATTTTACACCCCAATCCAAGCCAGTTGGGCCGGGGCACACAGGGAACAGCTCCTGTTGTCGTGGTGGCTCCTACCAGGCGATACACGTGAGCTAGTAGCCCTTCGTGTGCGAGAGAGAAGAGGAACGATGGCTAAAGCTGCGTGAGAAAGGCTCTTCCCACCCTTTCTGACGTGTGTGTGTGATTCACTAATTAGATTTGTCCAACTGGAATTATCCCTGAAATCTTATTCCAAAAAACTATGATTTCGTGACTATTCCCAGAAATGGTATCTCAGGAGGTTAGAAATGGAGACAGGCGTCAGATGGGATTTAATTGTCATTTATGTGTTTGTGTTGCTGCCTGCACACATGTGGATGAGACAGATCTACGACCTGTCATGAGATGGCTGGGTTTTCATGTTATTTTCTTAGAGAATGGTGTTTTTATTCTCATTCACAGTTTTCATTCTTTCTCCTGCTGTACGTCTGATTTATCAGAGTGGTTTAATATGTGCTCCTTCCCCTGTTTCTCCCCCTGTCTCTCTTGCTGATATTCGTAAGCAAATCACTGCTGTCTCCTGGGAAGTGAAAGATAAAAAAGAGTGAGGTTCTTGTACGCCCAGTGCAATGGAGATGATGACTGAAACGGCTATTAGCGATTGCTCTCTGCATGCCCAGGCATGGCTTTGATTTCTTAGTCATTCCAACTATGACATGTACACTAATAGCATAGTCTGCAGCTTCACTTTTTCTAGAATCAGCCGAAAACCAGGTGTTTTTGTCACCGAGTTCTTGATATAATGGCAGGATCATGCCCTTGGTCAGTTTATAACAGCAGCTCTTGGCGTGGGTTTCCAAATGTGATTTTCATTGCTTAGATTTGGGGGCCTGGTTTTCACAGAGGTTACTCAAAATCTACTGAAAATGTCAGGTGTCTGACATTTGCATGGCCAAAAATTGAGACATTAAAACCAACAGTTGTAATTGACAAAAATGGTCATTAAATAAGTGATTAGTTCATCTCTGAGAGTGTTGAGCCACGAAGACACCAGAACTTTGGGTGCAGACGGGCTCGGTTGTGTGGGGTAGGCAATGCCCAGGAGAGCCGTGGGGTTTGTCTCTCTTCAGCAGTCTTGAAATAACTTTTTTTTTATATTCGTAACAACTGGCTCCTGTTTCTTCTCTACCAGGGAGGCACTATCAGAGCTAACTAGCACTAATTGGAGAGGGGGAGGCGAAAGGAAAGGGCATAAAACCCAGGAAGAAGTTGGGCGGAGGAGTATAGATCCCAGAGACAAAGTTTAATACTATCAAACTTGGATGGAAATAATAGTCTCACAGAGCACAGGAACATGCCTTTTACTGTGGGAGTGCGGAGCAGAAATAGAGGGGAGACACGATAAGGCTGGTGAAGTCAAGGCAGTTGGTGCAACGACCCCTGGGCTGTTCCACTGGATGGGCTGCCCTAGAGAAGTCTCCTTCTGTGGGAAAAATCAGCGACTGGAATGGGTTGGTCTTTTTTGCCACGACAAACCTATACTTAAGTGTGATTAAAATGCTTTCGGCAAAGGAAATACCCTGTAGTTTAAGCCAAACTTGGGGACATCCTTTCTCCCTCTGATTGATGTTATGGTGGTTTATGTGGCATACTATATTCTGAACGAGACCCAAGTCAATTAGGCACCATTTCAAAGTATTTTCTCATGCAGCCTGAGGTTTTGCTCGTGCCAACAAAATCCGAAACTCGGGGAAATGATAGCAGAAATGAATTCTGTGAAGGAGCACAGCCAGGCCATCGGGTTAGCAGGCAGCAAGCGCCGCAGGATTCCCGGCTTCAAGGATCAAGCTGCCTTTTTCAAGTTGTGAGATTTAATGGCCTTTTAATGAGATCAAGCGTAGTATTGGCTTAATATCTGATACAAGCTCTATCAGAAAAGTATATCCTACCTTTGCAGAGGGACAAGGCGATCTAACTATAAAATGATCAGATCCTCACAGTTCTTTCCCACCCCTAGACCAGGTGGGGTTTCTGCCCCAGAGACACGATCTAAAACACCTTTACACTCAGCCTTTGACTATTTGAAGCTTTCAGACAATCACAGTGTGGGAAAGGACAGTCCTTACAAATCTTTCGCCCTTTGAGTCCTGAAATATCATTCCTTGTGATGGAAGAGAGTAATAATATGTGAGAGCACCATCACAAGCCAGCCAGCAAAGGAAATAACAGGGTGACCTTATAAAATCAGTGCCGAAAAAACCACCCAATTATAGGGTTAAATGCCACTGAAGTAACGATTCTCCTGGTTTATCTCCCTCATGGTACACTGTGTTTTAAACCCAGCCACTGGGGACGTGTGAAATGGTGCTTAAACCATCAGTGGAAGGTTCCCCCATATAACAGACATATTTCCATGTATTCCAAAACAGCCCCGGAGTCTGGGCAGGCAACGAGTGAGCCTAATGCCTTCCTTTGTAGCAGGAGATCTTTGAAACTCTTATTTGATCGTTTCCCTAGATTAGGAAGATTCTGTGCTTCTTTGGAGAAATGTGTTCCCCCTGCCCACCAACCTCCTCTCCCAAAGTGATAAGGCATCTGTAAACACTCTCTGAAACTCTGTACAGAACCTCCTCTGTACACGGCTTTGAAGCAGAGCTGCATGAAGACCTCTGTACCGGCTGAAAATATCTTGCAAACTGATAAAGAAGTGCAGGTACAGCTAAAATCCACTGTGTAATAAGGATTAGCGAGCCTAAGGAGGTTTGTTTGGATTGAAGATTGAGTTGAAATGTGTGAGGCTTGGATGCAACCAGAATTAAACTGAACTTGGATTTCATCAGACGCTGCGCAGCCCCCTCCCGTCCCGCTCCTCCTCGCCCCACTCCACGTTCAGAGTAAATACTCAGCGCTCACAATTTTATAAGGAGTGGTTTAATTTTCCCACCGGTCCAGGCTCTCGTTAAATACGCTGTGCTGCAGTACAATCCTCAGCTTTCCCAACCATCTGCCTACCCGTGAGCTGCTCTGTATTGATCTCAGATATGTGGGCAATTGCTCTGCCGAATCCAGCCTGAAAGAACCCCATTTGATCCGGTGATGATACTATAGGATATATTCTGACTAATTGTATCCATGGAAATCAAGTGCACTTTAACTAATGAAAAAAAGATAGCGTGGTCAAAGCTTATTTGAAGAAATGACATGTTTTAAAACCTGACATGACTTAAAACAGAATCATATAAGTTCCTTTGCTAAAACACTTTCAGGATATATTAGGTATAACAATAGTTTTCTACATGAAAATGGCTTTGAAATCTTAAAAGAAAAGTATTTTAAAAGAAAAGAATTTTTGCGGTGCATTAAATTGGACGTGAATATGACAGATTTCAAAGACTGTCAAAATAACGAATTTACATCATAAATGCACAGGCTCCCTTTTTAAAGGCCTCTTCAACAACTCAGGAAGGCGTTTAATGGTGAGCAAGTTCAAAGTGTCATGGACTCCCACTGGTATAAAAAGGAGGCAATACCCACTATACTCTCTGTGTTTCAGATAATGTATCTGTCTCTTTTCAAGTTAATAAACTGCACTCCTGTCAAATTGCAGATAAATGAAAGCGACCAAGACATTGTTTTCCCCACATATTGCTAAGAAAGATATCTCCCAATATTTCTAAACGACCAGTATGCTAAAAAGAACTTGAAATGAATCCACCCTGCAGTTATTTTACAGCATCAAAGACAATGAAATTTCCACAGAGGCACTTTCTGAAGTTTTAAATGCTTTATTTCTGATAGCTGCTCATTAAGAAGCTTCGAAAGCTTTTTATTGTTTCAAAGGCAGTCATCTAAATTTTTAATCATTCACTAGTGCTGTATGGTCATGATGTTACTCTCTAGCTTTAAAAACCCTTTTTTATTTTCTAAACAGTAATGTCAACATAATGTTTCCCCGAATAATTGTTAGGTACGGCCTTACTCAAAGAGCAACTGTGAGAAGGGGAGAAAGAATGGGAGAAAGAGGATTTTTCTGGCTCCCTTTTGCGAGGGAGACAAATGAGGCACTTCAGGAAATTAAAACCCAGGACCAGCACTTTGCAGAGCGGGCCACCGACTTAAATCACTGGTCTTCTGGGATGGTTTCAGCTCAGTTTTTTATAGCAGGGGAAGTTTGTGGTGGGTATTTTTTAAGCTAACAATGATGCTCTGCGGGTTGATTCTTGCTCTGTGACACATGAGTGTCCTTAGGGATTAAAGAGGATTTAGGGAAATTTCCTGTCCCTGCCCCTCGGAGCTGCCTCCCACCCCTCCCTCCGGAGCACCAGGGCCAGGTCCTGCTGGGGGGGACGATGCAGGAGGCAGCACCCCCATCCCTCTCCCCGTCCCCATCCCTGTCCCCGTCCCACCAGCGTGCCCGTGGGTCGCAGCGTGCACCAGCCACGAGCGGAGGAGCAGCGCAGGGGCCGGGGGCCGGGGGCCAGGGGGCTGTGCCCACCCTCCAGCCCGGCTGGGCTAACCCTGGCCTTGCATCTGGTTTTACTTTGCTCCTCGCTCCAGCACCCATTAAAGGCAGGGTTTCTTTCTCGCTGCCCGGGACTGCAGATTCTCACACGCTAGACGTAGGGATGAGATTGCAGTTTATTTACTCTACAAGCGTGTATTAAATTTCTCCCTCTAGAAACCACAATCCAGCCTCTCTCCTCTTCAGGGACTGTGAGTTTTCCATTCTCAGGATCTAAGCGTTGGACTGAGCCCATGTTCCAGCTCAAGCCTCTTCCCTTTCTTGTGCCTATATTAAAGAAGGTTCAGTTCACTGATAAGCGAGCAGGGAGGAGATACGGGGGCAGATCTAGGCTGCCTCTGCTTAGCAAGAAAGTGGATGCCTCTGAATGCAGGCGCTTGGCATTTCCACCTTCCAGTTCTCACTTTGGGTAAATGCAAAAGAAAGAAAAATACCGATCTGCAGGAGCAGCCCGTGCGTGGTGCAGTGTTTGGACATCACCTACGAGAAGCCTCCAGAGAGGAGGAAAACAACTGGCTCTTGCTAATATAATGCTTTGCCCTCCTCTAGTGGTACTTGTGATCCGAGGATCTCAAAGGAATGGCAAATATTAATCCAATAACCTCCTACCGTCGGTTGTAGCCGCTCCCCCTGCACAGGGGACAGAGGTGTGGGTTGGGTGAGCTCTCCCTGCAATCCAAGGGAACGGCACCCGCTTTAACCAGCACCTCTTGGTCTGACCCCAGGTCGATGGAGATGCAATCCAAGTCTTCAAAGGAGCACTTTCTTCATGGCGAAAGCGTAACTATTGAGTAGATCTCATTAGCTTTGTAAGTGGTATGCAGGCCTGCGCCTACCACGTATGTTGACACTTTCATCTGTCCATCCTCAGCCTGGGGTTGGGTGGTTTCGAGCTCGCTGA
Organism: Tringa solitaria; assembly: GCA_026413425.1. NCBI lineage: Eukaryota > Metazoa > Chordata > Aves > Charadriiformes > Scolopacidae > Tringa > Tringa solitaria. Next base: position 36,460,368 of record JAOXJM010000003.1, read on the forward strand.
ACACAGCTTTCTGGCTTTTCCTTGTGGCCATGCCAAAACGTCCTTCCCCTCTCACCTGGGGTGTCTGTCAACTGATCTCATCGCTAGAAAAAAGCAATTTGCCTGAGCGGAGAAGTTTTGAAATGCAAGTAGTTTCAAAGGCTCGTTGGCTAACGTGGAGCCCAGAGAGATGAGCGTGCTCGGGTCCCCGGGCCGGCTCCGGCCCTCAGAGGCACAGCGAGAGGAATTTTGCTGGTTACAATTAACTAGTGATATCATGGGAAAAATAAAATAAAACGAAGCGGTTGCTCCACTTGTACCAAAAGCCTGGGAAAAGACAAGTTGCCAGCCGTCCCTGCCGGGAGCGGAGTGAGCGCCAGCCGGCTGGGGGGCCCGTGGGTGCCGGTGCCAGGGTTGGGAAGAGGGAGATGCCGCGTGTGCTCCGTGGCGCAGCGAATGCTCTTGGCCTCTTTGTGCCGTGCCAGGCTTCCAGACAGCGTGGGCTTTTCTTTAGTGCCTGCATTAAGGCTGTGTCCTGGGATCTCCATTTGTTTTCTTGGCCAGCCGGAGCCCAGATTACTTTTCTTCATCTGCTTTAGGTTTTGTTCTGCGTGGTGTAGCCGCTGCTGTAATTCCAGCACGCCCCTGAGCCGTGCATCTGCCCAGCCTGGGGCTCCTCCTGATGGACCTGGGCAAGCTGCCACCAACACTTCGTGCCAGCCCTTCTCCAAAAGCCCTTCGAGCAGCCCTGCCTCTCTTTGGGAAGATCTGTGGAGCCTTTGCTGAGGTTATACTTTGCTCTGAGGAGTCAAAGGGCTCTTGATTCCGGTACTGGAAAAATCAAAAGAGAACTGGGAATAGAAATGATGTCCTTAGCTGGTGTTTGACAAGACTTACTGTGCTTCCCAACCACCCTGGCAGCTATTGGTGTGTTGGGCAGATCCTTGCAGTGATCAAGCCCATGGGATAGGCCATGATCTTGCCAAAATAGTCAAGTCATGAATACTGAAACTGCCATTAACGTTACAGACACTTAGAAGTCCTGATGACAACCAAAGAGAAGGTGACAGTTACTGGAAGAAATGCATGTTAGAGCAGTAGACTGTATCCTGTGTGGACTGTCTACCACCCGTCTGTCCACAGCCGTGCTGTGCAGGGATGTGAAGGACCTGACCTCGGAGCCGGTGGGCTCTGCAAAGCCTGTCCCACCGCAGGAATCCCGGCAGGGGCTGAGCTGGGCAGGTACTCCAGTTTTCATCCCTTCGTGCTGGGGAGCTGCTGCTTTTGTTGGCTCCCGCCGTGTTGAATGCCACGGGTGCCTTGGGAAGCCTCCACGTCATCTTTCCAAGTCTTACATTGGCAGAACACTCTTTTCCTGTAATGATAAAAGACTAATTACGGCTACCCAGAATCTTGTCTGAAAATAATTCCCATCCTGTGTCTAGGATGACCAAGGAAAACAAATGAGATGGATAAATAATAAAATTTGCAGGACATGTATTTTGCCAGAGACAAAACAGATTCAGATCTGTATGTGCTGTGTTTGGAGCTAAGTTTAGAACTCGGGATTTTGGACAGACTTCTAAATATTGACATGCAGGGTCTCAGGCCCTTCTCACAGATTGCAAACATCCTGCATTCTTGGCTGTTTTCATGTCGGGATCCATGCTCTGTTACCTTTCCAGGGAGAATTTAACTCTGACCCTTTAGGCAGAAAAAGCCAAGGGTTTTGGGAATAATTAGGAGCTGATAGCCTTGTATGCTACCAGATCATTTGGCCTGTCTTTGAAGCGTGAAAGGAAGGGATGGAGAAAGATACAGCTCTCGCATCTGTGAAATTCTTTGCTACTGGCAACCTCCCTATAAAGTTGTAATTAACGGGGATCTTCCAATTCAAGATGTATGTCCTGTCACAGGCGTTGGCTCTCCCAGACTCTGTAGGTCCCTGCACAAGGAGGGAGACCCCAATACAGCCTCCTGGGGCCAGGGCTGGATTTAAAGCCACTGCTCAGAGCAGCGCATTGGATGTGAAAAAGTGTGGACAGCAGCAGAGCTAAAAGCAGAGAATTTCCATTTGTTTTTCCTGGCCCGGTGCATCCTTAGCATTGCAGGGTGAAGGAGAGGTCCCCCCAGATCCCATCCCACCACGCTGGCTCCAGCACGGCGGGATGCTTTGCTCCCAGCCAGGTGTCGGGGAGCTGTTTCCATAAGTCACAGCAAGTCACAGGGAAGTGCCTTTGATGTGTTTAGTGTGCAGGCTTTATTTTGCTCTTGTAGTAAGCGTAGCTGTGTTGACTTCAGCTGAACAACTCTAGGCCAGCACCGGAGCAGAACCAGCCCCTGCTCGTGTCGAGGATGGAAATGCAAACGCCTGCCCACAGGCTGCTGGCTCCCCGTGCCATTTGGTCTCCGAATACCCTGCGTGCTATATTTCTGTGTTGTAATTACCAGTCTGGTTCCTAACGGCTATAAAGCTGTCCTCAGGAGGGCATGATGGATGATGTTGTGCTGTCAGAGTGGCCTTTTCTGGGGAGTGTTGCTAACTTGCTGGCATGTTCCTTGAGGTGATCCTCTGCTGCTCCGTTGCTTCAGAGTGAGCCGCAATTCCCCACTGCTTTCACTTCCCAGTCGAACTGGTTGCTCTGAGGCTGCAGCTGATGTTTTCAGTGCTGATGTCTAAAGAAAAGAAGCTGAACTTTTTCCTTGAAGCAGAGAGTTTACCAGAATGACTCAGCAGAGGCAATGTAGCTCCAGATGGACAGTTATAGAGGATACCACCTCTATTTATTATCCCAAACTATTTGCACATGTCTCTGTGCCTTATTTCTTCTCCCTGGTTATTCTGAAAGAGTTAAACCTCATCGTTCCATCAATGTTGGCAAATTAGCTCTGTCATATGGCATCGTTTCTCTTTCCTTTTGAATGACTTAGATGATTGACTAACAAAATACTTAAAATACTTGATCTGAAATTTGCTTTTGGGTAAGGTTCAAGGGTTTAAACTTCAAGCCTCATTACTGGAGAGCTTGCCTGCTGCTAAACTCTGAGCGTTCCTGCAACGCGCCAACCCAAAGCACCTTGTGTGCTGTCACACTTTCCTATTTGCAAATTCAGAAAAAGGCTTGCAGTTCATTTTCCAGCACAACCTCCTCGCCTCCACAATGTAGTTGTGGAGGGTGGGATCTGTCACATTTAACTTAGACAGAACCTGACTTTCAAGCAGCTGAAATTAGCCATCTGGGCTCCCTCCGCAAGGCCTGGACAGAGATAGTGCCCCAAAGGTAGAGCACTTTGGTCTGTAGACTGATGGCCAAGGGAGGTTTGAGGACATGCCCTGTGGTGGTGTCCGCTCTCTCCACTGACAATAGGAGTTGCTTACGTGACTGGCTAAGACCATACACCTGCCTTGCATGTGGCAAGATGGATCCTACTGCAGACACACGGTTTTAGAAGTGTTTTTGTTCCTAAACAGTCAGAAGATGCCTTGCAGTATTTACAGAAAGGTTCTTCGGTTCCACCGAAATAAATGGGATTTAGGTTAGATAAGGCAGACATTTGGAAAATCTGATGTCTCATGTATCTGTCTAAACACTTCAGAAGAATGTATGTCTGAGTTTTCTCTCAAAGTAAGGACAGATTTGGCTGACAGACATTTAATACGTTTGATCTTAACGTGACCCTCAGGAAATAAGAAAATTTTATTTCAAAATAAATGCTTTATTTAGAAGAATTGAAAATAGAGCCTTTCCTACTGCTTCTTTTGAGTGATATGTTCCTTCCCACCAAGGTCTCAACTTCAGCATCCCGCCTGGTGTTAACAGTACTTTTCCTTGATGGTAAGGGGGAAGGCAGCATGGTCTGAGTCTGCTTCTTCCTTGGGATGTGCAGGGCTAAAATAACTCCCCTATTACCTCTATAGACTCTACATATTTATTTCTGTCCCTAAAACACCAGGAAAAGGCACTGTCAGCCTTGACTTCTGGCTTTCATCATGACCCTTGACTCCTAAGCTCCTAAGTTGCAGGGTGCTGGTCCAGACCTGATCTTCTGTGTAGGCAGTCTTGAGTCCAGCTTAGCTCCTTGAAGGTCACCCAAGCCCCTGAGCTATCGGTTATCTATTAAATAGACACATCTGGAGGCCTCAAGGGAGCTGATGGGAAACACTGGACCAAGTGGCTTAAATAGAAATGAAACACTTGGATTCTGGCCTTGTTGCAGCCCAAGCAGAGCATGAGGTGGCCCGGTTGTTGAGACCAAAGGACGAAGAGGCAAAACGGGGATGGGAGTGGGGTGGACAAACATGTTGCTGTTTGCAATTTGGGCTCAGCCACTGACTGGGCACGTAACTTGGGTCAGATGCCATGTTGAGCTCCCTCTGGAGAACCACAGGTTTGGGCTTTTTAATTTCCCTTGCTCCTTGGAAAAAAAAATAATTAAAAAATGTAATGCTGAAACATCCTTACTGGAAAACCAGGAGCGGCATCTTAAAGCCAAGTTTTCTCCGATAAATAAATTTCAAGATGAAATTAAACCAAACAAAGCTGCTAACTAACCCAGCCCTGCTGCTGAGTGTTTTGTTGGGTTTTCAAACGTCTGTGTGATGATTCTGTTCTTTCCCTGTTCTCCCAGTGCCATGTCGAAACGTTACATGACTTGAAAGCCCGAAAGTCATGGAAGGGGGTAGGGGGAAGAGGAAAATACAAAGCAAGTTGTACAGACGGCTATCAGGGGGGGTGAGGATTTATTTTTCTTCATAAGCCCCAGTAACCACATGAAAGCTCTTTAAAAAATAACAAAACCGTCTTCTCCATAGCAGTTCTAGTAGTGCAGGTAGTAAAGGCTGGTATTAATTACCTGATTGAGCTTATTGCTGCAGGTGGAAGCTAGTCAGAAGCTAAAGTGCCTGGGTGGCCAGTAGCACTGGTTTCCATAAAGCTAATGGGACACCCTGTCAACCCCAGCCTCCTCCCCGGAACCCCAGGAGGAGACGCAGAGCAGGCTTCTGGAAGCCGTTGCGCTGAGAAATCTCCCAGAGGAGCCTGGCCTGGCTTTCTGGAGCCACCTGGATCCAAATATGTGCAGACATGCGTGTCTGTCTGTAAACCAAACCTGCTGGAAGAAGAAACACTTGTGTGACACAAACAACCGCCTTTCAGAAGGCGGCACGGTGGGTGCTCCAATTAACAGTGCCACGACGATCGCTGTTGCTCATGAGTTCATTACAAAAGACAGACAGACATCTGCAGGGGTCTTAAAATAATGACTCCTTTTATCCGGTGATTGGCAGAGGTGGGGTGACAAGGATTTTCTGCTTAGCATAAACTGACTTTTTCTTCTGTTTTTTGGATACCAACAGAAAACGTAATGCGGGCGCTCGAGAACGACGGCTCGGTGGAGCGTGACAGGGCTGCAGCAATCCTCTGCCTCACTCGCCCCACCTCAGCCTGGTCTTCCCAAAGCCCTCACCTTCAGGCTCCAGCAGCAGGTAAGCCTTCTGGTCTCCACGTCTCCAGAAAGCGACTGGTGCTGTCCGAGGACACGTTGTCCCCACAGCTCCGCCGTGGCCTCGGCAGCTCTGTGTGCTGCCTGCACGGGCAGGGACGCTGGGCTTACCCAAGTGCCTCCTGCCGAGCTCTGTGGTCGGGTCCATCACCATCCCTGCAGGTGTCTGAAGGCCACTCAAACCATGAAATGATGGCAGAAATACCCTTTGTGCTTGTCCTCTCTTCCTTGGGCCACAAAGCTCTGCCATTTCCTGAAGGCAAAGCGACTTTGCATCAGTTTCAGCCTCTTTAGTCTCTCTGACTTGAGAAACAGCCTGAAACTCCCAAATGAAATAATTTCAGGGCTGCTCCCATCCAAATCAATCACTGGGACATCCCTACAGGAAAGACTTGTGCCAGTCAGGTTTCTCATGAGTCTTCTGAGATTCCCAAGGTTTTAGACTGATTTATTTTCATAAGCTAGGCCCAGCAATAGAAAATAAGAGGAGGTTATTAGCTATTTTATAATTATACTCTGACCCTTTACAGTACTTTTCAGTAAGGGACTTCAAAGCCATTTGCAAACTTTTATGAACTAAGAGTCAGCATAAAGAAGCGCCACCCAATTTTTCAGGTCAGAAAAGTAAAGCGTTTTCCCAAAATATATGAGGAGCTGAGCTGGGATTAGACCCCAGACCCCCAGCTCACAATCCCTTGCTTTAACTGCCAGCTCAGCCTTTGCTCATTCTGGCATGGGAAAAGCAATTGGGAATAAGAAGCTATTACTGGGGCAGGCAGTCTACAGGGGATAGAATTACAGTTTTTACAATAATGTATTATTTAGGACTGGGTTGCGATTTGAGATGGACTCAAGCTGCAAATTCAGAGGCACTGCTAGGATTGAATACTGAAAACCCCAGAGCGGAGACACATTTGAGTGTGAGGTTTGGGATCCATTACTGTGGATTTCCAGAGATGCCCATGGCTGGGGTCTACAGCACATCTTGTGCAGCATTATCTCTTGCTCTCAGTGCTTTACTTTGCCATGCAGAAGAGGCAGAAAGGTCGCCTGTGTCATGTCGTTATGATCCTTCCCTTCTTATCGACCAACTCCACTGAAATTATTTATGGAAATAACAAAAGGGGCAACATTTTCCCGTTAAAATGTTTTTCTTTTCTGCTTCCTATTGCATAGCTGTGTATTTGGAATGTGTGTCAAAACAGAAAAAAAAAGAATGCTGATTTGTTTTACTTGGTCTTTCATTTGAGGATTGC
>JAOXJM010000003.1:36467229-36492867 GCA_026413425.1 Tringa solitaria
TTTTGAGCATCAGGGTTAAGAGACAATAAAGAACATGGGGCAAATGGGATCAAGACAAAAAAGTGAATTAGTGAATTAATGAAGAAAGATCTTGAGAAAAATGTCTTTGATACCTAAAAATAACCAATAGTGTGTATTAGTCTAAAAGCATATTTTCAATGCAGGGATAAGTGCACGCAGCAGGGAAGAAAATACAAGAGAGAGGCTGTAGTAGAGCGTGTAGAGGGTGAATTTAACTGACAATAGATCACTAGAGTCGGTGGTATCGCCTTTAGAGGGTTAAAAGGCTAAACATCTTTGTATTTAATGGAAGATGCTCCTAGAATTCTCAAAAGAAATGGGGAGAAAATCTGCTGCCTGGGAACTTGAAAGGGATGTGCTTCTGAGCCCAGAGCCTGGAAAGCTGCAAATCTGTTCAATGGGGAGTCCCAACAGATCCATTTCTCCTCTTCAGCACCGCAGGGAACAGCCTCTGTCCCGGGGGATTTGCCATCACTGAGGCCCTTCCCAGGTGCTCGACTCACCCTGCGCTGGGGCTGCATGTCCTGCCCCACGTCTGGGTCGCTCCGGGATTAATTCCTCTGCAGCTTAGGTTGAGAGTAAGAGTTTTCAGGGGTTTTCAACTTAATTTGTAGACAAACACTCTTCTTGATCAATGGATGAGGAGGAACCTCCACCAAGAAATGCTGCTTTGCCAACAGCGTGTCGGGGTGGCACTGCCGGCTGTCTTTGGTTTGATAGTGAAATATTTCATACCCCTTTGCTGCAAATTGCTCTCAGGTATTAATCAGGTTGGAGTTTGCCACGCCAGGACCAAACTTAATGATTATAATTCAGAAAATTACTATAACTTGCTAATCATTGTCTTTGCTAGAATTTTACCACACACTATCTGAATCAAAAAGTCATTCTTTTTTCATAGGGAAGGCACAGTCTGTAGGTAACCTGCCCTCTCTAAAAACCAACAAATTGTGTTCTCGGAGAACAAAGATCTAAGGACGCTTATAGAAAGGAATAACATGAACAAAGCTGCACCATACATTAATATCGGCAAAACTGCTCGAGGCAATCCAATTGCATTTTTTTATTAGTGTTGTGTTGTGATGCTAAACAGAAAATGACAGCTGTGAATAAGATAAAGGTCTTCATTGTGCATGAAAAATTTAAATTGTTACTTTAAGGAAAGATTTATTTTTTTTAAACACCATAAAACATTTATGATAACATTTTACAAAATTAGGAAGGGAAGAATTGGCTTGAAGTCTTCTAAATCCATTAAATTTGCATGCTGTTGTTCAAAGCAATGGTTAAAAAAAGCAAGAAAATGAAAAGGTCTAGAAGGCATAAATATATATATTTTGAATATGTATTTGACAGCTTTATCTGAGAATCAGGAACCTGGTACTTGAACTAGTTTGGGGCTTAAAAAAGTTTTATTGGTGGATTAGGCTGAGAATTTCTGAACAATTAATGACTGAGGTGGAGCATGAACTTCCCGCGTTACAGTGGGGAGAAGAGGTTCATTCCCAGTAGATACTGGATAAAGCCCAGCCCAGGGACAAGGTTGCTCTGTGGAACCAGTTGCTGAAAGTTCAGGAAAATGCTCTGTGTCCCATCAGAAAGGGCGAGTTTCTCAGTCCAGGTGTCTTCAGCCACTTGTGCAGTAAGTTTTTCCTCTCTGTAAAGCAGCCGGAGCGAGAGCTAGGCTGGAGAGAAAGGAGAGGAGGTGGTGACCCTGCCAGCTCCGAGGGCAGCAGGTCTCCACTGCGTCTGGAGATGCACAAATGTGATGGACCCAAAAACCATTTTCTGGCAGCTGCTGTAATGGGCTTTGGGGGTGCATCTGGCTAAGGGGGGTTCCTCCCCGGGCAGGATAAAGCGCTGTAAGCCCACCGCACCGATGGGCATGGGGCACTGCCCTGGCTGAGCTGTGCTGGAGGTGGCGTTAGGTGAAACCATAGCGCGGTTTTGTTGGAATATTTGGAAATAACTGCCCATGGGAGTGGAGCAAGGGAAAACCGTATGTTCTCTGAACACGCACAGTGAATATCACATCTCCCACCGTGCCGGGGGGCAGGTCCCCATCACCCCCACCTGCCCGGGGAGCCCAGGCGTGCCGGCCCCGTCCTCCTCCCCGGCTGCCGGGAGAAGCCCTCCCTGCCGATCTGAAGGCAATCAACTCCCGCACCGCCCACCCGACAAGAAAAGCAATTTGTTCCTTTTTAAGGAAAAATTAATTGTGGCACAGGAGTAAGTGCGAGGACTTCAAACGAACCAGTGACTCCGACTGGAAAATTTGGCACTTGGAAAACAAACACGAGCAGCAGCAACATCACTGCGTGTCATGCTGCACTCGGAGAGAGACTTCTGAAATCCCGGCTCTGCACACTCTGGTCGGGGGAGCGGCGGGAAACCCGCTCGCTGCATTTTGCTGGTTAGTAATTACATTTTTCATATTTTATTTATTTCCTCAAAAGAAACAAGTAATTATTACACAATCCTTTCCCCATACCACTTTGGAAGATTTATCAATTATAATCTAGGAGAACGGCCCCACGTTAGACTTCAAATGCGTCTCATTAAAGATATTTTTTAGGAAGAGTGGTGGAAAAACAAAGAACTGCTGTGCTGTTGTCTTTTACTTCCCTTTAATGTCGGGTTCAGAAGTAATGATGTTGGGAACAATCATTCTTCAAGCCTCTGTTTCCTTGTGTTTACTCATTAAACACGAGAACCAGGTGCTCTCACGGGGAAATGCTCATTCTAACATTGGCTCTAGAAATCAAAAGTCTCTTCACTTTCGCTAACAAGCACAGCTTCGCAGGGAAGGGACCGGGAAAAAAGCAAGCAGGACCTGCTTTAAAAATGAAATATTAGTACCCAGCCCTGTGATATTAGCTCATAGAAATTGTCCTGATTTTAGAGAGATATTGGTGGGAGGCGTTTGATTAGAGTATTCACGCTGCCTAATGTTTGGTCTCGGTGTTCAGAGCTTCCTGTGTTGTTCCTGGTGAGACAGGGTCTCCTCTCGGAGCATCTCAGAGCAGCAGAGGACGGCTCCCGCTCTCGCCCTCCTCCGGAGGTACCCGTCTGTCCCCTCCGATGAGCGGGGGTAACCAGCTCCCTCGCTGAGGCAGAGTGCGTATCGCCCCGATTTCTCAGGATGCCTACCCGAGCGTAGGCATCTCATGCCACTTTGGACTCCTCGGGAGATCTGTGCAGGCTGGTGGGTACAACACCAGCCTAGGGGAGGCTTGTGCCTTCTGATGGAGCGTGGAGGTCACTGAGGTGCCCCAGGGCACCTAAAACCTCCAGCTACACCCCTATGTTTAAGCTCAGCTCCACCCCACACGTGGTGTGCTGCCCAAATGTGATGGGGTCACATCAGGGCTTGAAAGATGGAGGAGCTCTTGCTTCTGGAGGACGTTCACCCAGTTTTCTTGACATTTCTGTAGGCAGAAATTAGAAGCCTGCAGAACAGGTCCAAGCTGTGAAGCTGCCTTGACTCTGAAGGTTTGTCTGTTGTCTGTGCCCGGAATATTTACAGTTTGGTACCGATATGTGCTATGAATCACCTTTGCCTCCCACAGCAATGAGGCAACAGGAAAACTCAAGACGAGGGTCTCAAGCTGATTGTCTTCCACTAGTTTTTGATATGGGGCATAGCTGGTTTTGACAACCATAAGGAATCAGAGCTTCTCTCTTGCAAGGATATCACCATCAATGCTGGGAGGGAGGAAAATACTTTCCCTTTGGATGGATGCAAGAAGGTGGAACAAAGGCGTATGCACAGGAGGCAAAGAGGGCTGTGATGCAATGACCTTTCTGTGTAGAAAAGCCCTTTGGTATTTTGGTGGAATGCTGAAAAATTGCATATTCCCACAAACTGGTTGAAATTTTCAACAAAAAATATTTTTTTTTTTGTGGTGGAATAGAAAACTCCCATTTCTGTGGGAAATGGGAAGACTTCAACCTTTCCTAATTTTAGCACCACTCAGGTGAAGCTCAGGGCTGGGCTTTTATTTGTGCTGATTTAAACCTGTGCCTCCCCACTGGCTGCGAGTGACAGGAGTGGCAAAAGTAGCGTGTGCCCAGGGCACCAGCGAGTCCGTCCAGGTGCCAACCTCTATTAATACCTAAAAAGAATGACAAAACAGGCCTAAATGGGGTTTGCTGCGGTGCCTTGCTGGAGGGCTGCTCCCGCTGCCGGCTGCGGCTCGGCTCCGCTCGCCAGGGCCCCGCGCCTTTGAGCGATCCCATTGATGCCGAACCTGAAGATCTGTGTTAAAAGCTGTGAATGCTCTTCTCCTGCTTTAGCCCACCTTCCCAGAGCCAGTCGCTTAAACTTTTTACTTGTCCTGCAGGAAAGCCTGTTAGTGGGAAGATATCAAGGGGAATCTGTATAGATCTGATTGGCAAGCTGTGTTCTTAGTTCTTGGTGCTTTTTTGAGCCGTCGTCTTTTCCCCAGCAGTGCCTTTTAATTCTGGTTTTATAGCTGACCTTGTTACTGTTGTTAGTACAGTTTTTTCCTTTCCCTTTTTTTCCGCGTAGCACTTCTGTAAATGTTTTTGTTCTTTGTTCTAGTTCACTGTCCCTTTGAGGTTCCCTCTGATGTCTAGTCAGTGGCGTGTTTTTGATAAATTCTTCCCTAGCTGGTGCATCTTCTCTCCAGGTATCAAAAATCAGGGCAATGGTTATTGAAGGGACGCTCATTAGAGTGATATATGATTTCGCTGCTGCCGCCGCCACTAAGAAGTGGGTGCCTCCAAGTCAACAAATGGGCCAGCATTTAAACAAAGAAGCAGGAGACCTGCCCTTTCAGCCCCGCCGGGAAAAACCGCAGCCGAGCGCCGGGCCTTTGTGTGCGGGGCTTTGATGGCCACGCGTGTGCGGGGGAAGCAGCGCACACCACCTGCCAGCCGTGTCCCAACCTACCGCCAAGGGGCAAGAGCGGGCTCCGCACGGACCCCCGCAGCACGCTCGGAGCTTCAAAGTGGATAGTTGAAAAATGGGAAGCAGGGCAAGAACGATCTCTTTACTGCTTACGGTGTCTTCCTCCATAAAGGGGGCTGCGAGACAGACACAGAACTGCCCAACGGGGCCAGAAAGTTCCTAAAATCCTGCTGGCACGACATCCATGCTCTGGTGTTGGCCTCCGAGCTGCTCCATGGGAACCTGAGTTGGCTCTTGCCCCCTCAACGGGTATGGTGACCTGAACCATGACCTTGGCTTCAAGCTCAGCCCAACCAAAAAAGGTTGTTCTGCAGCAGAACCCAAGTCACACGCAGTTCAAAGTCGTTTCCTTGTTTGTTAAGGGTTCAGGGTAAAGCTCTGCCTCCCTGGGAACCTCCTCTTCTATCCACCTGTCCCCAGGCACTGAGAGATCACCCGCTGCACAAGGTATTTCTGAACTTGACATGAAATTTGTGGCGTCCTCTTGAAGTCCTCTACGGACAGAGAGCAGAGCAGGGAGGACCAGCAGCTCCAGGTTCTTGTACCAGCCAAATGGAGAACTGGGGAACCCGGGGACCCTCATACAAGGGAAACCAGCAGTCCCACTTCTGTATGTTCCCAGCATAGACCTTTTGTCTTGGATTATTCAGGAACCTTTCTTGTGTTATGCATGGTAAATAGGCTTTCCTTGAGCCTCTCTTATGTTTGAGGTTTAACCACGCAAAGGGCTTTGTTCTGGTTACGAGCATTGCAAAGAACATCTCTAAGGTTTGTTTACACCAAAGGGCAATGGCATAATAATCCTCTGTGCATCGTGCAAGGGCTTGCAACAGGAAAGGCAACGTCTAATGACCTTCATTTCTTAAATGCCTTCCAAACTCCTCCTCAGACACTAGAGGGTGAAGCTCTGCAATTCCACTGAAAAGTAACTAACAGAGGGAAAATGAGCCACTGAAAGGTCAAAGACAGTGTCTGAGCTGGGAGACTTGGCTGCTTTGATTATGGCAGCACTGCCCTATATTCTAAGAACCTTTAAGAAATTAAAGAAACTCTGAGTTGGACAAAGCAGATGTTAAAAACAAGATTGAGTGGCCTTTGGCAATGCCTTCTGTGCTTCTGAAATGTTGCAAGACGCTGTTCCCGGACCAGGCGGGCCCCACCGGCAGCGCTGAGCATCCAGCAGAAATTCTGCTCGAGTCCACTGCGACACGGATTCCCAGGACCATCAGCAAAGCAACTCAATTTAATTCAATAAATTCAGCCTGGAATTCTCTTCGTGGTTTCACTTCAGGAATCAAACCAGCTGCCAAGTGCAAACACTGGAAGTAGATCCCTTAATTTAACATTAACTTTTGCTTGTTGCAACTTGATAGACATATTCCAAATGCACCACTACTTTGTTCTAACTCTAATTCATTCACCCACACCTGCCTCAACTGCTGGTGACTTTCTCAGCTGGATGCACATGTACATGTCCTCGTGTTGAGCTGTGTCAGCAAACACTGCACCTTGTTGCTTTAAAAAGATTGCAAAACGCTTGTTTGGTGCCAGTGAGCAAGCTTCATGCAGCCAAAACTGAAATGCAAATAGGAGGTTTGGCCCATTGCTGGTGAGACTCTTCAAAGCAGGACTCCCCTTCCTGTGATGTGAAGACTTTGAGATGGAATCCCCCCAAGCAAGAGCAGCTCTCAGAAGGGATGCCAGCACCTGGTAAAATCAAAGCTTTGAAGATGGGCCTCCCCATTGATAGAAGTCTTTGCATAAGTATCCTCGTATCTTCTCTGATGCCTTTCCAGTGTCAGCAAACTGGAAGCTACAAAATCAGGAGAGGGGTGGGATCCCTCTGATGCACCCTCACTGGAACAGCAGCTCTGGGGTTTGCTGGAGGCCCCCACCCAACCGCCCCGATGGTTGGGACTGACCTTCTTCTCTCTGACGAAGGGCTCTGGCAGGTGAATTCTAGAAAATCTTGCCGGGGTGGTTGGAGATGCTATCGCTCCTCCGCTTCCCCTCCTACCTCTCCTACCCCCGGCCCGGCACTCCCTCGGCAGCCGGCACTGGGAGCACTCGAGGGGAAACCCAGCGGCTTCCCTGAGACGGGCGAGGAAGGGAGGGTTCTACCAGCCCCTGCAGGGCTCAGCCTTTGATTCCCTGGGCCATAGCAGCAGAAACCTCCCGCAGGGGCAGGGCAGGGAGATAATGGGGCAGCAACAGCCCAGAAACCTTTTGCAGCTCTCACCTGCTGGAGCCCTAATGTGCAAAATGCTCCTTTTTGGATCTCCCTGAGGGAGATGATGGTGTGGCAAATGAGGGTGAATACTATGGCTCATCTTCACGGTACCATTGTATTATCTCCCTCCAATGGAAGCACGATGCTTTCAGCCACCTCCTCCCCTGCCTTTCTCAAAAAGAGAATCAGTCACTTCATCCTCTTCCCAGAACCAGCCTCTCCTCCTCTTCCTCAGGCTGTTCTTCACCAAAGCCATGCTTTCCCTGTTCCAGGCAGGGTGTCAGATGGCTCACAAATTATTTTATTGTTATTTGATTGGGCACCTTTTTACTTTAATGTATGACCTGCTGAATTACAAGGAGAAATTATTTTCTGGTGTAAATTCTCTCTTTCTTATAGTGAAGTATTAAAGTTCTCGTTTTCCTTCATTCCGGAAAGATTCCCACTAACAAGGCATGTGAAACAGGAAGGAGTGAGGCTTCATCTCATTTTTCATCCTTTCCTCTAATCAAGTGCCACTCCTCGGCACCCTGCTTTACCTGTCTCAGAGCCTGTTTTGGGGTGAGGAGTGTCCTCTGGCCAGGAAGGAAGGGGGTGGAAATGGAAAGAAAACCCCTCGGGCTCTCCCTGGGAAGAGGAACTGGGAATGCAGTGGCTTGGGCACACGGGCCAGGAGAAAGGTGTTGGCTGATGGAATGTCCACGGAAGTAATTTGGTATGTTGGTAAAGGGCAGAAGGAGTCTGTGCCTCCCTTCCTGGCTGTGTACTTCAGGACACCAGGGTAGGCCGTGTTTCTGGGAGCAGAGCTGGTAGGAGAGATGTTGCTCCTATGTTTTCCAAGTCCTAGAAGACCTAGCCCTCCTAGCTTTGGGGTACTTTGGGAGAGAAAAGGGTGCCTGCGTTGAAACGCCCAGGAAAGTTCTCCTGTGTGAGAAGGGGGTCTCTCTTGGGGTCTCTCCTGAGGAACGTAGCTGCTCTCCGGTCTTTGGAGAGGGAAGCTCAGCCCTGTGCTTTCTCCAACTGAGTTATTTTGATCATTTCAAAATGTATTGTTTCTGAACGAGAAATTCACTGCTTATGTCCACCAGACCCAAAACTGGAACTCTCTGTTAAACGTGAAACTGGAAGCATGTTAAAACTGCATATTATGGTCTTAATGAATTATCTGTTTTAAAAGGGGAAAACAGTGAAGAATTGCTGGCGTAAGTGTGGAATAAGATTTTTCAAAGGAATTACCCCAGTTGAGGCCTGGGATAAAAGTATTTTCAATAATAGCATTAGACCAAGAAGAAGCACAGCAAGAAATGCCAACTGTAGTCTCTAAATGCTTAAGCAACTTGAAATCTGAAGATGAAAAGAGACTATATACTAACTATTTACTCTTATTAATGCTGAATTGT
Source organism: Tringa solitaria (assembly GCA_026413425.1). Classification (NCBI taxonomy): domain Eukaryota; kingdom Metazoa; phylum Chordata; class Aves; order Charadriiformes; family Scolopacidae; genus Tringa; species Tringa solitaria. The sequence goes on from JAOXJM010000003.1 coordinate 36,475,814, forward strand.
ACAGACGTACATTTATATTTTATACCCCTTTGAACTGGGAAATATGTATAATTCCCACAAGAGGATAAAGTGGTTTTGCGCTGAAGGATGGGAGAGATGCTGTTCAAAAGACAATTTAAGGTACAGCTCTGAAAGTGACTTTGACAGTAGGTCTGGCCACTCTTCTTGTACTTCCATTAGTGCCCAGAATCGGTGGATCCCATTGGCATCTTGCGAGCAAAGGTGATGGAGGTGAAAGCAAGTAGTCCTGGCAGAACTTAAGCAATTTGCTGAGTTATTTGAAGGCAGAGTTCTGCTTAAAAATCAAAGGGCTGATAAATGTCCTTGACCGCTTTCCAGCCTTGGTGATGGTCTCCAGCGCTGTGATCCACTGGACCTCGTCCATCCGCAGCCATGGCCTTTGTAAGGCGCTTCCACCGCGGCACATCTCCTCCAAACCGGGGAGTGGAGAGTGCTTGCTCTTGCTGAAGGTTCCCGTTTGAACCCAACCCATCATCTTCTGAGATGCATTTCTCTGTTGGAAGGTTATTAAGAGTGACAAGCCTCTAGTAACGTAATCTATCATTTGAATAAAGGAGCTGCTGTGTTCTGCAGGTGACTCCTTTGTGGCCAGGCTCAGAGGAGCAGCGTAAGGAATGATCACGCGTGCCTTTAAACTTCATCGTGGTACACAAAGGGTAGAAAAGATAAATAAAAGCCAAACAGTGTTAGCTTGCACCATCAAGTTAACAAGCTCTATCGCATCAGCTGAATGGCTGGGAAAGGAGACTGCCCTTTTGGAAATGAGGGAGCGCCCGAGTCATTTTCATTTGCTCGGATATATCATCGCATCCAACCACTAGCATGATATAATATAGCGTATATCCAACCACTAGCCTAATAAGGCCAGAAATATTTTCTTGGGATGAGCCAGCCAGTTTATCTGAAGACCTTCTGTCCCGTGCCCTGGCTGGGTCTCTGGCAAAGCAGCTGAGGGGTTTCCATGTGGGCTCAACCCGTGTCCGCTCCTCTCGGCCCGTGCTCCTGCGGGCTCGTGTTTGGCCAGCTGTAGGGGTTAGTTTTATTTACCACCGACCCACCACTTCAAACGTGCTCCGGCCGTGGCGTGGGGCTGGTGCGAGGCTTTGCCTCTCTCAGCCGGGGACGGGGGGCAGCGATTCCTAACCAGCAAATATGGGTTTGAAGCCTCCATTGTGCCAACCCACCGTGGGGAGGGGAAGAGGAGCAGATAATGAGCTACTGCATGATCAACCGCAAGAAGAAGGTATAAAAGATATAGACCATTAGAAAAGAACAAGGCTTTAAATGCCATCTGAGATTTTAGCTGAAAAGGCCTTTATTAGGTTAAAAAAAAAAAATCTACATTTAACAATATAGAGTACCCAGTCCTGTAGATTTCTACCGCAAACTCCTCTGAAGTAAACTACAAAGGATTGTGATGTTTCTTCTTTCAGACTTTTTTTTTTTATATGAACTTTTTTTTAAGGCACCGTATCCCAGTGAACTATCCTCCATTTCTTTTTCTTGCTGAAGCTGCAGATGTACATTATGCTAGTGTGAAAAAAAGCTAATTAAACTGCATAGACTCTGCAGGAGGCAGCGAAGGCCTGCAGTGCACGGGGGATGATTGATTTGGACTGTCACACAGCTCTGCTGGGTGTCATAACTTAGTGACAAATAAAGGATTACAGTGTCCCAGAGTAACTCTCTCCCTTTTATTGTTCACCAGACATCAAAGCACAAAAGCATATTAGCATTTTTAATAAATAGTTAGGTCAGTCGTGGCTTACAGTTTGGAATTACTTTATGTAAAACTAAAAAATGAAAGAAAAACCAAACTTATTGGTAGATTAAAAAATATAATACCCACAAGGCAGGAGCGATTCTCCCATTGCTTTCGATCAAGAGTGCATTATTTGTCTAAAACATGCAGGGAATGAGAGTTCCCAGCCCATTGTCTGAAAGCTAGATTTCTAGCTATAAAAATAATACTAAGAAGTTGAAAACATTTTATCAAAAAAGCAATTATTGAACTTCCAGCGTTAGAGGAATGTGCGTGGCACATTATTTGTTCATTTTTCATGGGGAGTTTATTGTTTTCTGCTTACAATTAGCAGTATAAAATGATTTTTTTAATCACCTTATCTCTAATGAACATGTATCCCTGGAAATAAAATTGTGAGTATCTTGTATTTTTAAGAAAGCATAATTTGAGGGTGTTTACTTTAAACAAACAGAACTTAGATATGAAAATGTGAACCAGGATGGAATAATGAAGCTGGTGTTCTTATCAGGGTACGATTAGCTCAGCATAATTGCTAGCGTTTCCCTTTGAAGTGGGCAGGGTCCCTTTTTGGTGGCGCTGGCCTTCTCTGCAGAAGCAAAGGGAATGGCAGGACCGGGATAACGTCTGTCTGGGTGCAGGACGTCGGGACAGTCCTCAGGCACCGGGTTGTGTCTGTGTGTTCACACTCACGCCCTCAGCAACCCCCCAAGGGCAGCTGGAAAACGTCCCCTCCTGAATGGAGATGACCCAGGTGACGGCAGCACCACGACTCCCGGCCATCGGAGGTCTGTCACCGCATCGCTGGTGGAGAGCCTGCCTCCAGGATTGCATACTTTAAGATGTTTTATAAATACCATACGGGGTTTGAGCTAAATCTTTATGTACAAGGATCTTGGCTGGAAACAACGTTCTTATGGTGGAGTTGATCAAAACCAGAGACGGAGGGAGAGGTGAGGTTGGATGGCCCCAAAGCTGATGCTCCGTCACCACCCGACCCTGTGCCCATGGCCACCGGCGGCCGGTGTCAGTGACCTCTGGATCCGGGCACCACCAGACCATGACCCCCCAGCTTCCCTGCCAAAAGCCTGCAATAAAGACACAAACTCCGCTCTCCTCAGCTCCCCTCTCAACCGCATAAAACTCACTGAAACATTACCAACACGAGAGATGCAGTCACAAAAATCAGTTTATTCACCCCAAAGCACCAGCACATCTTTTTGATCCCTAGCGTTATCTTAGCACTGTCATTAACACCCTGCTATTATCTTTTATGCTGGTGTTTGGGAAATTAACCCTTTACTATCTGTCCTCTTTTATCTTGATGCTTACCTGCATCCCATGCTGCTCCTGCATATTTCATTGCAAGCGCTGTCCAAGGATGGTTTTTGTGGCTGGAGCCACATTTTCTGAACCTGCCCTGCGAGATAGACAAGGAATTCAAAGGTTTCTTCTGCAGTGTGCGTGAAAATGCCACATTTCCATGGGACACTTAGCTGAGCCCATCTCACCAGGCTGGCACGGTCACCAGCACGAGCTGATGGTACCACCAGACTCCAACAATGGGACAACAGCGACTTTCTGTGTGGACAGAAGCTTGTCCTTGGGGAATCTTCCATTAATCCCAGTTATCTCCGTAGATATAAATTGCTAATTTTCTCGCCCCTTCCTTGCTTTTTTTGCAGCCATACAGACCGCCTGCCCCAGCAGGACCCACAGACTTCCCTCTGTCAAGGACAGCAGCTGCCGGAGTGGAAACGCTGCATTAGGAAAGAATAATGTGTATTTTTAAGCTGTCTCTTTATATAGTTTAGGAGCTGAAAATGAGGAAGAGAGCCAAGATCTCTGTGGAGCTCCAGCAATATGCCATGGACCATCAATGGTGCAAGACCACATTTGATGGTGAACTGCTGGAATGGGCCATAACAGCTGTAAAGCAGATACAGTTTTCATATTATCCCTGGAGAGATGTTTCCTCCTTTTTTATAACAATCCTTTTAATACTTTTTAAAATGAAAACTTCATTTTCTCAGTATGAAATTACCTTTTTAAAAAAAATCAAAGAGCTCACGATGAGAAAAAAACCCTGGCACTTGGATACCCGTGTGATAGACACCTTATAAATACCTGTGATAAATAAGAAAAATTGACATGAAAGTAATCTTTAGAGTCTGTCTTTCATTTTCAAAGAAAAAAAAAATGTTTCTCAGTTAAAGATGAAATAATATTCTTCTTAACCCATCATCTTGTGCCTACACAAAAGGCACTTAAGATACAGTGGAGATGTCCAAAGAGTACAGAACTGTGTTTACTGTTCTGTAGGTGCCAAAACATTGAGACATGGTGCAGGAATTTTTGATGATGGAATTTCCGCCTAAATTCAATTTCCTTTCTTTACTTCAAATAAAAACTTTCATTTAATTTTAATGTAGTTCTTTTTAGTAAATCCAAACTTACCACACTTTGGGGCACTTAAACCTACATCCAGAACTGGATTTTGCAGTGTGAATCCACCGTGTTTGTGTGAGTTTGCCCCAATGCCTTTTGATTATTGCATGTTCTCGGGGCTACAAGGACAGAATGGAAGAGTCCGTCTTCATATTACAGATGAGCTGGAAATCTCAACAGGACTTGGGATCTGAATGTAGGAGGTTCTTAACCTTGGCAGGAGTTAGTCCCTTCTGTACTCACTGCAAAAGATTATTTGCATGATGATTGGTGCAAACTCTGATCGTCAGGATCTTATTTTTTGCAGTGACTTCCTCCTTTCCCCAAAACAGAGCCAACAGTGGGAACTGATTTTATTTTCTGTCGGATGCATCGACATAGTTTATACATACCTGCTCTGCATTTCCCGGTTATTTCTCCAGACCTTTCTGGGATCTAGGAGTCTTTTTCTATTTGTGAATCCTCTATGCTCACTCGCCTTTGTAATTTGGGAGGCTCCTGCATATTTGAAAACGATGGCTTCATTTGTTTTTCCAAGTTCTTACTGAATCACTTGTTGGTGTACGAGTGACATTCCAAGCACCAGATTAATGAAAGCGCCTTTCTTCTTTGTACAAGTTACATTACGTCAGAAATTTCTCCACACGCACACCAGTTCCAGTTATCTGATTGATACACTTAGACATCACGCATGAAATATGCCTTTATTCATGTATTTGTGTCTATAAACTGAAAAGGACCCTTTATTCTAGAGGAAGAGTCCTGCAGCTCGGAGCTGAACTGTACGGCTCCTTCAACAGTTGGGCTGGCCGCTCGCCAAACACCAGTCTTATCTCTTCCAGCAAAATCGGTGGAAGGAACCACAAGAGTGAATTTTGAAAGATCCGTTTGGGAAAAAAAACCCACAAATTCATGATTGTCACTTCAAATCCACAGCCGGCAGATGCTGCTGGTGGACGTTGCCCATCGGCCCCGCTCCCAGTGGTGGGGGCTCCTCTCGATGCCCGCCGGGGAAGCAAAGGGCAGAGTTTATCTGACCCTAAAAATCATTACCTGAGGACTTTGCTCTTAGGGCTACATGCTCCATGTGCTGCACAGCGTGGAGCAGAGCAGCCGGGGGGAGCCGGGAAAGCAGCCAGCGGCACGGGTGGGAAAAGGCTGCTGTGGGGCCAGCCCATCTCGGACATGATGCAGAACCACAGCCCAAACCAGCCGGGGTTTGTGTCCGTTGTTCCTGGTACTGCCTGGTGTGGAGATGAAGATGAGGATGACTATTTGCAGTGGATATTTATCGCACGGGAGCCTCAGCCAGAGGAGGGCACCCTTGGGCTCTCCCCAAGCCCTTCACAAGGCAAGACCTAAGAGGCAGAGGAGAGACTGGTGGAGAACAGGTGGAGTGAAAATAACAGCGCTGTGGTTATGTATCTGAGCCCGAGAGGGAAACCATGGCCGTCACCTGCAGAGCTGCTGTGTGAGGTTGTGTGAGCTGGACTCTGGGAAGAGTTGGGGACCAGCTCGTTAACTGCCTGCAAACGAGTTCTCCACCGGCAGCCTGGGAGAGGGGTGCAGGTTACCGCTGCTGAGACAGGGGCTAAGGACAGCAAAGGCCTCAGGATGCTGGTTTGTGGTCAGGTTTACGCTCCTCAGGCTGCAGGTGTCCTCTCTGCTGAGACCAGCTGGAATCAGGAGCACCAAGCCGTACTGGTCTGAGGGCAAAGTGTGATCTCTGGGTGCTGTCTCCTTCTCTCTTTTATCCCAAGCACGGACACCTGGGAGAGTCTGGATAACAAGTTGAGGTGGGCTTGCTTTCCACGCACCAGGAGGCAGGTGGACCTGGCTGTAGTTTTGACCAGGGAAAACTCTGAGAAACAAGTTTTAGTTCCGCAAGAGCCAGCCATGTTCAAATCCTGACACGTCTCACCAAAGTCTGGCAGAGTTTGTGTTTGACTGGCCCTGGCATCCACCATTTCAAACCCCATCCTGGGACTTTGACTAATGCCCGAGTCGTGGGGCTGCCCAGAGAGCCCGGTCGCGAAAGGATTTCCATAATCCACCAGCCATTAACAACCTCACACAAAGTGGCACCTTCGCAGCCAGACCTTGCAGAGAAGCCAGAGCCGATAACGGCTTAATTTCTCTCCTGTCCCGGGCCATGGCTAATGCCAAAGCAGTTTAGGCTATTACTGCAAGAGCTGTAGGATCGAGTATTTCAGTTACGAGCTTCCTATTTACTTCATTGCTTTTAGGACTCTCGCTGATTTAAGCACGTGCTGCTCTGGAAGGAAGCATTTGCAAAAAAAAGCTTTTTGAGAAATATTTGTGCATCCTGTGCAAAAGCAAAGCCTCTCAATGGCCAAGAGGAGAAGCAAAGCCACAAAGTCATTTTTAGCTACAGTCTCCAAAATGTGAGGGGGGAAAAGCAAAGCGATAGCAGGTCTGTGCAAGAGCCTAAGTCTGGCCGTGTAATACACGTTACAGGGTGTGCAGAGGATACACAGCTTTGCGGGTATTGTGGGGAGCACAGAAGAGTTTTCATGCTTCTGCAGCAGCAGAGGACTTTTTTTTTACCTTGCCTTTTTCAGCTGAGAGACGAACGAGCTAAAATGACGGAGACAGAATGGAAAAAATAAGCACACTTGGATCTGGACTAAATAGACTGGCAGAATAGAACTTTAATTTTACCCAGATTTGGTTTCGCTTGGGAAAAAAACAACACTTTGTCTCTCAGAGCTCTCTGCATAATGTATAAATGTGGCACTTCCCAGTGTCACTGCAGAACTGACAGCCACGGCCAGGTCAGCTTCGTCTGCTCTAATTACTGCTCCGTTGGAGATATCTCATAGCAGCACATGGCCCCTCTCAACAGAAATGCTGCGAGAGACTTAAGGGTGAAGCTGGGCTTCCTAACTCCAACTTTCTTTGCTCTGGTTGGCTTGCATCAGACCTTAATTAAAATAGGACTATTTGGGAATTTAATTAAGAATATCGAATCAATTAATAAGACATTTAAATGATTACACAAATTTAGCTGTGAACAGTTTGATACTTTGACTCCTCAGATAATTCCTGATTTGATGAAGATTCTCAGCCATCAAAAAGGCTCAGGTAATTAGTGTTCATCTGTGGCATAAACTATTTTTAACCACCCACCTGTTACCAAGTGCACCCCCTTCTCCTTTAGAAATGGAACTTTTCTGATATACTTTAGAGAAAAACAAGGAAATTCCCTGCCAAAAAACAAGTTAAGGAAAAGTTATGGTAGGAATATAAACGGCAATATGCATTTTTTGTTGATATAGATTTTGTTTCATAAAAATAGGAACATGGTTGTGTTATGGCAATGGTGAGTCCAAGGAGAGCCCTGTCTCTGGCAGGAGGTGGGGAGGGTGACGCACATGAGGAGGTGCTTGGCTATGGGAAAGGGGACTGGGAACAACGCTGGGGACCAGCTGGTAGGGCCGGTGCTGAACTTTTGGGGTATGATCTGGGTGGGGAAGGTTGTGGTGAGCTGGTGGCTGTTCTGCAGAGTGCAGATGTCCAAGGACACCCAGGGGCAGCACATAAGGTGTTGTCCTCCCCAGGGCAGAGCAGAGGCAAGCCCGAGGGACCAAGGGACTGCAGGTCTGCTGCGGAGCCTGGCTGGGAAGATTGTGTCTTACATCATGGAGCATCTCTGGTTCCCAGCAGCAAGAGGATAGGGAAGAGAAAAATAACCTCATTTGTAAAATCCCGCTGTCCTTTTCCTCTGTGGCAGCCACTGGTCCAGTTGGGCGAGGAGCATTCGCCTGGAAGGATGGGCAATTTCTGCTTTGCATCGCACACGGAAAGGCTCCATCACGTGTGATGTGAGGGGGATGTCCAAAGGGGGCCTGACCTCCTCTAATAACAGCAACATTAAAATATTCTGCTGCAGGATCACAGCGACATCTGAAACTTTCTTTCAGTCATTTTCTTCCCCTTCCTTTTTTTCTCATCTCTTTGGGTCCTTTGGCCCATATGTTGCTAATTTTCTGTCTTTTCAAAGCACTCTGTTTCATTCAAAGTCAGAATACATTCTATTCATCACCATGAATACTAGGGAAAAAAGAGATCTCAAAGGTCAGTGTTCCCCTTAATATATAAAATAAATGAGCAAAGCACTGTGTTTTTTTTCTTTTAGCTTATTACTTTTCTTAATCTACTTTTTAAGTCTACTGTGTGAGATTAGGAGGGACTTAAGCAGTCGCTCCTAGGAAGGCTTCTTATATGTTCTGCAAGAAAGAAGTCCCTCAAAAATGCACATCTTTGTAGCCTGATCTGCTGAGCCAGACTTCAGCCAGGCTAATTACTGGTCAGCAAGCTGGTGTGCTGCTACGGTGACATGCACAAGTACCCGAAGGACTTCCCTTGCCAGGAGCTCACTTTCACTTGCTGGCCACCACATTTACCCAGGAAAAAAAATTCCTTTTTTTTGCTAAGATATTGCCCCTATACCTGGAAATCTGTCCAAGGGAAGGTAATTCCCACTGGCAGTGGGATTTTTTAAGTAATAAATCAGTAGATCACAATCTTGCTGAGATGTGAGTTAAACTGTTAAAATCACTAGAAACTGAGAAAAGCATGCAAGGTGATCTGCCTGTTTAAATTCTGTTGTTGCAGAAGTGGATTCTCTTTGTAGAAGGTGATCACAGGATTAAATTTCTGGAAGGACTTGTAGCAGATTGCCGTGCAGCCTGCAAAGACTTAATTGTACCGGTAGCCCACTATTTTCTTGCTTCTCTACAATTACCAGCGACACAAGCTGGTCTCTCCCCAGCTGTGACAGTGGTGGCAGGGCCTGGGCCAGCCCACATCGTCCCTCGCGGGCTGGAGTGACCCAGGAGACACAGCCAAACCCAAGGGCAACTCGCGAGCCAAATGAACCTTTCTGTACAAAACCTCAGACCACATGAAAGTGCTTGGATTTGTGTTCTGTTATGAACTTGGAATTTGAGCCAAGTTAGTTAAAATGTTCATAGACTCATCAAGACTCAGATCTTTGTAGTGAATCTGGGCCTGAGAATTGAGCTAACCCTAGTTTGGACTTCAAATCAGCCGGGAGGCAAGCCTTGTCTGGAGCAGGATGAAGTGCTGGGTAGATGGTGGATGAATTTTCCCCGTTCTTGGGCTGAGTTGCTGCTCCATGTGATGGATGGACTTGTTTGAGAACCCGAATCACCCCAAACACCAGCCATGGGGACCAAAGAAGTGGTTGGGTTCCCCTGAAATTTTGCTGCTTGCCCAGAGCTGCGGCCAGAGCGGGTCCAGCTGAGGTTGCAGCCTCCTCCCTGGGTTTTGATAGATGCCACGCATCAGACCTTCTGTGCAGCTACCCACAGCAAGCTCATTTGGGCAGGGACCTGCTGTTTGTTCAGAACACTCGCACGGTGATCGACCAATAAATAACCTCAGGAAAGTTCCCTTCAGTGCTACAAGATGCCTACTCTCATCTGGCAGTACTTCAGGGCTGGCACTTCATCAGCAGATGAACAAAGCCAAGTAATACAGTACAAGTAAAACTATTACAATCTGGGGTGTTTCCAAAACAAGATCCTGACCAGAAAAAAAAAAAAAAAAAAGAAAGGAAAAAGAAAGATGTGAGGAGCAGGCAGGGAGGGGCTTTAGCAGCTGTCAGCTTTGAGCTGTAAATTTAGTATAAATAACATTTCTGGCTGTTTTGAACAAGTATAAAAGTTGCATATCTGTAAGTGAAAGTTTCTTGCTTTGCAGAATGGCTCCATCAATCTAAATTAAGGGCGTTCAGAGGGAACTGGGAATGATGCTACTGAAGAAATCACAGCCTAAAAAGCAGTTAGCAGGCAGGCAGCTGTTCCTGGATGCCTTTTCACCACGGGGCTATTTGATCTCTCCCGAGGTTGATACAAGTCCTGCAGATGGGTAATGGCTTCTTTTTGAACAACAGGCCTGCAACATTTCTGCGTCTGTGATTGAAAACACTGTGGCAATGAAAGGAAGCAGGGTCTTTTAGGTCTCGTTTCTGGCTCTACCACTAATTCAATGCATGACCTTGGGCAAGTCAAAAAAGCATCTCTGACCTCAGTTTACCTAGGGAGAAGAAGGGAGTGGTAACACTTATCAGCCTCTGCGGTATCCAAGATTTCACTAATACGCGTTTCCTCAGTCTGCTGAGACGAGTGAGCCGCCGTCCTGCCCATCCGTAGGCAGCTCCTTCCCCCTCCCCGCAGCCACCTCTCCTCGCAGACCCACGGTAACACACGCTCCTAACTCAGGGCTGGAGAGAGTCATAACCCGCTCCTGACCCCCGAGCGCTTCCAGGCAGGCGTGCGCTGGGCTAATCCATCATGATACCCTTCTGCTGATCACCTGATGCCCTCCATGCGATACACTCCTTGCTTTCAACCAAGAAACAAAACCGCTCTCAGAAAAGCACACACACTTTAAAGCCCAACTTTTCCATCTCGTGCCACGTTCGGCTCTCATGCAATTAATTTAACACCCAGCTGGTAGTAAAATTAGGTGCTTCCTGAGCATTGTGTTCTTTAAATTGCTTTCTTAATGCTTTCTGCTCTATCAGGGCTGTCCTGCTGAGGAAAGGGCTAATATCTTCTCCCAAATTCAACATTTCTCTCAGCATTGCGGTACAGCTGAGAACAATGTATCTCCAGAATTCCTGCAAGCCTTCCGTGTCTGGAGGTGTTGTCAGATCCCCAGCTTCTGGGTTCGTTAGAGCTTGCGTGATACTGGCTTAATGGGGACACTGCCCATTGCGCATCCCGGAGGGGCGAGGGCGACCCCTCGGCTGCATTGCCAGGGGGGGTTTGGATCCAGGTGAGCACGTTGTTGCTGCTGTTCTCTGAAATGGAGATCAGGTTCTGGCTCTGAGCAGTGAAACCAAACCGAGAGGCAGGCGGCAAAATCTATAGCAAGTCACAATAGTTTTCCTTAACCTGGAAGGGAGGGGAGGGAAGGACCCTACACCAGACATCCCATGTCTGATTACACTCCATGCATCCACGGCTATTGAAACTCTCTGATTCCCCTGTTTGAGATTTAGCTGCAACATCCCATTTGTTACAAGCAGATATGTAAAGTCTCCTTGGTATTCAGGTTCATTTAAAGATTTACATTTTGTATTTCCTTGCTCTTTTTCTGACGATGTACATAAAACAGAATTGTAAATGTTTAGGAAAATCAAAGCTATTCTTAGATGCTTGCAATTCCACTAAGTTTGTATTCTCTAATTTGCGCCATGAAAGGAAAAGGAAATCTGGGAGAGGAGTTTGTAGTTTGCTTTTTGAGGTTTTCTTTACTGCATTTCCATTGAAACTTGGGGCTCAGAGTTGTGTTTCCCAAGGCAATTTGAAAGTCTTCTCAGTAATTGTTCCCCTCGAAGGACAGGTCTGCAGCCACCTCTCCTACCTTTGCAGGGAGCTGTAGTGGAGAGCTTTAAAGTTAATTCCAACAAAACCAGCTCCAGAAGATGTCCAGAGGCTCAGGTAGACTCCTCTACCTTGGCAAAACTCGTGAGTTTTGGCAAAACTGGCAAAACTACATGAGTAGATTCTGCCTAACTGGCTTTTACATGAATGCTATGATTTTCAGGGTAGAGTGTTGAGGCAAAGCCCTGGCTGTAATAAACTTGATTCTTAATATTGTGAGCCAAAATGCCAATCCCCCTCTCCCCCGAATGATTCTATGATTGGTGCTAACAGATTCACGGTCCATCCCTGCCTACGTCAGAGATTGTAAACAGCTATGGGGGGAGCGGGAAGAAATGGTTTCAGATTAGGATCTCTGGAAGAAAATCACTCCCCAGGTAAACCCAAGCTAGATGAAATCTGCTCTTCTTTTTTTTCTTCTTTCTGCGCAGTCAACATCTTGAGAAAGTTCAGCCCCAACTGGGAAGGGAAATGCTGAACAAAACTCCCAACCGGCAGAACGAGAATTTTCAAAGGAATGAGAATTGCATTCCCCGAAGCCAGCCCCGGCACTGCTCTTGGATCTCTGCTTCTGAATCTCAAATTTAAAAAAAATAATAAAATAAGTAAGGTTGTTACTTCACCCTTTGCCCAGGTTTGCAGCTCTGTGGGAAAGGTAGGTTTATCCAAACAAAAGTCTTGCAGAAGCTGTGTGGCTCGAAGAACAGAGCTCTGGAGTGGAATTCAGGAAAACCAAGCCCTCTTTCCTGCTCTGCCACCGGTCTGCTGGAAAAACTGAACACTTTCTTCTCAAAATGTGCAGTAACGGGAATTTCCAGTCCAGAGAAAATTTCTCATATCTAAAATATTCCTCTGAATTAGAAAAAATAATAAAAAATCAGAGATGTGGAATTTTCCACAAATGGAAAATTTCGGTTTTGGAGAACACAAAGGAGAACATTCCTCCACACTCACGTTCAGCTGCCGGCGCGGTGTCCCCGTGTCCTGCTTAGCTCCAGGGACCAGCGAGGTCCCGTGGCTCTGGCTGGGGACGGACAACGAGGCTGGAGCCCTGAGGAACCTGCTCCGCAGTTACTGATGAAAAACATTAGATAAAAATTTGACATAACAGATTGTTTCTCATGAAGATTTTTTTTATTCTCTTCTTAAACCACAAACGTGCTACTGACAGGCATGGAGAGCACACGTGCTGAGGACAAACACGCCTGCTGTAAGGGACTTACCGGCTATATTCAGTGAAGGACATGCCAAGCTTGTGACTACCCCTTCGACAAAAATGTGCTGAACGTCCCCTCCAGTCCAGCTGGCTACGCCTGGCCAAAGGGCGGACGTTCAGCACATCTTGGTGAAGTTAGAGGAATTTGGCATGGTGCTTTACCTTTGCAAGTCAGCACCAGAGGAATGCTTTGCACACATGAACTATCTCATGCTCACCAAACTGCTTATTAGTTTCAGGCACTGGCCCCTGTATTATTATGGCCTTGATAACTTTATTAAATTCAGCCCCAGCTTATTCATCTCACAGAATGGCCCTAACTATTTGTAGATATTTTAAAGTAGCCATCCTTGCATCGTGATCGCTTCCAGACCTCGCTGAGAGACACGCATGTGTTTGAAATGCCTGCTTTCCTTCTCCATTTCACCATAAAGTAGCCAACTTAATTTTGCACAATACCATTTGATAACAACCATGTGTGTGTGTCTTCAACGTTTATGTACTTCAGAGAAGGTACTGCTTGGTCAGTGTGAGATAATTTCACAAAGAAAAACGGAACCAGATGTTCCTCCTTTTTACTTGGCTTCTCTGTCCGCCGATCTTGTTTCTAACGTCAATCTCCACTCAGGTTTTCCATTACCTTGGAAGGGGATATCTTTACACTTTATGTTTATATTACCAACGTGCCTGACAAAGTGTGCGGAGTAGCTGAGGTAGATGATTATCAGTTTAGCACCTCTGAGATCATTATCGAACGGTGACAATGCTCGGGAGACAAACAAAGGGAGAGGGTGCACGTTAGGTGTGTGTTTGGAGGAACTCCAAAAGGAAAGGTCAACCTTTGGACCAAATCTTGTGGACAGTGTCCAGATGCCTGGGATGCAGCCTTGAGCATGCCAGGGAGGAGTGAGGGAGTGAGGTTTAACAAATAGGAGGAAAATCTGCAGGTGAGCAGATGTACTCCCCCAGGAGCTTGAACGGGCAGTTTTGGAGACAATATTCTTTGGTGAGGTCTTGTTGCTGTTTATGGACCTCCTGCCTGACTGGCAGGGTCCAGGTGAAAGTGGAAGGAGTGGAAGGTGAGTTACTTGTATGTCAGGAAAGAGAAGGGGAATTTTCCCAAAGTTGTAAAGTGGTAGGATGGGGAGGACAGAGGGATTTGCTGGTGGAAAGAATGAGGAGTTATGGTATGTCGAAGTGCAGCTGGGCAGAGGACAGGGATCTGGAGTGAAAGCAGCAGCCTGGGAGAGTAGATACAGAAGTGCTAGAGACCCAGGAAAGCCCACGGTCTCTGAGGCCACGGGTGGAAAGTGGGATGGGACATTTTGAAGTCACCATGTAGCTTAACGGCTGGTAGGCCAAGAGGGGACCATTGGTGACTGCAGCACAAGTTGCATCCTCTTCCTCACCTCACTAAACATGGTGTGCTGGGGGGCACCGAGCTCTCCTCCTTGCCCAGCCACCGGGGCTGAGCAGTCTCGGTTCAGCTGTGGTCCAGCACAAAGCTCATCTCCATTTGGAATATGAATGTCAGACGGGTCACTGCGGTGCGGGACGGAGCCCGTGGACACTTCGCTCCGCAGCAGTTCGGGTCCCAGCGGTTTTGCTGATGATGATGGGCAGAAAAGCTGAGCTTCCTCGCTGGAGTTTGCTGTCACACACCAGGTTCACAGCTTGCACTTCAAGGAGAGGAGGGAGCGTGTTATCTGCTTGGATATCAGAGTCGGGGCAGTACTGTCCTACAAACGACCCGTCCTTGTGGCAATGACACATCAGCCCCAAAGCCGCTGCAAAGGACAAGACCGAACAGGGATGAAGCAAGTGCAGAGACCTGTGCGCTTGAGTTGCCCTGCAGTGTTATTGCAAGGCAGTAAAGTTATGTACCATCTCATTTACAGGTGCTTTTACCTTGACACTGGCTGTTATTAAGCTCCATTAAGAGAACAACACTTTGTGATCGTCCCGTGACTCACCAGTCTTGTGACATCCTGGCAGGAGAGAGCACTTGGCCGCCTCTGGTGTGCTGGCAGGGCCAGAGGCGCTTGGAAGGAGCCGTTATTGCAGGGAGTGTCCGGCCTCACTCACAGCTGCCTTTCGGATGGGCCGGGATGGATTCCAGAGCAGCGCCTGGTTCCTCTGGCTTGGACCCATAGAGACCTGTTGATGGTTCAGAGGACGACGGCAGGAGTCTCTCAAGGACCTCCAAGAGAGACCAAGTCTTTTGGCTTTGAGGATGTTGCATGATTTCTGCTCTTTGCCTCCCTTCACCCCTTTTTATTTTGGTTAGAATTAGAGTTCAGCATGAGCCTTGCATGTATTACTTTTCATTAAATCAAGCCAAATTTGCAGAAAACCTTATAAAGGCATGAGCTGATCTTACGAGTCATGCTCATTGCCATGAATACTGTATGGCATCTGGTAAAGCACTAGACTGGGAAAATTCTCCAAGCAGCTGGCTGGAGTTGTGCAAATCCTGTTACCCAGAGGCATGTAGGCCAATGAGCAAAGGTCCTGCAGAATGAGGTCTTGATAATCACCGTTTCTTAGGGGCTAATCCTAAATGCCTTTGCTCCCTGTCACTGCTTGCGGTAATCACAGCAGGTACCCAAGCAGAAATCCTTTTCCCAGCACCTTCTTCACATCCTCAGTATCCAAGAGGGAAGTTGAAAGACTTTCTGACAAGGATACAGAAAAAACACTATCAATTTTTTAAAAGTCTTTTTCCCTTGAATTGTCAACTGTTTGTGATATTATTTTTTTTGCAGCTGTTAAAGAAGTAATTTTGTCACTCTGTGCACTTTCAATCCAGTAAACTGTAGGAGAAGGCAATTCCACTGGAGGCCTAGCTGGAAGAAAGGAGAGATATTTGCTTAATACATGCTTAACTGGAAATCATCTTGGCAATGTCTTAGCCTCACTGCAGTCAAGGTGGCTTTCATCACTGGAGCTATAATTTGTCTCTGCCTTTCCAATTGCTCCTTCCTCCCTTCCTCTCATCTCCCGCTGCAGTCTACCTGAACTAATAGAAACCCAGCTCCTGCCCCAAGCTAGTGAGATGCACAGAGATGAAGAACAGTGCTCTTCGCTGATTAGCACAGTCACAACACTAAATGGTCTGTGCTAGTGCCTACTGGAAAGGTACTGGTGAGAGCAGAGCCCTCGCTCTGCCTTGCGAGGCTGGCTGTGACCTTTATTCCCTCCAGGGCTCCTTGGAGCAGCCACCCACAGTCAATTGTTCCATTGATTTGGGCAGATATCAGATGAGATCTTCGGTTCCTGAGGGCAGGATTATCAGCCTGGGGTATCTAAGGTGAGGGCTCAGCTCCACATAGAGGCGCATAGATAAGGGACTGGATTTTCAGAAGGGTGACTTCAGGTATTCAGAGCGGCTGCAAATTCTGTTTACTAATTTAAGTACCAAAATCCTCATCCTCAGGTGTGTCACACCCAGCCTCAGGTGTGTAACTCAGGTCACCCAGTTCGAAAAAGACAAAATTCAGCTCCCTGCATCTGTCTACAGAAAGCACTTTATGTAAAGCAAAGTGTAAATCTTTATCAGTGGCACCATACCTGACCCATGTCACCTCCGTCAGAGTCCAGATCTTCTTCTGCTACCACTCATTTGGATAGTGAGAGTGGTGGAAGAGTGTTTGTGCAAACGAATCTCAGTAAATACTGTGATGATTTTCATGCGGTTACGGGAATTTTATAGTCTAACTTAAACCATGTCGTCCGAAGCACTTTGAAAAGTCCTGGAAAAGTGCCTTTGAAAAGAGACTGGTTAAGATCTCCAAGCCCTCCTCATCCCACTGTCATCCCAACACCCTGGTCCTTATTTTCTAGGTCATCCAGGCATGGCTTTCTCTTCTGTGAAAATGCTCAGGTCATTTGTTAGTGACAACAGGAGACAGATCTTTTGGTGATGTAAATCAATGTCACTTCAAAGCTTCAATGAAGCAATACTTATTTACACCTCAGATATCAGATCCTTATGTTTTCCTTTTATGTGTGTCGAAGTTCTTTTTTCCAAAAGGTAACATTTTGTTGCAAATTTCTATAATTAAGCTACCTCGTTTCCATGGCAATAGACACTATACAAATTAATAAAATAAATATTCCAGCACAGTTTAATTCTGGCAAAGCCATGCTAAAAACCTTTCCATCATTC
>JAOXJM010000003.1:36492881-36532956 GCA_026413425.1 Tringa solitaria
AGCAAAACGTGCTTAACAGACTATCTTATCAAAATTAGTGAAAACATTCAACTTCCCAAAAAAACCTTCTTTTGAAAAGTTGTTCTAAGCAAGTTTCTAAAATCTCAGAAGTATTAAATCCTCATTAATATAAGCTCAATGTATTTATGGTGTCAAAAATGTGTTTTATAAAAGCCAAAAGCAGAGTTGCACAAGTTGCCTCATTATCAATAATCTAGCATCGTCCCTTTTATGTGTCATTTCTTTACACAATATACTATCATTTATGACTTTTAGCAAATACATCATGGCAAAGGATTACTCTCATCAGAGGCAGTCTTTGAAAAGGATATGCTAATTTCTAGAGAGCAAGAAAACATCAAAACAGTGCCAGCAAATAGCCAAGGGACTTTCATGTCTTAATATCCTTCAGAAGTGCTTTATCTCCTAGTGCAACGTGTATCATAGTATAAACAGGAAATGAAACAGCCAAGGCATCAAAGAACCACCAGTGCATGGCTGTAATTTTAGATCAGGTTTAATAAAGGTTATCTGCAGCAGGCTAATCAAACAAAAGGGTGTATGTTTTAAAGCGCCATTTGATAATTTTCATTTAAGGCTCCCGATCAAAGAGATCCTAACAATGTCTTACTGACTCCAGATAGATCCCTTTGCCTCACTTTTCAAAGTAGCTTCGTTTATTGCTGGTAAAACTGGTTTTGATGTTCTAATTTTTTAGGTGGAGGAGAGATCAGAAACTGCTCTGGTTTCCTGTGCACCTTAATTTGAAAAGCAATAGAAGGAGAGATGAGAAGGAAATGAGCAAATGCAGGAAAGGGTCAGGAAGATCTCAGGGTCACTTCTCCAAGCTCTCAGTAAACCACGATGCCCAGGCAGGGTCTCCCATCCCAAACACGATGCAAGGAGGGGAAGCAAACCTGACCAAGATCAGGCCAGGTCATTGACTAGTTAATGTGAAGGCAAAACACCTGGGAAGTGAGAGACAGGGAGAAAAAAATAATAGCTTGATCTTGGTTTGCTGCCGGGGCAAGGCAGGAGAAGCCAGCCGGGCTGCTTTCCTGACGCTTCTCATCCTTGGCCACCAGGAGTAGCTCCGCTGGCACCACCGACGCGCCGCCCAGAAAGGCAGAAAACTGCAATTTGACTGTCCTACCCTCAGACTAAACCTGCAGATATTTCCCCCCTTGTTTTGTGACCGATTCCTTGTTTGCACTTTCAGTCTGATTCAGGTTCCTGAAAGAAAAATAAAATAAAAGGTTATTTGATGATTTCTGGAAGTGGAGTAATCCTAATAGGAGAGACTGAGAGAAGCTGCCCTCCCACAGCAAGGGAACTTGATCAGGATGCCAGTGTTGTCTTCTGTATTTCTGGTTTATTAATTATTCTGTTTGGGGAGAAAAGTCGGGGCTGAGAAATTTCTCCAAATAAGAGCCTTGTCAAAATAGTTATATTACTGGCAAGACTGATTTATCCAAGGAACTAAACATAGTTCAAATATTTTGTCAAAGCTTTCTGCACCACTCAAGCCCAGGGATGTTTCACACAAAGAAGATGCTTCCCATTAAATATGAACTCTCGCCTTGAAAATTCAGACATAAAAAACTCTCACTGGGGGAAGACCATGGGCCAGACACAGTGGGACAGCAGAAAAAGCTTCCAACCATCCCAACTATCAGGTCTGGGCAGGTCTGACTGTTTTGAGAAGAAATCTCAGCTCTTTGGGTCCAGCCTTCCCCCAGTCATGTCCGGAGGAAGGGGCTGGTGGGGCAGCAGCCACCCAAGCAGGGTTGACAGTGTTTTTGTGACTGGTATGTTTGTGAAGCTTGTTGTTATTTTTCATGTCCAAAAAGCACAAGCACTGTAGGGGGTAGTGCTAAAGAAAAATCCAAATAAATAAAAAATTCACCCTTGGGTGCACTTAATATAGTTGGTAAGAAATGTGCTGACTCCCAAATGTTCTCCTTCCCACACACTTCACGAAATGCTAGTTTTATACATATACATGTGTATATATTTCCTGCTGATGCTCTCTTAAATATTTCAAAGTATTCTTATGAACCAATATACTTTTATCGTGGTATTTGTAAGAGCACAAGACCTTGGTTGTACCCATACAGCCTTGGTTTGCTTCTTTTTCTTTTCAAGTAAATTTTAAATTACCAAAGAAGTGCTGATAGTCACAAAAATCTAGTTATTGGCCATGAAAACTCAACCATAAGTAACCTCCCCCAAAACCAGTTCCATGAAATATTCATGCTTCAGGAATGCTGCTCTATGCAGGGCGGTCGCTTCTGATAGCAGATGCTTCAGGAGAAGGAAAACGGTGATTCCTCTGTTTTGAGAAATGAGAATCTGCCAAATTGCTTGGCAGAATAATCTGCTAAAAAAACCCCCACAAAACAACAAAAAAACCCCCCACAGGACTAGCTGATTAAAATACCCACAGCAAGCGTTAGGCTCCCATCACGGGCACTGGAGAGAGCAGTGCCAAGCCGCATCCCTTCGGCAGCATCCGTATCGATCTCCAGCGTATCTGCAGCTGCCCTGGATCCCTCCCCGCGCTGGATTACCGGCTCCAGCGCAGACACCGATCAATAGTCACTGAAGGCTGGTAATGACCAAATGTCAGAGACTTTTCAGCAGCTTTTTTGAACTAATATTGGTACTTCCTAATCCTGTTATCAAAGTATACCATGAAAAACACCATGACAGTGGGTGCGAGTTGCCAACCTTTTGCAGATTCATATACTCGAAGCCAGAAGAAACCATTCAATAATCTTTTTTTCTGCTGACCTTTATTTCATGGGCCATTAGATTTCATCCGTATCAAGTCCAATAACTGGTGTCTGACTGAGGTACAACTTGTGCTTGGCAAAAGCATATCTTCAAAGAAGGAAACTGGTCTTGATTGAAGACATTGGAGCTGGCCACTTCACCACCCCTTGGCACTTTAACTCCGTGGTTATGTCAGTTTATTTCTGGGCTCTCTTCTGCCCAAGGAAGTTAACTCAGGGCGAGGGAATGTGTGCGAGCAAAGACAACAATCTCTTTCTACTTGACCGTCTGCAGACACAAACACAGGCACAACAGTCATTCAGAAATACTCTACAAATACTCACAATGGCTGCTATGTCTACAGGCTTTATTTTGAATTTGTCTGCCTTGGGTTTCATCTATTAGTCCTTTTCAGCGTGTTCCCCTCCCAACCGAAGAGCTGTGTATTTCACACTGACGTGCTTTCTTCACGCCTCATCCCCGTCTTCTACTTAGTAGCTGTCCCCAGGGCTGGGGCACGGCCGTGTCTCATGTCACCTCCACGTGTTTATTGTCCGTTCTGCCCTGGCCAAACCGGAGAGTGGGCGCAGCCTGAGCCCAGCTGTATTTGGAGGAACAGAGACATTTCTTTAGGCTCACACACCCCTCTTTGCCTACCGACCCCAGCACCGAGCTCAGAGGGGTTCTGCATCAGCAGCAAAGCAGACACCTTGTCACACGTGCACTCCCCAAAGTTCCTCTCTGGTGGCACGGGGCGCGAGGCTGGGACTTCCACAGCGCCTGGAAATGGTAATTAACAAGCGGTGCTGAGCTGAGTCCGCCCGTGTGCCGGGAGCTGGGGCCAGGCACGTCCAGCGCGGGGTGTGGGCCGTGGCAGATGGCTCCGCTCGGGATTTGTCCCTGGCCCCTAGTCTTTGGGAAAATGTGGACACTAGCTGGCAGGTGGCAAATAAAATATACATGGTGCAAAACGTGCCTGAGCTCAGCAAATAGCGTGCCTAAGTCCTAAAATTGTCCAAGACAGTCTCCATAATCTTTATGGGAGAAAATTAAGTCTTCAAAGCAAGAAGGAATTTAAACCATCCTTGGTTCAAAGAAAATTGCCACATGCCGACAAACATTAAGAATGATAATATTTTGCTAAAGCCCCAGTAAATGGTAGTGTGGTTTCTCTGCATTTCCTTTCCCATTGCCGTTCGTTGCTCATACATCCCATTCACACTGGGAGGTGAAGGAGGAAAAACTCCCTATTGAAAAGAGAAGAAAAAAGATCATTTTAATTTGATACAATGCCCTGGGATGAGGTTTTGACTCAGTAACACTGCTTCCTGTGCAGGCTGCTTCTTCCAAGCCTCTCTGGAGCATTTGCTGAGTACCAGAACATCCCAACCTAAACAGAAGCTGTCAAACATCTTATCAATCTGTCATATTAACAACTGTAATTAAAAGCATTAAGCAAATGCACTAAGAGCCTCTCTGGGAGGGTGCTAGAACCTGTGTTTGCCTCTGTGTTAAAGTAATTGCTTCAATTACAGTTCTGGGTCATTAAATGTTTGTATGTACTCAGGGAACGTGAAGGAAAATGAGAAAGAGCTGAGAAATGAATTTTTGTGACGTGTTTTTGCAGCGTGATAAAAGTGAAGTGTTATTGTCAGTGCTCCCTTGGCCACAGAGGAGGCGCAGGGGGACACAGAGGTGATGAGAAAGGAGCTCGCGGAGCGGGCAAGGGCGAAGGCAGCTCTTTCGCACATCAGGGGCAAAATTAAACCTTCCTCTCTCCCACTCTTGGACATTTTTCCCCCAGGCAGCTTCAGGATGAAGCAAGTTTCTGGATGGCTTCGTGAAGCAAGATAGCAAGGAGAGGCCCATCTGTCTCAAGATGCCAACATCCCGTAACTCCAGCCTCTTGTTTTCCATCACTTGTGACTTTGGGGCGTAGGCACTTCTGGAGGCAGATTTTTGCATTTGTTTATTAATTGACAAGTGAAGAAGTCTAAAGCAGAACACATGATGCAAACTCCCCTCCGCACACCCCTCCCCACATCTTTTCCAGGATGCTGGAGCTGAGTCCACATTCACAGCTTGATCACATATGTGTGAAAGGGATCCAGGCTGGAAAACTCGAGGCTGGAGCAGCAGCGCTCCGAGAGCAGTGTCTGCCTCCATGTCCCAAGAAAGGGTCTGAGTCCAGCAGCAAGGACCCCTTCTCCGCACAAACGCCTCCTCACCCCACTCTCCAGATTAAACCTTCTTGCTTGTGGCCTCACAGATCTTCCAAAGTGATGGGTAACTCCAAATCTGGATGGTAATTCAGAACCAAATTCCAATTTAGTTCCCTATAAACAGCTACAGAGACCGGTGTCTGCATGCAACGACTGACAATGGTTAATGGTTATCATAAGGTTAACGTTCAGTTGTAAAAGTACCGGTAATTGAGCAATCAGGACAGAGGAGCTGAGGCCGATCCAGCAGTGCCTCCCTCCCAGCGCCGCATGCGGAGACAGTAAATCAGGAAAGCCAGTTCCCATTACGCAGTTTCGCCCTGAAGGATCTTAGCTACTTTGGCAGCGCAGATGACATTAAACAGATGAAGAACAAAAATGGCTCAAATATGATTATAATACATATGCGTAGCTGTCTCAGACCCCTTTCAACTTGCACCATATGAAAATAACCTCATCAAAACAGAAAGACTTTTAGGGCCGAGCTTAATTGCAAAAAAGCTCAAAATATAATAATCGCAAGGCCCCAAATATTATTAGCGTGAGCCACGAGCTTGCTCCGAACTTTGTAGAACAAAAAAGTTTGCTCTGCACTTAAAAACCTTGCCATAAAATAGACAAATCACAACTATCTGCTAGAACAAAGCTATAGCTGTTTTTTAATGTGCACCAGGTTGGTCATTATCCGTGCACCAAAACTTCTGGTGAGTCACTGGTGAGTCTGCAGTCGAGCCCTAGATCATCCATCGACTGCTCAGCATCAGGGAGAAGGGGGCACATCTGGAGCCACCATTAGATCCCCACACACACTTCTTCTTTGCTGATCAAACTCCCCAATCTGAGCATCTCGTTTAAACTTAGCAAAGAATTGAAGGTGGAGCTGAGCTTTATTGCTCCGGTACAAGCCTGTCCAGAAAGCTTGGCATTGGATTGTTCGGGGCTGTGTCGAATCTTCATCACAAGGCTTAAAACCCACATGAAGGCTGCTATGAATGTTTTCATGTGTGTGAAAAGCGCAGAGACCTTCAGAGAAGATTTGTGGCCCTTGCGACCACCTCGTGTGCGATTTACCATTCCCCTGGTGTGAACGTGGAGCTGGGTGAGACTCAGAAGTTCTGACAGAGTTTTGCTTTCAAAGTTGGGTTTGTTTAAGTGACTCAAAGGGGTGCTGAGCCGCCTGGATTGAAGCCAAGGAAAATGTTGATGCAAATCCTGCAAAGTAAACCTACCCCTGCCGGAGTCACGTGCCGTTTAATTGTTTTCTATTTTATTTCACGCAACGTCCCCAATCTATCAGAGTGACAAGCAACGTGGTTCATGAGGCAGCATGGAAGTACTTCTGATTTTCTTTCCACACGGCTGGAAAAATCTACCATGTTCTGGCTCTCCCCTGCCAAACGCCTCATGCTTCACTTTTTAAGAAGCCGTATAACAATGTTTAGAGACTGAATCAGCCTCAAGACCAGATGTCCCCGGATACCAGGGTAGTTTGCGTTCACTACTCCATATGACTCTGAAGCTTGTTCCTGAAGGTTGACTTGGGCATCCCCTTCACTTCCCACCCCTCAGTCCAAGACAGCTTTAGCTCATTACAGCATCTCTCCATCCAGGCCATTCCCCAAAATCCGCTTTTCTTCCCACACCTGCTTAGAAAGACGTGGGAGCAACAGGGTGAATCAGTGAGGGTTGTCCCCTCTTTTTCATTTTTTATACCAAAATCTGGTTTCCCATCACTGGCTAATTGACTCCTTAGCACTGAAATGTCAAGCTGTTGTGGTTGTCCGTAGGAATCTAAAGCTACGAACTTTCCAGTGCTACCAAGACAGACAATGACCTAATACCAGGCGATGCAGCGGCCAACATAACGTAACGAGGAGCTGCCTGAGAGCCACTGCTGCAGCATCAGCCCTCCTACTGAAGAGCATCTTCTGGAAGCAGCTCAGTTTCTGGCTGCAACGGCATTTGTGGCATTCCAGGATGAAATTCCTCTCCCCTGACGAGGGGCCTTCGCAGGCTGCTTCCTTCCAGCACTGTTGGCCAGGAATTGTCTATAGGATTAAGCTGGCATTAGGTTTCCCAGTCAAACTTTTGGGATGTTATACGTGGTCAAAGGGAGGTGGGGAAAGTAAGAAAGCCATTAAAGATGGGAGTGAAGTGATAAAATGGACCTCAGTCTTCATCAAAGCTGTTTATCAGAGAATGGAAGAGGCACCTGGCAGCACAGCACGAGGACAACCACCCTTCCCACCCCACTCCAGCCCAGAGGAGATGGCAGAGCAAATCCAGTTTCCTACAAACCTCTTAATACCACTCAGCCCCTTCTGAGTAGGGACAGCCAGGTTTTTGTGCCAACACTTTGGGGGGAGGAGGAGGCAGAAATGCTTCTCTCAGCTCCATGTGGGTTCGTTAATTAAGGTAAACGCTCCCAGCTGGGCAGGTAAGGAGTGCTGCTGGGGTTGCCCTGGGACTCCTGGCAGGGAAACTCCTCTGGCACCTGAAATAGCTGGTCTTGCAGCTTCGCAGGGATTTTTGGAAGGTAAGAGCCTAATGTTGTTCTTTTCTTTAATGAACTTTGGTGCTTCAAGCTGGAGAGTGAGTTCTGCTCTTGATGTAACCCTCAGCTTTTTGGTTTTGAGAGCGCAGGGAGCTTGTTGCTTTTCTGGATGCTGCAGAGGCTGGGGCTGGTGGCTCCTGCTTTTTGTTTCCAGTGGGAGTTGATGCAAATAAATCCTGCTGTTTTGATCCACGTGGGTGACAGCAGCCCTGGAGGTTTGAAATAATGCTAAGAACAAACTTCATTAAACTTGCTGCATGTCATGTGGCTTTCGTGCAAAAATAAAACCCACTGCCAGTGTCCACAGTTTGATCCGTGTGCTTTCAAAGCTCAGGAGGCCCCATGGTGAACCCAGGCTGGACTTTGAGTTTGCTTGGTTTTGGGATGCATTGTCAGTCTTTTCTTTTTTCTTGTATGAGAGTTGCATGCTTAAGTATGTGTAGTTTTTACTACCCATCAAAACTAAAGTGCCAGCCCCTTTGAAGTTTGTATTGGAGCAGATTAATTCAAGATTTTTTAGGATCCCCTTGCAATGGGCTTGATAGGGAGCAGGAGCAGCAGCCTGGGAACCACCTAGAGGGCAATGTTTTCTCCTCGTTTCTTCAGAGAGACCGGATGCATAACAGTCAGCAAAATGGGCTGTGTTATCTGGGTGTGAGAGATCGAGATACCTTTCGAGAGCTGTAAAGAAGCTGGCAGGAAGGTTGGAGTCCAGGGCCTTGGACAGAAGAGATTAAAATGGTTTTGCGTGTTCGGTAGGTCAAGGACCTGTTCTGTTTTAATTGAATTTGCTCCTAAATTTTTCTATCAGTGGTATATGAAGCATGAAACACACCTGTGGTCTGTGTGAATCAGCTGAGAAGGGATGAAATGCATTTTGCCACCCGTGATCCTCTTTAGAGTACGTGCTTGTTTTGGCTCCCGAGAAGAGCTCTGGGTTATGACAACAGAGAAGGGGCATTTTGGAGCCATTAGTGACATCTGCAGCCTCACAGGAATGTGTCAGAGAGTTAATTATTGTGTGGAACCGTAATTCTATCATGCCAGAACACAAGTAGGTTGTTTGGGGACTCCTTCCTCCCCCCCAGCCCCCTTTGCTGAAGATAAAGCAGTTAAGTTTAATCATTAAGTGTCCATCTTGATCCGTGTAGGTCACGCACTGAACCAAAGTCAGATAGCGTAGCATTTAGCAACCTTATCTCCTTTACAATAAAGAGCAAGCAGGAAGCTGACTCTGGTGTCTGTTCTATTTTTTAATATACGTTTATTTAAAGAAAAGCTATCTCGAAAATGGGGGGAGGGGGGGGATTCTTCCAAACAGCAGCTTCTGTAAACAGGATGAAATCAGATAAAGAAATTACTGTAAAAATATTGCCTCATCTCTAAAGCTCAGAACTTTTTTTTTCTTTTGCTCTTTTTTATCTTTGAGAAAGATAATGAAAGAGGAAGCTTGAAACCACATTTCCATTGATGTTTGAATACACAACTGCTGGATTTAAGAACTGGAGGAGATCAAAGAGAATGGTTTTCATTCCGATAAAATTATAGCAGTTCTGGTATAGGGTGATGGGCTCATTTATGAACTCTACAACGCAAATAGTTGTTAAGGCACCTTTTTTTCCCCCCCTTTCCTTTGCTAAGAACTAAATGAAAAATGCCTGGAATTCCTAAGGATTAATTAGGAGTGTGGCTAATAATGTTATAATAGATACATTCTAAGAGTGTACGTCTCTTTAGAATATTCTCTGGGAGCATAAAACATCTGTACAATCCAAAGGGAATAGGAATGCCCCTTCCTTGCTACTGTACATTACAGTTCCCATGACATCAAAACTTAACAGCATTAGGTTACAAAAGTACTTATCCTGGCACCACGCTATGGTAATTTAATTTTTTATTAACACATACTCTGACATTCATTACTTAGTATAAGCTGCAAGTTAAAGCCATTCATGTAGGCAGAGCTAACACAATTATTTATCACATGCTATATTATGTTTTTAAACTGTGCAATAAAAGTTATCAGGAAGGGTCTATATAAAATGCAGAAGTGATACATCTGTGATGGAAGGGGAGATCTGAGGCTGCGGTTCTGTAGTGTATCCATGAAGACTTCCTGTGCCTGTGGAAAGATCTGTTGACCTGGGAAGGCTCTGCTTTAGTTGTTGTGAGATTTTTTTATTTATTTTTTTTTTTATTTTTGAGAGCTGAGGATTATATCAGGGCTTGTGTCAGCTGCAGTGTGGTAACCTCGCATTTGCATGCCCTGGGGATGTGAATGTGCTTTAACGCAGTTCATGCAGAAATGAATTTGTCTGTGCCGGTCATACAGCCTAGCTTGGCATGGAATCCAGTTTGGGGGATATTTATCCACTTTTTCTTACACTTCAAAATTTGAAGTTTCACAAAAATCATATTCCACTTTGGTCACACTGTAGTAGGAAAAATATGAACTTTCAGAACTATTTTTTTTCTGGTTTGTTTGGTGGTGGTTTGTTTGTCTGTTTAAATTTTGGTTTTGGGGGTGGGTTTTCTTGATTTCATAATTTTGATATCAAACCCAAGTTGTGCTACCTCCAGTGGAGAGAAAGGTTGAGGGAAGAGCACTGGAGGGTGTCTGTAAGGGTTGGTGTTGGCAGAGCTGAGCTGGCAGTGGGGAGGGAACCTCTTACCCCAAGAGGCTGAGTGATAAGATCAGTTAATGACAATAACCCAGAGGAAGATGATGCTTTCTTGCTCTTGAGGAACAGGCCAGCTCCGACGTGATGGCCAAGTGCACGACTGGCATAGCTCTCACCTCAGGTTTAGGTGCAACCTGCTTGCATTGCCTCTGCAGGGCAGGCACAGCCAGTTGCTACATGATTGCTTGTAAAAGGATTTTTTTTCCTGGGTTTCTCTTTCTGTTTTTTTTTTTGAAGCAAACAGGTTCATTTTCTATTGTTCACCTGCTGCTGGGCTTGGTGGCCGTGAGCCTGACCCAGTCTGTCGACTGAGCCTCATCTCCCCTCCTTTCTCTGTTAGTCTTTTTATTAAAACCTTGAGCAGAATGTGGTTCTTGTGGTCTCACTTCTGCCTTATCAGATGTGGCTTCTACCTCAAAGCACCACAGAAATGGGTAAGCTCTTACCCTGAATTATTTTATTTAGTTTCTTTTGCTGGCAAAGTGCCCCATGTGACGGCACACTGAGCTGCCCAATAGAAAGGGAAATGTTGCTTCAACTTAAAAATTGCTTGTGTTCAGGGTGGGCATAGAGGACAGCTTTTCCAATTAAAATGGTGATTATCAAAGTCATGCCTAATAAAGTCATCTGTGACTTGCTGAACTCAAGTTAATGACCGTGAAATCCATGGTTAATAACAGGAGGGCTATTAGCGTAATGGGTGATGTGCCAAAGGTAGCCAATGGAAGGCAATAAATAATATAGTATGTGAATATTTGACAGTGTAAACCATCACTTGAAATTTTTATCCCCATAGTGACTGTTTGAAGTTTGTATTTTACTTTCTAAATGCCTTTCAGGCGCTTCTTGCTAGCTTTGACTTTCTGGTGAGACTTGTCTTCTATTTGGAGCCAAGTGCTGAGATTGCTCAGTGGTGTTTGAACCCCTACGTGTGTTCCTTGTGCCCAGTTTTGGAGCTGGCTGAAAACTAGCAAAGCACCACCAAGTCTCCATCCTGCTCAGCAGGAACTGAAGGGAAGAGTGGAATTGGGGGCAGAGCAGTGAATTGAGGAGAATGCACACTGAAAGAGCAGGCAGCGTGAAAATGGACAGGGAGAGGTGAGGAAGCGCTCGGGGAGCTCATCTCAGGCACTCGTGCACGGGCTGTCTTTGCCGTGACATACTCCAGGAATCGGTAGGGAACATGCAAAAATTCACTTTGCAAATATAGGATGAAATGCAAAATATGTTCATACTTCAGGGAAGTAAGGTCCCAAATAGAGCCAGTCAGGAGAAATGCAGCCTAGTTTAAAACCAGAGCTTGTGAAGAAGGTGCATGGATGTGGTGAGATGGGATCTAGACCTGTTCTCCAGCTGAGTAACGCTCCTGCTAACAGGAGTAACGGAGTAGTAAATGCACTTGCAGGACTTGAACTTTGAATGTTTCTGCCTTAAAAGTGATGGAGCTGTTAGAGAACACAATGCTGCAAAACAGCTTTAAATTCCACTTGAAAAGATGATTTGTTTATGACTTCTCAAAATGTGTCAGTCTAGCGCAGGAATGCAAACCACTTCATAAATATTGGAGCAAGGCTTGCCAATAAACCTGTAGCACGTAACAATAACCGGTGCACCTCAGGTATTTCTAATTACCTGTTATCCCCCATCACCAGGGACGTGCTCGCCTGGCTCAGAAGCGCAGAGATTTCCCAAATTCTTCTGTGCGGCTGGCACAGATCTTGTTTGAATCACATGAGATGGACTGAGAAATTAAGATAGAAAACACCAGTGTCCAAGGGATGTGGGAAAACTCCTGTTGATGTTCCTGCAAGGGAGGCCAGTGGCGCTATGGATTGTGCTGTCACTCAAGGAAAGTGGGAAGTGTCGAACGGAGGGTACTGTGGCAGATTAATGCTCCAGCGTGAAAAACTCGAGGTTTCTGAACAGAGGGAAAAAATTGAACTCCTTCAGGCTTTTTACAAAGCAGTCCTTTTTGTATGACAATGGCTTCCCAAGCGCTTAGATGTGGCAGTGGTCCTGCTGCTCCTCCTTCAACAGCTTGCACTGTCTGGCTTTGCTGCGTAGCATCCTCACTGGTTCATGGTGGGCACTTGGCTTGGAGAGGGAGGAAAGCACGAGGGGTGCCTGGACACGGGGCTGTGCCGAATCCTGCGCTCGTTTTGGTCCGTCTCTACATGCTTGTGCAGCGTTTGGGGTTTTATCTCCAATCCTAGTTGCAGGCAGCACTGAATTGGTGAGGAACGGGCGGTTCCTTGGTGCCGATGCTGCTCATGTTGGCGCTGGCCCTGCGGGCACCCAGCGCGGCGCTTGCCGGGAGCGGGTCCCTCCGACCCACGGGCGAGCTCAGCAGCGCCGGAGCTGGGCGAGTGGGTGAGCAGAGGGCTCAGGGTCTGCAAACAACTGGGACGTGCTCCTCAGTGGTGTCCTGGCCTCGCACGGGGCAGAGGGATGAGCTGTGGTGGGAGGTGGGATGTGCCACTGATGACTTAATGGCACCGAAAAATGCGCTTGTACCCGTGGACTTCAGCTGCTGCAGCCAAGCCCCTCTCTCGGCAGTGACATCGATTGAGAGAGGAATGCATGCAGTGCGTGCACTATTCCCACCTAAGTGTAAACACGGCATTTTTGATCCTGTGGCCTCCCAACTGCTCTTGTCTCGGGTCTGGCTGTGGGGAACGGGGTGACTGGGGGTACCGGTGGGTGCTATACCTGCTGCGTGGCGACGGCTGCAGGTGGCTCCTGACACCTGGGGTTGGTTGAGCTTCCTTTTCCACTGGCATTCTGTGAAACTGTTTTAAACTAAAACCAGTGTTTTCTTCTGCCTGAAGAATATAGAACAGCATTTCTGGAAACACTGAGGGGAAAATACAGCACTTGTTAAGGTTATTTCGGACATTCAGAAGTTACTGACTTAGACAAATGCATAACAGTGAATAATATAATATCTATTTGTTCCAGCTCAAAATGATCTATAGCTCTTCCTTTGCACTGGGAATAAAGTTGAATCTATTCATATGCTTCAAAAAAAGCCCCGTTGGGACCATTAAGCAGTCATTAATTATTTTTGTCGTAGGTGGCTGGAATGTCATTGTAATGAAATATGCATTGCCTTGTACTTGCAAAGAGTCATGGGCTCATGTTTATCACGTAGGCAGCATAGGTTTGCTTAGCGAGAGTGGCAGGTACGTTGTTGTCTTTCAGAAAATGGAACTTTTTTTTTTTGCTTTTGGCTTGTGTTCATACATATTAACATAGTTAACTTCCCCTGGGAAGAGTTACCTGGTGCATCAGGAGGAGGAGGAGGAGGGCAGCGGTGCCCAAGAGCTGGGAGTGCCATGGAGCGAGGCACAGCAGGCTTCTCCAAAACCCACCCCAAGGGAAGGAGTGAACCCGTACAAACCCAACGGGGGGGTGTGTGTGTGTGTGTGTGCAGCCCCGCGTTGCAGCCCAGCTCCTCCTGCGTCGGACTCTCCCCCGCCGTGATGCTCCGTGCCGACGGAGGCGCCGGTGCCAGCACAGACCCTGTGCCCCCGTGCTGCCCGGGGTGTGGGCACGGCCCCCAGGCAAGGCTCATGCCATGTGGCCCTTTGGGTCCCCTTTTCATGGGGTTCAGCCTCCGGCACGGTCCCCAGTCCAGGACTTGCTCCGTCTCACAGCTTCTCTCGCCGCCTCAAGCCCGGGATGAGCACCTCGCCGCTTTCCCCGGCTCTTGCTCCTCCTTGATCCCAAGTGCTGCTCCTCTTGCTGTCACATCACAGGAGTGCTGCGTTTCATTCACTTCCAAGGTCTTTGAAGGGGCTTTGGAGGAAGGGGAGACCCAGTGTCTGCTGCACGAGCTGTTGGTGCCCTCCAGCACCAGCCCAGGAGCTCTGCCAAAGCCAAGCACAGACCTTCTCATACTCAGGTGCTGCCACCATCGCTTGGTCCCACGTCCCCTGCCAGAAAGCACCCCTGGGGGCGAGAGTGGGCTCCCCTCGGTGCTCTCCCTCCGCAGGCTCCGAACAAGTCCCTTGGGGAAGCAGATGCACAGACCGTGCTGGTGCTGGAGGAGGAGGAGGAGGAGGAGGAGAAGAGCAGCCAAGTCCCTGTGATCTCCTGTTGTTATAGCTTCATCTTGAAGGGCTTATAGCACTCTCTTAGAAGTGTGTTTTCCATATAGATTGTCCACCTGAGGATACGGGATCCCTTTGTAGATATTAGTTAGTTTAATTAAGTTTCACTGAACTTCTTTGAGGCAGGGAAATGATGTTCCCTGGGTGTTTACACCTATGTAAACTGAGGCACGGAGAGGTTACACATCTGCGGGAAAGTCCAGAGGCAGTTTGCAGGAGATCTGGTTTGGGGGGTAGTATTTCCTTGGGAAAGAAGAAAGAGAAGTCCTGAAAATCAGGAGGGGAAAAATCCAGAGCCAGAAAAGCCTCAGAAAAGGGAAAATAATTTTTTTCGGAAAGCTACACATTGAAGCAATTTTAAATAAAGCATTTGGAAACAAAGCGCACCAGTTAGCTTAAAATTAAAATCTTCTGGTTGGGAATAGGTTCTGCTTCAAACACCGAGGTCTTAAATGCGGGTCAGCCCTGGGTTTAAGAAGGACCAGGAGGATTTTCAGTGTGAAATTAGAATTGCCAAAGGGGTGAACAGCATAAACAAGAAGAGAGAGGGGGAAGGACGCTGGGGGAAAGGAGAGCGGGGAGCAGGACCGAGCTGGGGCCATAGAGGCGTGCAGCTTGTGAGAATCCCTCGGCCTGCCTTAGAAAATGAGTTTTGTTTAGCTAAGCCCCAACTCAAACACACTTGAAAATTCAGAGTTTTACCAGCCTGGTATCGAGCTGTGAACAAGCCGCTATTGTTGGAGCGAAGAATGACGCCCCTGTCACCCGCGTTTTGGGGATACTGGGGAGTAAGTCCGGCTCCTCCGGGCGAGGCAGGCACAGCCCGGTCCCGCGGTGCAGCTGCATACATTAAAAAACACCAACAGTTGTACATACAATAAGCAATGTCAACCCTTTGTCTTGCCCTGCCCGCTCTTCTTCTCTCCGGGGACCGATCCAGCACTGCTGTGCGACCCCCCAAACAGAGGGGAACGGCCCCTCGTCGGTGGCCGGCACGTCTCGGTGCTCGGCGGAGGCACGGCCACGCTCCGGGATGGGAACGGGTCGTGCCATGGACCGGCAAGTGGCTCTGCCCTGCTGAGGAGCTGGGAGACCACGGCTGCACCCGAGGGCTGTGCTCGCTCCCCGCGGTGCCAAGGTCCCATCCAGCACCCTCTGGAGCAAGGCTGGGTTTTGGCAGCTCAGGAAATGCCTTTTCCTGCACGAGACACGAGAAATAAATGAATAAAGAGAATAAAGAGATGAAAGCGTGGTGAGCTCAGACAGTGTGAAGTAGCCCCGGGTGATGGGGAAGGATGGGTGGGAGATGATGGCAGCCAAGCCTGGCTGGCTCTGCCCTTCGCCGTCGTTCCCCGCCGAGCAGGACCCTGCATGCCGAGGCAGCGGTGAGCGTTTGCCAAGGTGCCAGCGGGCTACTGGCTGGTTCTCACCCGTTTGTGCTGCTTGGGCATCGCTACAAAAATCCCCAAACAGGCAGGAATGGGTCTGTTTCCAAGGGGAAGTGCAGTAGGCTCCACTGGCAGTTGGACTTTTGGAGATACTTGAGGGTTCTCTCATGTGTCCCTCCCATCAGCTTCCACTTGGGCCACCACTAGGGCCTGTGGTAGGAAAGTGGTGTGTACCTGCCCCGTGGAGGAATGGATCAGCACTATTGCTTTGATACAGGATGAATCCTGGCTGATTCTCCAGTTGCTGTTGCTTTCTAGACCACACTTGCTATTTGAATGACTTAAAAGTGCAATTACTTCACAGGAAAATGTCTTCATCTAGAGTAGATCTGTCACCACAATGGTGGTGATGTGCTTCCACCATGGTAGTAATTTAAGGTGATAGCTAAAGATAGTGTTAGTAGCACTGTCATTAGATGTTCATCTGATCGCAAGTGTTAGACACTACCATGGTGTCTAGGCATCTGTGCTTGGCTTTTAAGCATCTGTGCTGGTCCCATCTTTGTCTCCATGATACCCTTCTCCAGACCTGGGGAGATGCTGGTTTTATGTCATCCTCCTTGTAGCAGTGAGGGGGGCAAGGGCTGGAAGCGCAGCATTTCCCCTGCTCCATGGCCACCTCTCACCCTTCAGCCATGTGCTGGAAGAGCAAAGAGCTGTTTGTGGGGTCTGTGGGGTGCAAGCAGGACACAAAGGAGGCAGGAGAGAGAAAAGAGTCCAACCTGGTTTACTCAAAGTCACCCAGGAGTGGGCTCTGTCCACCAGCATGTCTGGACTAGTTGGGGACTGGCAAAGGGGGGTCTCCGGTCCCATATGTGGTTCCACAAGCCTCCTGACCCTTATCCAACGGCTGTGATATTCACTGTCGCTGTGGAATGAGGAGCACTAGAGCTGCAAATGATGTTGGTCATCGCTTTGCAGAGCAGGGGGTTTATCTGTGGGCAATTCATGTCCCACAGAAGCCGGGGAAAAGAAAGCAATAATTGAAGCTCGTGCCCATTTAAAATACCTTGCATCAGAACTGAAGAACTGACGCTGTTTTTTCCATTGCAGAAATTATTTGGCCTTGAACCATGCAGACCTCACTTGCTATTCTGCAATTGAAAAGAGTCTTTTGTGAGGATTTTTTAAAATAATTACTACAAAGCACTTCAAGAGGAATTCTGATTGTCGTCTATTTTTCATTTCATGCTTTCATGACATTTTTGTTCAAGGATGAATCTTTTATGAAATGTCTATTTTAGGTTACACCCTCCAGAACCTTATTATTTGCCTTAAAAAATCCATCATGGGCAGGAGCATATTCTTTAAGCTCTCCCATTAGTATAACTAAATTCATCAGAGGAATATTACTATTCATGCAAAATAGGTGTCGTCTTTCTTTAAACCTCTTGGCAAGTGGTTAAACTGATTTTAACAAGTATGCAGTGCCAACTTCTTAAAGCCTTGAAAAGTCTGAAGATTCCCAGGCTGCAAAGGACTGTTTACATGGTTAAAATTATACACATATCCCCTCTACTTAAAACTGTCCCCTCATCACATAAGACCCTTGCAAATCCATTCTGACTTCAAAAGAAGGAAAAGTTTCTCTTCCAAGAGATTTTTTTCCCCTTGTTAGCACAGCCTGGGCTTTCCAGGTTGTGAAAGCCACCAAATTTAGCTCAAGGGCCAAATTTAGCTTGTAGTTTCATGGGTGCTTCTCTCATTGAGAGAGAAAATTAAGGAAAGGCCTTGTATTTTTAAAGCCTATTGAAAATGTAATTGTAGAGATAAAAGACCTAAAAGATTTTAGGGATCCCATTGTCCACTCTTGTAATGCATGCGGTGAAAACATCACAAATGATGCCACCAAATCCCGTGGGGCACTTTCTTCTGAGCAGATTATCAAGTTCACAATTCACACCTTGTCTCCTTGGCTGCCCTTACCCCTCCGAATCCCGACTCCTTTCCCACAGTTGCTGCGACAAATGACTCTTAATGACCCTGATGCTCACAAAAAGAAAACTTCAAAGTTGCATCCACGATGAATTCATGGGAATTAATTGTTTCAATTCACAGAAATGTTCAAGGTGGGATATTTGGAAGCTTGTTCAGCCGTGGAGCAGAAAGCCGTGACGTGGGTAACGCAGGCAGGTGTAACGACACGGGCAGAACCTGCCCAAAGTAGCTGCAATCACTGCGTAGAGTCATAAATTGGAAATGCCGTTAAAAGATTCAAAGAATTGTTCCCATCTGGGATCCGCAAGTTATTGGACTGCATTTGGGGAGCTACTTTGGCCTGAACAGTGTATCTTTATTACCCTCCCTCCTGGCCTGAAAAACTCTTGATAAATTAATTGAAATTCTGATTTTCCCAAGAAGCTACCAACCCAATGTCCGAGAATCCCATTTTTGTTCAGGATCCTTGTCTCATCTCCAGTCTCACACTGGAGGATGTCTCGAGCGCTAGGAAGTTGCTGTGCTGATCTGAGCACAAAAAACCCAAGGATTTGATAAAGTGCTCTGGCACAGGGATCACACAAGCTATTGCATCTACTACATGTGTTCCTACTGTATTTCTGCATTTTATTTTCTAACTGTTTTTAGCTGGGCTAATCTGCAAAATGAAGTAATATTTTCATGAAAATGCTGCAAGTCATGTGCTAGGCACGTTTGTGTGAGTCCTCCCATTTTAACAAATGCAAGTCAGAAAACTGAGATGCCAATAATTGCCTTGAAGTCAAGAGCTGTTAACATCTCCTGTTTTGATCTGGGTCATTGTCGGGAAAAAAATAAAAATATATATACATAATGTGGTGGGGGAGTGGGATAAATGGTCAACCACAAAGCACAGATCCAGATTTGGATCTAAATACCTTAAAAGTTCAGGAGTGCTCATATCCTGGGAGCTGGTTCAAAGCCATCTCTAGATTGCATGTGCCTGTCTGCTCTTCTTGTTGTTCTACCTGTTGGACCTGAAGAGCGACCAGAGGAATATCTTTCTTGCAAGGCTCTCATTAGAGAAAATAGGAATTACAGAAAGTAACTCAATACCTACCCAGGCTTGTTGCCATACTGCTTTCCCACTTTCTTCAAAGGAATTTTATCCTGTATTTTGTGTGGATTCAAACCAACGCACAAAGGAAAATGCGTATGTTTGTAAGCCCAAAAATCAGACGGGAATCTGTGCTGTGGGACACGGAGAGATACTGACTGCAACGGAGTCTGGTCAAAAAGTCTCCATCTTTATTTGCTGCTAATACTTTCAAGATAAAATATTGTTTAAGAAAAAGAAATGAGGAGGAATTTTATAAAGTGTTAGGTGTACCCACTTGTCTGGTTGTGAAAGGTGTGCTGGCTGGTGGAATTGCTTAATAAAAGGTATATTGAGTACTTGATCGGTGAAAGAGGACGGTGATGGAGCTCAGGGCTGGAGGTGACACTGCTGTCATTTGATGCTCCTATCATTTGCTCTGTTTGTGTAGCACATCTTTTTAGGTGCTTTTGTAATAAATACAAATACCAGTGATAGAAATAATTTCACATGTTCCTCTGCAAATAGGTGATATATATTCTTCAGAGATTTTTAATGATTATTTGTGTGTGTTTGAGCAGTATTTTGGCAAGTGGCTTCACAATGGCAAAATCCGAGCTGGCAGGCCCCTAACATTATTCTGTAAAGCACCTTGGGATACCTGGGGTCTGAAAGGAAACTCTCTTTTATAACTTATAAATCTCCGTGCTTTTTATAAAGTGCACTGTGTTTATTTGCAAGGCTTCTGAGATGTGTTTGATGGTGTAAATTGGGCCATTAGGAGAGTCCCAGGAGCTGCAGCAGCTGAGGATGGGCTGGATTCCCCTCCCCAGGACGCCCCGGGAGGGAATGGCCCAGCTCCTCCGCCAGACTCCAGGCCCTCGGTGACCAGCTCCTGACAGCACTAATTAAGAAGCAGTCAACTCTCACTTTCAAAGCAAAAATGCTGTCAGCAGGTGAAGGGAGAAATCCCTTTCCCTTGGCAGGAGGCTGGTTAGTGGGACAACCACTGGACAAAACTATGGGAAACACAAAGCTCTCTGCCTGCTACTCTGCCTACAATGGGACGTGGAGCTTTGAAATGTAAAAGTTAGGTAGCAGTCACCTTCTGCAAAGAGGAGAGAAGAAAAGTGGTGAAGAACAGAAACCAATTGCACTTCCCTGATTTTCTTTTTTATTTTTTTATTAAGGCTGTTTAAGGTTCTTTTGATCTCACCAAGGTATTTATTATCGTGGACTATTTGTTATGAATGGTGGCATCATTGGGAACCAAAGAGAATTAGCTGTGTACTGAAGGCAGCAGAAAGCCTTGGGACTCTGTAGCTTTAACCCTGGGATGCGGGTTCCCAGAGGAGGGAGGAAAGGCAGAGGGACCATAAGCGGGGCAGGATCTCCCCTCCCGATGGTGTGTCAGAGGGATGGGGCTCCCCCGTGGTGCGCCGCTGCCTGAGCCCCTTGCAAAGGTTTAATCAGCAAATTGGGTTTTGGTGCCACAAAAATGGTTCAAAAAAACCAGTCTCTCTGAGCCACCGGCTGTGAACTGGTTTCCCCTGTTGCCTGGTTCCACGTGGAGGTACCGTCCCCTTCCAGCACGTCCCCAGTAAAAGGAACGTTGGCCGGGTTGGCCTTTGGATGGATGCTCTGGAGGCTGAGCACAGAGCAGGGGTGGCTTGTGCTTCGAACAGAGTAATTGCTAAATGCCAGTTAAACCAGTGTGAATCCAGAGCAGCCCAGCATCTCCCCTGGTTTGCACCGAGCCGTGCAGGGCTCATCACTCCTTTTATTTGGCCCCGAAATGCCGCAGTCGCTCGCCGATTTGGGCAGATGGCCCTGGGCTCTCCGTACGCGGCAGGGGGTGAGTGCAGGCTTGACTTCGCTGCGTTGAGCTTAGAGTGTGTTTTTATGGGAATACTGGTTATTTCCCAGTGCCCCGCTCACAGCTGGGAGCCCTAACACGGCTGCAGGTTTGCACTTGCCGGCTCCGTGGTGGCACCGTCGTGTGAGATGTGCAGGGTTTGTCCGTGGATGGGATGGGGCCCACGCTTGCACTGCCCAGAGCTGCCCCCAGTAGGGTTTAGGTGGGCTTTCAAAGGGGGTGTGTGTCCAAATCCTTTCCTGGCTTCTCTGCAGAATCAAATATTGCTGAGCAAAATCCATCCCCTAACGCTGCCCCATCTGCAGGATCCCCCTGTGACAGTCACATCACATGTGTGACCTCCATGGGAGGAACCAAGCACCAGACCTTCTCAGACAGGCTGTAACTGAGGTTTACAGGGCCTTCATCCTGGGATCACACGTTCGTTAGCCCGAGTGGTGTCAGTGGGTCCTTCTTCCCGTCAGTGGGGCTTGCGGCATCAGTCCTCTGTCCTGCAAAGTGCACGTGGGTGCTCAGAGAGGAAGGTTGTGTTAATGAACTTTGTAACATGCGAGCAGTGAAATTTCACCTGGAATATCCACCCTCCCAGCACCTAAAGAGCAGAACAATGTCAGCAAATTGGACGGGATTCAGAGAAGAGCAATAAAAACGATGAAAGGACTGGACTGATTTATGAGGAAGGATTAAAAGAGTTACATATGTTTAGCTTGGCAAAATGATGACTAAGGGTGGGATACGGTATCTGTCTGCAAGCATGAGAGGGGTGTAAATACCCAGGGAGGATGGGAATTATTTAGCCTGGTTCAAGTGGGAGTAATAAGATTAAATAAAGGAAATAATCTTTGTGACTGTGTTGAAGGAAAAAATTCTTCATGGTTAGAGCCCATTTCCATGTGGAATAATCTCCCAAAGGAAATAGCTGAAGCCTCAGGACTTGAATCATTAGAGGGGAGTCGGGGGAGCAGAGCACGGGGAAAATGACACAGGAGTCTGGAAAACGCCAATTCCTGTGATTCCAGCCGTGCCATGAGAGCAGTTAGGATGCTTATATCCAGCCATTAACTGATGCTTTGATGCAGGGAGGGAAATAGAGGGGGAAGAGGGAAAGAAACCCACCCAACAATTGTACAAATTATCTATGTACTTGAAACTGCAAATTCAAAAGTGAAGAAATTCAGAGCATCAGTGTGAGTGTCCCAAAGAGTTCCATTCCAAGCTGTCAGGAGGGCTGTGAAACCCCGACCCGTGGTGTGATGGGGAGAGAGCTGACCTTGTGCATCCATCAGCGTCCCAAGCTCCTGCCTGACAAACCAGCTCAGGATCAAGTGGGAATCAAAATAAAGCAATTAACAGGCTTCTAGTTACCCTAACAGATTCTTATTTGTACAGTGCCTTTTCTAACAATAATTATAAGAAAAGGGTTTTCCCCTGTAATTGTGAAAAGGGGGGGGAAAAAAAAAGTGGTAATAATATGAAGAGAACAACTCCACGTTACAAACAAGAACCATATGTTGACTTATCATGGGAAATATGTAAATACAGGCTCGAGCTGATCTGGAGCACATGTTGTTAGTCATGAAGCAGCTATTTAAAATTCCACGGCTGGATCATTAACTTCACAGTATCCTTTATGGAAGACAACAGAGGGCAAATAATCAGAGTGGCACTGAAAATAGCCTTTTTCTGAAGAAATCTCATTTGACCGAGTTTTATAGGAAGCCCTTTGTGGTCCATCAGCTGAATCGGAGCAGGGTCTCCTCTGTGCTGGTTAACTGGGATGGCTTTATCCTGCACCAGTAACACATCGTGGCTCAAAAATTCTCTTTGGATACTCAGGTTGCACCAGAAATGGTCCATTATCACCCCACTTGTACTGGGGAGCAAAATAGCTGCAGAAAGTGCTAGCTGATTGCTCACCTTGAGTTCCCATTTGAAATGTGGTTTACCTGGAAGGATGTGGTGACTGATCACAAGCTGGGAGGAAGGTTTGTCCTGCCGTTTCTCTAAAGCTGTGGCTGTGCAAAGCTTCTGTTCAAATCTTTGCTTTGCCGCATATTTTCTTAGTCATCCCGGGCAGGTCACTTCTGCCTATCATCTCTTTCTTTTCTCTGTCGATCCAGACAAGACGACTTCTCTCTGGGGCCAGCCATGATCAAAGGAGGTCTAGATTGAAAGAGATTCCATAATTAGGAAAAAACCTCATAAAATGCAAGAAAGAGATCCTGGACCCCAGAGAAGGCTGTGCCTTAAGCAAACGCTTTAGAGCGGTGAAAGGACGGATTTAGACTAATGCAATAACCTGGATGGGCATCGCCCCGTCCCCCTTGGGCCGTGCAGGGAGAGAGCAGTTGTGTCTGGAGCCTGCTCAGGCGGTCCCGGTTCTGGCATTTCTGTGCAGCAGCATCTGCAGCGAGCCCTGGGCAGGAGGCAGGGTGAAGGGCTGGAGCTCAGGCGGGGGCGCAGGGTTAAAAGCATCGCTAAGCCCAGGAAATTGGGACCAAACATTCAGCATCCTCGGTTTCCATCCCAGAAAGTCAGTGCGAGCCAGCATTTTGCAAAAGTCCTGATTTGCACATGCTTGGGTATTGCTCAATGCTTTAAAAAAAAAAAAAAAAAAACCTGTTTCTGTGTCATCTTGGAGCCC
Organism: Tringa solitaria; assembly: GCA_026413425.1. NCBI lineage: Eukaryota > Metazoa > Chordata > Aves > Charadriiformes > Scolopacidae > Tringa > Tringa solitaria. The sequence goes on from JAOXJM010000003.1 coordinate 36,516,207, forward strand.
AGCTTGGTCACCCAAGAGCTCGGCAGTGCCTTTCCCGTGGCAAGGGAGCCCCCAGGCATCCCCAAACTGGCCGCCCAGTGGGTTCGGGTACCAGCAGCTCTCTGCGAGATGCTGTGCAAGTGGTCCACGGGACAGCAGCTCTCTGCGAGATGGTCCATGGGATGAGCGAGTTCTGGGGGAGATGGGGAGGGCTGAATTCAGGAGCAGGTCAGGCCCCACCACAGTGTCTGTCTCCTCATTCCTCTGTGGCTGCTGAGAAACACAGGCAGGGTCAGTGCAACTCAGAGACCCCCAGGTGATTGGAAAGGCCTCTACAGACTTTATTATGGGGCAGAGTAACCTGCTTAATATAATATCTCAATCTGATCACAAGGGACAAGGAAAGGGAAAAATCTCCATCACTTGGTGTTTCTTCCTGTGGCAGCAGCTTCTGACCCCAGTACTGTGCAAAAGCCCCAGCTTTGGTGTTTCACTGCAGCCACTCCTGAGAAACATACACTTGGGTTTGTCTTCACTTACTAAAAGTCTAGGAAAGCTGCCGTGAAAAGGTGTCCAAGAGTGGCCTTGTCCTTGAGCCCCAGAGACTGGGGAAGGAGAAACAATGCGATGAGCTGCGGCGGCAGGGTAAGGTCTCGGGGGAAAGCTGGGCTCATCAGCAGCAGCTCCTCCTGCCCTTTCTCTTGTGTGATGTTCAGTCGCAAACTCTGATGTCCTGACAGCCCGCACCGGGTGGGATGAGCTGCGTTTGGCTTCTCGTACTTGTCTTGCCTATTAAGAAACACAGATAAAAGACTTTCTTCTTCCCCTCCCCCTCCCCCCCCAACTTTAAAGTGAAGCACCACATCTTCCATGTTAAAAACAAGCCCAGAGAGTCTGGTTGTCTCTCAAGCAATTTAATCTCCCTCTGTTTAGCTGCGTAGGGCCAAATCCTGGGCAGCTGTGCCTTGGCCAAGTTGGCTTCAGATCCGCTCCTTGCATCTTGGGTGGGTGCCCCAGCGTTGTCCCCTCGTCGGTCCCGACCCCTCGTCCCACCCGCAGTCCCGAGGGCATCACCCAGAGCTGTCGTGCTCCGTGTCCCCTGCACCCAGCCCCCCCCGGGCACCCGTGCAGCAAGTGCCACCGATGCCATCTCGGGGAGAGGCTGCGGATCAGAGGCAGACAAGCAGCGTGAAGAAAGGAGTCTGGGAGAATCAGAATCATCAAAAAGTTGTTGGAAAGAGGGAGCTGAAGGGAGAAGCTTAAAGGAAGCCATTAATATTAATTCAGGGAGATAACAGGAGTTCAATGGCCTTATGAAAGAGGGGAAAAATCACAACTGGAAGTGCAGGAGCCGCTGAGGAAGACGGGAGCTGCTCTGAAATGCTCCAAATGGAGCAAATCCTCAAGTGGTGTAAGTGGGGAGAGCTGCCCCTGGGGTTTGGGAACGGCAGGTGACAGTGGCTGATGTGATGGGGAGTTAAAGCAGAAATAGGGGTGCAAACTGGCTGTGCTGACCAAAGGACACTGTGGGGTCTCTCGTTGCCTTGGGGATGTTACAGGTTGTCTTGGTGGCCTTGACTCCCGTGGATTGTGCCCGTGCCACTGCTCAGAGTTTGACACTGTACGAGACAGAGGAGCAATCACCGGTCCTGGGGCTTAGTGCAAAGCCGTGACCCTGCCGATACCTGCGTCTTAATGGTTAATTACGTGCAGAACTAGGACCTGCTCTAATAAGCTGCACCGGGGAGCTCTGAGCCCCAGGGCTGAAGCGAATGCAAGACAAAGTCCAGTGGTGATGATCATCTAGTCTCTGCTACCCACCCAAAATATGCCATAGCATCGACCGAGGGTGTTCAAACACCAACTGGAGTAATCTTTTAGCTCCCGGCAGCATATCCCCTTCAAGCACTCTCAATTCTGGGTGTTTATTTACTTCTTTACTGCAGGACCAGCCACCTTAAATGCAAAGCCCAGGCACGTTATCCAAATTGTGGCTGGGTTTCTCGAAGCAGCACTCAGCTGTACGACTCAAAGCCACCAAGAGAGCGCTGCAAAGCAGCTGCTGCCACTCAGCTTTAATATGCGATTTCCTTCTTGATGTCCAGGCTGTGCTTCTTGTTTATTTTTCTTCTCTGTTATTGGCCTTTTTTTTGCTATTCAGCCCCATAACTTATCACAAGAGAAACATCGCTTTTTTAAATTTTATTTAGATTTTATACTGCTTCAAACCACAGGGTGAAACCTCTTCACGTGAAAGTCCAGGTGGAGTCTGGGGGGATGGCTCTGTAGGGGAGGATTTGCCGGGGAGGGGACAGTGACGTGTCCCCCCCCTGTGCCAGGCGCTGTGCCACTTCCCCGTGGCCACGTCCAGTGCGGGCTCCACGGCAGCCCGTGTCCTGGTTTTACCCTCCTCTGTGCGCGCCTTCCGTTCAAACAGGAATCACAAATCTGGCGTCTTCTGACTTCTCAGCCCTTGAGTTGGCAGTCTGAGCCCGGCCTTTTTTATGTCTCTTATTAAACAACTGGACAGTAGCTCGGTTAAAGCAATACATCTTACACAAACGCAGCAATTCCCTAATTGTGCCGTGCCAGCAAGGTTGCGATTGCGCTTTTCACGTGATTTGGCTGCAAAAGGGACAAAAAGTTGCCAAGTCTGACTCTTAGGGGCTATTTATAATTGCAGACCAGCAAACCCAACTGTCCAGGCGGGCTCCTGATGCGGGGCAGGATGGTGTCTCTGCGCATCTCTCCCACACAAGGCAGTGCCACTGGGTGTGAAGGTGGGGACAGTGGTGGGGACAGCAGTGGGGACAGTGGCAGGGTGCTGCTGGCCTTCAGACGTCCCAGGGGCGAGTGGGGCTGGGGACCTGGCAGCCCATCTTCTGCAGGGCTATGGGGCACGCACGGCTGCGAGCCCCAGCCGCCTTCCCGGGGAGCTGGGGACGGGCAGGTGGGAAGCTGTAACTAAACCTCTGACTTCAGTGTCTCCTGATAACAATGAGTTTGTTTAAACTTGCATGATTTTTTGAGAGGAAGCAGTGTTTGCTCTTTTGTTGGTTTGGGTTTTTTTCCCTGTCTTGTGTTTTGACAGTTTTGTTTCACTGGGGCACTTTTATGAGGAGCGTTTTATTATTTTACTGTGTTATTCATCTGCATTTTAATTGCACACAATAAAACTTGAAAGCTCCCAGCAGAGAGAATCCTATGGTACTTCCCATCCTGTCCCACTGGGGATGAATTGCTGGGGTCACGTCATTTGTCAACAAACAGGGCTGAACCCTTTGTAAGGGACACACTGATTTTCCTGAATTATAACAGTAACAACTTTTAATTGCTGTTGTCAAACGGTTAAATTCAACCCGCCTTGGTTTTGGGGTAACAGGGGATGTTTTGAATGGAGCAGGCATTGTTTGGAGGCAGGACAGGAAAGCCCCGAGAGCACCAAGCCCTCTTCCCAAATGTGTCATCTCAAAATCCCTGACAAACGCTGGTACCCAAAGTACTGGGGGGAGCACCCGAGCCCCCGCAGCAGCTCTGCTCTGCGTCCTGCCCCCCGCGCCGCCAGCACTGCTCGGGTCTGGGCTCACTCTGCAGGGAATTGTCTAAATCATCTAAACCCCCTTCCCATTTGCTGAGTACCGTTGGGTTTGGTTTTGTTCTCTAATCCCCCAAAACCAAAAAATTCCTGGCTAAATTCTTCTGGGGAAATCCCTGAAAAACTCCCCTGCAAAGAGAGCACTGGAGCGTTCCCCATCCGCTGCCGGGGGGCTGAGCCCACCCCGACCCCGGGTCCTCGCCTGCCCAGACCCAGGAGGCAGGATTCAACCCCCCAGCGCCATAAAAAATTCATCTGCCTGTCTGGGTTAGACCTTCAGGTCTCGGTGCATGAGCTTACGCTGGGTTCCTTGCAAGCACAGGCCAACATCTTGCACTTGAAAGATTATGGCCTGTAAATCACTTTACTCTCCACCTTTCTATGCCTCTCTGTTGTCTGACAGTCTTTTTCTCCTTGTAATTATTAAAGAAAAAATAAAAAGCAAGTTAAAGTTTTCATGCAGAAAGTGAAGCAGCTCAAATTGCATCCAGAAAAAAAAAAAAAAAAAAAAGTAATCTTCTATTAAAACATCATCCCTCCAGTCCTTCCCCCCACCCCCAGCTGATATTTAAGGGGATCAGAAGCAGAATCGCAAGGCAGCATTTAAATCAGCCCGGCTGTGGGCTTCATATATTAGTGCACCTGTGTTTCTCATCAAACGTGCTACCAACAGGACTGGTTAAAAGTGCTTTGATCTGACTTTAAATATCCCCAAACATCAGGAACTGGAGGTATTTTAATCTGATTTTACTGGAACTGTGCCGATTTAAGGAAAACAGATCCCAAAATTAAGTTCATATTTTCCATCAATCCCTGGAGTTTGGAAGGAGGAGATTTTTACTGAGTGGGGATGGCAGGAGGATAACCTCAGCCCCGCCACTGTCACTGTGCTCAGCAGGAGCATCCTCGGAGCCATCAGCTGCTTAGAGCAAGAAATCTGGTGCTCCCTCCTTTTTAGACTTTTCTTTTGTGTTTTTTTTTTCCTTCAATTTCTTTCCCTTCTGCATTTAAAATCTGAGTTTCTCTCCATAACCGTAAAGCACGTGAGACATTTTCACTGGCAGTGCCTCTTAGCAACCACCTCCTCATTCAAGGGGACGGTGTTTCTTGTCCTCAGGTTTGAACGTGACTCCTCTGCTGCAAAATCCTGAATGTCGTTTCAATGCCTGGGGTCCAATCTCACCTCACCCTGCCTGACTCCATCGCACACACCCATATCCCTCCAGGGAATACTAGAAATCCCCTCTCCATCCTCCCCCATCTGCAGCCCTCCGAGCGTGGAGATGGTCTCCAGGACCATCAGTGGTCTCTCATTAGCTCCCAGCCACGTTTGCAGAGGAGTCTGGCAGGACCGAGCCCAGAGACTCAAACAAAACCCTGTTTGTTTCCTGCAACTCCTATTTTCCCTTCCCTCTGCTGTGTTTGTGCAAGGCAAAGCCGGGCTTTGACACAACACTATTATTAGTTCTTTCTCTCCTGCGTCAGAACCTCGGCCGGTGTCACCTGGCAGGACCCTGGTGACTTGGAGCTGAGGATTCAGCCCCAAGAATGGCTTTAATAAGGAGTTTATTCTCAGGCTACCTGCTCAGCAGATGTTTCTGTTTGTTTTGTTTCATGTTTACTTTAATTCTGCTCCTAATGTGCCTTTTATAATGTCTTCTGGCAATACTTCTAGACCTGCACTGGATGGATGATAGTCTCTGTTGTTGAAGGCAAAGCTGGGGCGGCTCTGAGCTCTGTTATCTTCAGATCTCTCCAGTTAGATTTAAGAACTTGCCAAAACACTCAGCTGTAAGCTTTTTTTCCCAGGACAGCCCAGGATTTTCCCCGTGTGTCTCTGTGCTCCTCTCCTTGCCCTTGCAGGAATCGTTGCATCTCGCTGCAAACCCTACAGCAGGTCCAGCCGCTGCCCCTTCAAAGCCACCTCTTACCCAGCCATGGCCAACCCGACCAGGCTGTGAGGTGCTGCAGGCTTCCTTTCACTTTGTTGCTGGACAAAAAAATCCCCAAAACCTGACTTTAAAAAGTAGGATTTTTCAAGCAAATGATGCTGGCTGAAGCCATGGGAAAGAGATGTGCAAGGACAGAAAAGAATGAGGGCACTCTTGGTGTGGTGGTGGGCTCATCAAAAATAAATTGCATGCCCAGGCAAGAGAGGCTGAAAGATTATCTCCCAGCTTGAGACAAAAAAAAACCCAAAAACAAAACAAAACCAACCATTTTCTTTTCCCAGTGGCCGATTGTTTGGCTGGACGTTGATTGAGAGCTCGGGCTCAGATAAAGGCTGGAGGGTTGGTGATAATATCAAAACAGGCAGTTGGAGTCTGGGGCCAACCAAGTTGTCATTTCCTAATAGCGCTGCTGTCATCCAGCATTCTGGGGCACTGGAGAGTCTGGAGGGAACTGTTAAAACGTATTTTAAAATATAAAGTTAAACCCTTATTCCAGAGCAGTTCTCTCCTCCACAGACCCAGCCCAGCCTTCTCTTGGATATTGTGCAAAACTTCAGCATTTGATCAAAAAAAAAAAAGAGAGAAGATAAAACATATAGGTAGAAATCAATGGAGCCTTTAAACACTGTGCTGTGAAAAAGGCTGCACTTTACTGTTGTCTTTCTGAACCCTGTGAAATGCTGGGAAACTGTTTTTAATAAACAAGAGTTCAAACAGTGGGGCTCCGTAGCCAACAGTCACGCCTTAAACTCTAAACTTTACATGAAAACTCTCAGATCCCTTTGAACTCTTTTTTTCCTCCCTGGCAGAGGATTCCAGTGTTTATGCATTTTTTTGAGATTGCTGGCGGGATCATGAGGAGGGTTTTAATATTTTTTTTAAACAATCTCCTGCCTTCAGAAACCATTAATGCCCACTAAGAAACATCAAGGCATTGCTTTGAAGTGCCTTCTGGCTACAGCCCTCTTACACTCTTTGGTTACTGTGCAATCAAATAATTAAATGGAGTCTAAAAAAATTCTTTTACCTGGTAATTAAACACCCCATGTTGGACAGTTGCAAGGGTTTTTAAAGGCATTGCAAATCTACAAAGACTCGAAACACAAAAGCACTACATGCTGCTAGAATAAGTGAGTGGACACTTTCTCCCAACTTTGGCAACCTGTCGCCCAGGCAAGGTACGCGCTCGCCCGCCGCTTCCCGGCGGAACCGGGGTCAGGGCAGTGACTCCCGGAGGAGGAAGGACAGAGCAGAGAGTCATAAATTAGCAAAGCTAAACTCTCAAACTTTTTTTTTTTTTTTCATTTGTTTGTTTGCTTTGGAATAAACAGTAAGGAAGAAAAAGTTGGAAATAGTATTTTGGCTACTTCATCAAATGTTGAATTACGGGCCGCCGGCCATCCCGAAAGGCCATGGAGCCCAATTTGGAGGCGAGCTGTCCCTCGGGCTCTGGGCGTTGGGCTCCGGGCGGCTCTGGGGGAGGCTGGGATGCCAATGCCACCCGCACTGGGTGGCACGGGGACACCGGCGCTGGGCCGCGGTTGGCAGGACTCAAGCTCATCCTTTTCTGGAAGGCTGTGGAAGAAAAAGGGCATTTTGGTGACAGCTTCAAAAGAGCAGGGCGGGTATTGTAATGGGGCGTGTTGCCATCCCATGTCCAATAATAATTCCCTGGCTGGGAGGAGAGGGAAAGGGCCACCTCCTCTGCTCCTGTGGAAACTCCTCTCCCTTCAAGGTACCCTTTTGATGGAAGCTTTCTGAAACCTGGTTGTTTCACTTCCCAGAAGTTAGCTGAGAAAGTTTTCTCTGGTTCCAACCTAAATTGGCCTTTCCTTCCTGGAGCTCTGCTTTGATCTGGGCATTTGAATCTCAATGCAAAACCTGGTGCTTTGCCTGGTTTTTGCATGGCAACAACACAGGACAGGATTTAACCCCTCCCCAGCCATGCTCCCCACCTAGGCGCTCCATCCACTGTCCCCTCGTTATTCCCAAACCGTCTTTGGGTACTGGCATCTGTCCCAGGAGCTGTGCCTGGTCCCCAAACCCTGCCCTTGACCTCCGTCCTGCAGGGGCTGGTGGGAGGTTGGTTGGTTGGTTGAAGGTTCGTTGGTCTCTGAAGATGAAGACCCCTCACCTGCTGCATTATCCTTTAATGTTTTAACTTGTAGAGGAGAGACTGTGGTGAGCTGTGAAACGGCTGGAAAGGATGCTGTGTTTGTAGAGCTACAAGCAGCCTTTAGAGATGTAAGGACTTTAGGAAACAAGAGCTTTGGAAAAGGCACAAACCCTTTGCTCCAAGCTCTGCCAGGCTGCTACAGCCACCTGTGAATGCTTTGAAGGGGTGGAGAGTTTTGCTGGACTCCTTGCTGTTCATATTTTAGGGCTGGATGAGACCTCGAGGGTCAGCTGGGGTCCCTCGCAGGGATGATGCTGAGGCTTCTCTGGGAAGCGGCTCTGCAAGCAGGAGGGAAGGGAGGAGCCGAGGTAGGAGCACCCCGGCCACGCATCCCGTTTATCCTTTGACTTTTGAAGGCTTTTGGGGGGATGAGAGCTCGCTTTGAGCTGGCACAGCAGAAGGTGAGAAGAAGGGGAAGGCGAGCAGAGCGGGCGCGGGGAGCCGGGAGTGCTGCGACTGCAGATGAGGAGGCAGCGCCCGCGACGCGCATCAGGAATGACGAGGCGGTTGTTTCAAAGCAGGACGAGCTGTAGGGTTCAGAGATGTTCCAGATTCCTGCAGGGCCCAAGACAAGTGTTGAAAGCCGGAATTCCCAGAGGGTCTTTCTGTTTTTCTTTTTAAAAAATAAAATAATAATAATAAAAAAAGATCTACCTGTCAAATCTTAGCAAGTGAAGCGCTGAATTAAGGCAGGCAAGACTTAATGGGCTTTCTTCCCTAAAAATAGATCTTCTTATGAAAGAGATGAAGGGCATTGCCCAGGGAGGTCAGCCAAAATCATCTGAAATTATGCTATCACCTAGATCTGATGTCCAAAATTAGCCTCCTCTCTCACTATGTGGGTTCAATGCTCCCTGAAGATTAAACGCATCACAACACTCATTTAATTTAAAAGAGAGGCTAAAACATATGGCATCCCATGGTTTAAATGTTAGAAAAATTCAGCTTGGGACTCTTGATTATGATTAGTAACATGCTAATGAAGGCAAGAGAGGAGGGAGTATGTGTGCGAGGAGGCTGGGCAAGGCTGCAGGCAGGAACTGGGGACATTGCTGGGAAGAATGGAAAGGACCTGAACCAGAGCTGCTTTCACCATCCAGAACTAGTCTGATCTTTTTTTCAGAAGGGGAAGGAAGATGATTTGCCTTAAACAATTCTCCAGCCTCCTCTGTGTGGGTGTTTTCTGGGCTCTGTGATTAAGAGAGAGCATTAGAAAGCAGTGGGGTAGGAACCTTGTTTAAAGGCTGAGTGTTCCTTTCTTTTTTCCTTTTTAATTAATCTGAGGTTGCTACTGGAGTGGAGTAGTTGGATGAAGGTGTTTGAGGAACATGAGGTTAATGGAAGGTGAAAGAGGAAGGGAATAAAATTGCCAATACGAGCCGAGCAGAGCGTGGAGCGGCAGATGCTCCAGCCCAGCCGGCGCAGGGCGGACTCGGGGATCAGAGGGAACGGACTCCCTGGGTGGAGGGGAGAAAACAACCTCAGGGAGACTCGGGAAAGGCTGGGGCGAACCAGCAGCACTGCTGATCCCAGCACCTGGGAAGAGGAGGAAGGAGTTTTCATGGGATTTCACCAATGCAAAGCACCCTCCCCAATACTGGCGCCGTTAAAAATAGTGCATAGTCTGTAGCCTGTCTTTATGTTCATGAAGGAAGGGGGGATTTTGTCACTGTTTTGGGGACTTTGTTTTACCATCTGCGACATGAGCCTGCAGAGGGGCACTAGAAGGGTATGGACAGCGTTGACGTGCCTTGGGATGCTACGATGGTGTGTTGTGAAGGATGGAGCCTCCCGTACCCTCTGATGGAGCAGAGGTGCTGCGGGATGGCATCAGGTCCCTTAGTCTGTGCTTTGGTTTCCTGGAAAAAGGGTCCCCAAATTATTGCTGCCTGGTCCCCGTCTCCAGTGCTGACAGTCCTCAGTGCTGCGGGAGGCAGCCAGCATCCCTCCTCCACCCCTCGCTTCCAGAAAGCAGAATTTCAGAGGTTTGAGTTTGTTTTATGAATAGGAACTACTGTTGGGTGTCAGTTCACCTGCCAGGGATGCCTGTCGGCCCTGCCACGGGGCTGGAGCATCGCATCCCAGGGCACAAACCTCTTCCAACTGCCCCGTGAGGATGTGCCAGCGCGCACCAGTCAGCCCCTCAGAGCCCACTGGTTTCCAGCACGGACACTCTAAGTGCCTCCTGCTCTCGCACCCAACACCGGGAATTGGAAAATCAGAGGCAGAAATCATGATGAGAGGAGGTTGGTAATTTTTTTAATTATTATTATTATTCTAAGCTCATGATTTTGGGGGCAGCCTCATACATTTTTTGGATGCTGGCTCAGATGCTTTGCCCCCGTCGAGCCCGGCAGTGCCACTCAGTCAGGGTAGAGAGAGAAGAACAAAATTGTCACTCGTATCTGCTGTGACCTACCCACCTGTGAGCAAGGGCTGGGATGCATTTTGCATCCAAAGGCAGCCTATTTTTTGCCAAGGGAAGAAAAATGCTCGTTTTCAGGTTCCTTGTCCCCACTCAGCTCAGACAGGAGAGCTTACCCCACAGCTGCCCCCCCCCAGCCCAGCCCCACTCCCCAGCATTTCCAGCCTTTATTTGGGACTGAGCAAGACCATTGCTCATCTCCACACTCCCCCAACAAATCCCAGCTGTGAAACACTTAGGAAAGTGGGGTTTTTTTCCCCCCCACCCCAAAAAGCCTCTAGGTTAGGAAGCCCATGATTCCCAGCCTGCTGCTCCCTCCGGCCTCTGTGGCTTGAACGCTCCCGAGGACCGTTAAAGGTCCGTCAACGCGTTTTAATTGCGCAGGACCCAGGGCCGGTGTTCGTGTTGGAGGGTGACCTGCAGAGCACAGACGGGCTTTGAAGCCCCCCCGGCCGCCGCCTGCCCCGTCCACGCCGCCAATGAGCCACGGGGTGACGGGCTAACGCGGGCAGGTTTGCCTACCTCCGTGGGTGCCGTGGGCCTTAATGAATGTTTCCAGCGCGCTTTGAAGATGAAAAATGCTCTAAGTGTTAAGTCTTGGTGTGATTTAAGCGTGTGGAGCGGTTAGGGCTCGCTCACGCCGACCTTCCTGTGGCGCTGGAGAACTGCTCGGGTTTGCTTTTGCAGAGCAGGGCTCTTGCTATTGATTGATGTGTGTCCTCTGGAAAGACCCAAACTGGGACATTTTGGGTCCCTCCTCTGGAAGGACCCAAACCTTGATGTTTCACAGGTACCTTAACGCTGCAAGAGGCTCTGCAGGCACTTTTTTTTTTTCAGCATGAGTTTACATAGCTTTCCTTAAACCTGATAAACTTAAGCTAAACTAGAAAGGATACTTGGGTCAAAATAAGGTTCTTGCTTCCTCCCCGTCTTCTGTAACATTTAAAAAAAAAAAAAAAAAAAAAAAAAAAAAGTTGGTTTTTACAGTTTTTAAGCTGTAAGAGTAGAACTTTCCCACGCTGCCTCTCCATTTAGCAGCTGACAAGCCAGACCTGTAATCACCATCTTTATCCCGAGACAAGCTAAAAAACAAAATGTTTCTGCAACGCTGAGGGTAGGTGAACATTTTCAGAGTGTCACATATTAAGGTTGTGTCTAACGAGCTCCATGTCCCACTTATAATTGAAACAGAAGAGAGTATTCACTTTTCATTCATTTTTAAAAGACTATTCAAATACCCTTTCATCTCTGCTAAACAGCCTGCCATGTATTTGAAGCCATTTTATATTTTGTTTCTACAGACATCCAAAAAACAGAGGTGAGTATTTTGGAACATTGATAGAAAGATGCAAAGGCTTGTGAGGCACTGAATGGCTTCAAGCTGCCTCAAACACATTCATCTTCCCAAGAAGAATTAGGCACAGTGTGATTCATTTTAATAGCAGAAGAAAAATAATACTACGATGTAGTGCTAAGTTCCCAACCTTTGATGATAGACTAAAAAAAGAGCGAGGGGAAAAAAAAAACTATCTTTCTTCCCTTATGTTGTTGAAGTCTCCCTACACCCATCCGTTATGTCCAGCTTATCAATTAAGATGAACCCCATGAACTTTAGATGGTTTTTTTAAAACAAGGCACCATCCATTTAAATGTGTAAAACTGCCTGCAGCTCCCTTGAACTGCAGGATTCAGTCCCGAGCTCTGTGTACTCGGTGTGAAGTTGAGCCCTTTGAGAGAAGTTTTACTGATGTTTTAAATGAAGTCTTCTCATACACACAAAATAACCCAGATAATTTAAAACCTCATAGAAAAAATTGGGTGGAGAGAGGGGGGAAAAAAAAACCCCAAACCCCTAGTTGGTGCCAGTGGTCCAGCAAAAGAAAGGAGGCTGGCTTCGGTTACCAACAGGACAGACCCAAAGCGTTTCCACAATTGCTTTCCCAGGGCCACTCGATTGAGCTGGGGAAGGTCTGGGTGACAGCTGGGAGACAAATCCAGCCCTGGGACGGGCAGCTTCCCCCAGGAACAACTTAAGCTCGTTCAGCTATAAAATGGGTTTTGTACTGTACGTAGGCTGAGAGGGAAGGTGTGGGCAGGAGCTCCCTGGCGTTCGTCCTGCTCACTCACTTCCATCAAACCTCTCCCCAGGTCACCTCGGCCAAGGCAGCCACGTCAGCCAGGAGGTTACAAAGCCGGGTTTTGCTGTGGGAGGTGATGCAGGTGGATAGTCCCAGCTCCATCGCACCCAGGTAAGGCCGTGACCACCCCCCATCACCTAATGACCAAGCCCTCCCGTGGGCCGTGGCTTTGCGGAGCTCCAGCAGCAGGACCACCACATCCCTTTGGACATCACACCTTGGCTTCATCATCCCACCTACAGAAAGCCCTCGCTCCGGGACCAGCCCGGTCCCTCCCTGTCAGGTAGGTTGGGAGATGCAGTCAGGCTACGCTGAACTTGCAGCCAAATCACCTGAAGGAGCTGTAAATGGTTCGATCTCGCACTGAAGCGCAGCCCCAGCCTTTGCCTTGCCTGCCTGAGCCGCAACCGCTTCCCAGCGGGAATAGCTCCTGCCAAGGGTCACCTACTGTTCCCAGCTACCACCATACATGGGAAAAAAAAACAACAATAAACCTTTTAAGGCATTAAGGGTGAAAAAAAAGTCAGACGATATTAATTTGAAAAATATAAAATTTTAATAAAGGCTACATCTCTTAATTACAATAATTATTGTACCAAGTAATTTTTTTTTAAATGAAACTCTTTATAATGCATAATTTACAGTATAAGTAGAACAAAATGCCATGGCAAAAGTCATGAGTACAGGACTTGTAATAAAAGGCATAAAATATATTTATACATAAACCCCTTAAACAAACAAGGGAAAGCTTGAACCCTGAATATAGGGCGACGCATGGTCTGGTAACACCATGCAGGCACAGGTACTGTACTGATTAAATTTTAAAAACACTAGAGATAGTGTATTAATATTTTCACCATACGTTTTTCTACAATATATACAGACTTACACAAAGTAGCAATGGCAAACAGAATGCACAGATTAACTTAATCAACACAAAACCCAACTGTAGAAATGCAAGGTCTTTCTCGGGGACGGGCGGCTCCGTCCCCGCACACCGAGCTCTGCCAGGGCTCGCAGAGCCTGCGCCCACCGCTCCCACGGCCTCGCCTGGGCGCTGCGAAGGCCAAAAAAAACCCCCCAAAAACCAAAACAACAAAAAAAACCCCCAACAAAACCACACAACCCAACCAAACCCCACCACACAACGCATCACGCGCTCCACACCCCATGGCAGCTACACCCCCCCCAAACAGAAGTTGTGCTGAGGCTGAAAGAGAACAGCTACACAAAGTCAGCCACAGGGAACACACACGGGGCTTTTTTTTTTTAAACCTGGCTTTTGCATCGTGTCCTTTTGGTGTGTTACATAGGGAAACGGGAACTGGATGGCTCCTTCTACAGCTCTCCCAGGCTCGGGGCTTGGCTCTGCTCGGACACCCCAGGGACCCCTCGCCCCCGGCAGCAGCAAACACCTCACACCGCAGAAATCCATGGACAAGGTAACGTTAGAGTTGCTGTTGCTCTATTGCATCTAACATATTAATGCTTAAGACCTTTATTTCAAATTAGAGCAGCATAGATTAAAATGCACCGGTGTCTAGATGAATGGTAGGACAGTATTTTTATTTCGGCTTTTATTATTATTATTTCTTTAGAAAAGTTTTATCTTCACTCGGAGAAATACTGGGCACAATGTCACTCCTTCCCTCCTCCCCCTTCAAAAAAAAAAATAATCACGAATGCACTCGTTGCCAAACTCCTAAATTTTAGATAGTGGGAACAATATAAAAAAATAAAATAATCCTTCCTCCCATCACCCCACTTCCCAGCCCTCTCCTCTCCATTGTTAAAGCAGCATATCCAAAAACTGGACTTAGGGGAAAACAGACTGGTCAATAAATATCAATAAGGATTACTGTTAAGGTAAGCTATACACAGTTTCTCTTAGTCCATAGATTTCAGATCCCCAGGAAATCATATATTATGTATGGAAGTCTCTCAAACACGGTCTGAATCTCCAATAGCCAACAGTGGTCATGTTTTTAATAAATAGTCCAGGGGTTTTATCATCTCAGTACCCAACTCATGAATAATAAATGCCATTTTTTTTCCTCTAAGGCTAATTCAGCAAAGTCTTCATAGACTTCACTTTTTTCTTCATTGGTTCAAAACTTTCCTTCAGAGTTTTTTTTTTTTTTCCTTGTCATCACTACTGTTGTGTGTCCAAAGACTTTTCTAGCTTAACTTTTCTTAAGAAACACAGATGCCATCAATCGATCCTTTCTACTTTCCCAAGAATCCTTCCTTCGTACATGGGCAGGATGGTTTCGTCTTCCCAAATCTCTTCAAACACCGCACCGCAGTCAAACTCGTCGCTTGCTTTTTTGAAGTAGTATCTGTGGTAAGGAGAATTAAAACACAGTTAAAAAAGCAAAAGGCAAAGCAAAGGATGCTCTGGCAGTTCTTTTAACCACAACATTTCCAATCCCTCCCTCCTAGGATGCTCCTCCAGCGCCCAGCGTGGCCCGGAAAGACCTCAGGGCTGCTGAGGTCCAGCACCCCGGGGCTGCCGGGACGGCGATGGGACGCAGGGAGCAGGGCTGTGCACACTCCTCAGGGGTGACAACAGCTTCTACAGTGAGTATCTGACACACCTTGGCAGTGGATATCCTCAGCCCTAAAGAAAATTAGAAACCGCGGTGATTGCTGGTCAAATATCTTATTTAAAAAATAAATAAATAGAATTTCAAAGCAAAGTGTTCTTAAGGTTCCCCTCTCTCCCCACCTTCTTTCTTTCATGTGTTTTCTTGTTTCAAAGCTGAAGCCCAACATTAAAATTAGCAACTGTTATTAAAAGGAGAGGCTTTTTAGGCACAGGGACGGATTAAAAGAAAACCACCCCAGCTTCCTGCAACGCAAAAGCTGAAACTCTGCCGAACTCCTACTGAAATAAAAAACCCAACAACCGGGAGCCTCACAACACCCAAACGCCCAATTCACGTATCCATTTTAAGTGACAGAAACTCCCCTATTTGCTCCCCAGCAGTGGGAGCGCGGGGCAGCCCCGGTCCAGCCCTCGGGACCCGGCACCGGGAGGTCCCACCGAGCGTCCCGTGTCCCCGCTCCTCGGCTCCGCATCCTCACATCACGGAGACAAACGCACCCCCCACCCCTCCTGTGTCAAACAGTAAGGACCCCTCTATTATCCTGAATTAGACCGTTCAGCTTCTTGATTAAAGGTTCCTTTTATCCCGTTTGGAGCTTTCTTCCTTCTAAGGCTGCTTAATTGCATATGCCCAAATGAAGGGCTTCCATTCAGAGGGGTAGCATTTAGGGAGCCTGTCCGTCTGCCGCCGCACACCTCCTCGGACATGCTGCTCCCTCAGAAAAGGGCTTTGCCATCTGATTGCCATGGATGGAAAAACCTTCATCACATGGACTACAAGGAAAAATACATATAAAAAAACCCCCTCAAACTAACCCCTCCCACGTCCCTCCCCTGTAGTTTCCAGACAGCTGGGGTTGGCAGATATCTGTTAGGGGAAAGGGGTTTGCAATTATTATTTTTTTTTTGTATGGGAAAGGAGATCAAATTAAACTCACTTTTACTATTAAAATGGAAAGATTCACGGCAGGGTCTTAGAATTCGATTTATTTTTTTTTTAAGTGACTGTTGAACTTGACATTTTTAAAATAGTAACAACGGCTTGCAAACCTATCTATTTTTAGGGTACATTAAAATTATTTTGGTAGGGGGATAAAAGCTGGCATTCTAGTCAGAGATGAAACCAGCTCCATTTAGTCAAGGTATGATTCGGATTTATTTTTGTAAAGTCATTCCAAGCTGAACTGGCACATGTTGCATCTTTAATGGCTCAGCAAGGAAAAACATCTGATTTAAGTCCTTCAGAGCCTGCACTCGCTGAAGTCAATGGCTCTCTCCCACCAACTTCCATGCTGCAGGTCAAGGTCACAATTCCCCAGGCCAGTGGCCTTGAAACAAAACCAGAAAATCCCAAGGAAAGTCTGAATGAATTACAAAGAACTTTCTTTTCCCTTTCCCCTTCTCTGCCTTGATCCAGATAACAGCCGCTCTTCCCAAGAACTTCCTCCACAAGCCCAAGCGTTGGCTGTGTTTACAAAATTTTTATTTGAGAAAACACACTATGACCTTTTACATAATTACAACCTTATTTCACAAAGAAAAAGGGGAAAAAATAAAAAAGAGTAGGCAAAGCAAAAAAAAAAAAATCCTCCCCTACAACATCTTCAAACAAGTCACTCTCCTCTTATTTGCTCAGAAATGGCCTTTCCATTGAAACATATTTTATGTGGCAAGCTTTGCCCTTTTTTTTTTCCCTTTTTTTTTAATTTTTTGGGACATCTGGCACCAATCGAGGCGAGCAGGCCTGGCCTTACAGCTCTGTTTTGAACCGCTGCCATCGTCAGATTACCCGACACCACCCAGTCTTTTTGTGCGTGTGTGTTTGTTTTTTGTTAACGCCATCAGTATTAAATCACTGCTTAATTCCTTCTTTTTTT
>JAOXJM010000003.1:36539131-36554115 GCA_026413425.1 Tringa solitaria
TTGTAAATTAAAAAAAATAATATGGGGGAGAAAAAGGGAAAGGATAAAAAAAAAAAAGAAAAAAAAAAAAAAGAAGTCAAACGGTTGCAGATCAGAGAAGTGCTGGTAATTTATTTCCTGGCTACACACTGGGCACCTTTGAGGTAGTGTTGTCTCAACAGTGTCCTAGATCTCTTCCCCCCCCCCTCCATCTCTTTGTACAGAAAATGAAGAAAGCTGCTGCAGGCTAGCGGTGCTACACTGCTGAGCTTGGCTGCCTCAAGCAGATCTATCAAGGGAAAAAGGGAACATCTCCAAATCAAGTGCAGAATATAAAAAGGCAAAACGCGAATTTCTGCCAAAAGAAGCAAACATGGCAGGAAAAGGGGAGGAAAAAAAAAAAAAAAAAGAGGAAAAAGTAACCACCCACCCGACGCTGCCCTCCCTCCTGCCACCCCACGCACCCCACTCCTCGCCCCCACTCTCCCTCTCTCTTTCCCCCCCCCTGCCCCGAAAGCAGAAAGCTGAACTGCCAACTCTTTCACATACTACCCACCAGATGAGGTGGGGCCTCTCTCCGGCAACCACTTAGCTCCAGAAATGATGTGAGGGTAGAAAAAGGCCACTCTGCTGGAAATTGTCACTCTTACACAAGCTGGCTCTATTCAGTCCCTGATCAAAGCACTGCCTTACAGAGAAAGTCGATTTGCACGCCCTGGGACAAAATAATCTAATTTACAAGCTCAGGCTATAGAACTTTCTTTATGGAGGAAGGGGAAAAAAATACCAAAAAGAAAAACCACACAAACCACCCCCACCCTCCACCAGAAATATCATCTATGATTTCTTGCTGCTTAAGACAGCAGAAAGAGGAGTTTTAGCATATTAATCTCAAGACAAGATAAGTTTATACTTGTCTGTGTAAACAGTTTATTCACTGCAGGAATCGGGATTCTGCAAGTCAACTGAATTAGCAAGTCAGCGAGTTAATTTTCGAGAGCACAGCGACGCCACAAATCGGGTCCCCTCCAAGCAAGGCACGTATCTGCTGCTAATGCCTCTCCTCTGGGAGATCCTGCTTCCCACCAGCTTCCAGACAGCGTGCTTTCGAAGGCCACCAGCGATGCGCAGGAGGCCAAGCCCTGGTCTGCTCGGCACCACCAGAGGTGTCAGGGTGGTGGCCAGAGCCAAGGCTCTCACTAGACCCGACCAGGGCATCTCTGCCTGGATTTGGACCAGGAGGACAACTCCAGTGCCACTGAAAAGCCCTAATTAACACCTCATTGTCAGGAAAGGCACAAAATGTGAGTGTACACAAGCAGGTTTTTCCAAGGATGCTGAGAGCCCACGGCTCCTGCCCAACATCAGGCAGCATCTCTTCTCTGGCATCACATAGGGATGGAAAAGTTCTCTTCCTCTGCTCCTCTCCTCCACGTGTGCCCAGTCCCAGTCCCGGCAGCGCCCATGGCCAACCCAGACCCTGCAGCTCCCACCTGAACTTACCGGAAAATGAGGTAGAGAAACTTGACCGTTGGCCTTGACGCTCCGATGCATTTCCCTCTGGAGCTGCTTCTTGCTCCCAATTCTGTACGGGGGGATCCCATCTCTGCACACGGAAGAGAGGTCACCGTCAGTGGGGGCTCTCCCCATGCTCTAACCAAGATGCTTCTCCGCCACCTCTGAAACCACCCAGGCACACCACAGGTCCACGTTCCTAGAGGTGCTCAGCCCTCTGGACGTCACCCAAAGCCTCAAACATCTGGTGGCTTGGGAAGTGCCTGTGTCGTCTACACTTGTAGAAGTGCCATCTACATGGATGTGCAGTAATTACGCAAAAGCTGAAAAGCAAGCTGAAGGCAACGCAGCACGGGAAGACACCCAAAGATCCCATCAGCTTCACTCCTGAGGCATCTCACAGAAAGGCCCTTCCAAAGCTAGGTTTCTGCTTCTGCCCTTTATTTGTGTTGCTTTTTTCACCGCCGAATTATACTCTTTTAAGACCACAACTTTTCTCAACCTCTGGAACACCGCATGGAGCGTTGGCACACTGGAAACAAGAAGGAAGAGGCTGAAGATGGATGGCCACCAAAAGGCCGCTCCCTACTTAAGACCAGGGAAGTTTCTCCAGCCCTGAGGCTGGCCAGCAACAGACGGTCCACCACAAGGCACGAGCGAAGCCGGGCTGTACTCCCCAGGCATGACACTGCTCCCCTTGGCCACGTCGGATCACGGCCAGGAAGCCATGGGACGACACCAGGCGAGGAGCATCAGTGGGAACAGCCCCCTGCACAGCCCGCTCAAGGCAACAAGGGGTGTTTTCATCCGGCCACGCAAAAAATTACCTCAGTTAGGATTAAAGGGCCTTCTACAGACAGCGGGGACAGCCGGAAGAGCATGCCTGGAGATCCTGAATGTCTAATTCCACCCCTTCCCTCAGACTGGCTGAATAATCTTGATCTCCGGTCCCGGCCCTTTCATCCACCTGCCCCCACACCTGACTCATCTCCTCAGCGGAGAAAATAGCTCCTGCCCAAGGAGGAACGGCGGCGGCCGAGCAGACAGCGGTGGCCCCACGCTGCTGCCAGAGGAGCCAACACAGCATGGCATCCCTACATCCCACTTCCCGTGGCCACGATGGTACTGGGAACACACTGACATGTTTTGGACACACAGACAAAGCACAAGGGAAGGCCTTCCCTGAGACACCAGGTCCCTTCTTTTGAGAAGGATGATTAGATGCCATTGCTCCACGCTCAAGGTTGAAGCACACTACCGCAGACCTTTGTGAAGGTCTTCGCCCAAAGCATTCAGTTGCCATTAAACTGTTTTAATGAGCAAGATTAAGCTGCAAAGCCTGGAGTGAAAGACTGGAACAACTTCATTTTAATAAACTTGGAAATATCTTTATAATGAAAGAAAGCACGCTGGGACCACAAAGAAAGTCCTCAATGCCACAAGATGAACATCACCCTCCTCTAGACATGGTCCATGAACACGCATTGCATTACAAGTGAAAGTAGCTAATTGTCTGATGTCCCTATTGCACAACACAGGGCTCTGAAGCGTTTTCTGGAGCAGCAGCCCAGCACACACCAGCCATCACAGCTGGCCATGGCCACCGACTGCAGCCGCTGGTGGCCACCAAGCATTTCTGCTCCATGAACCCATGGGGCAACAGGGCTGGGGGCACATGACATGCCTTAGCTTTAGGGGAGGACAGGGGAAAAGCAAATCTAAGGTGAAAACCAGATCTTCTGTATCTTCAGAGAAGCATTTGTTCAAGCTTACTGAGAAAAGGGTCTCTTAGGGAAGACCTTCATAGGCCCTTCATAGGAGAGGGACTAACAACTAAAATAGGCATTTTAAAGGTAGTAAAAATGCCAGCCTGAGCACATTACATGCATACATACATAAGGGACTAATCCCGTTAACATATTCAATTAAAGAGGAGGTGTCTTCTATAAATGGGTATCCAAGAGGCCAGATGGGGAAGAGCAGGGAAGCAGATGAAGATCTGTTTATTCAACATGAGGCACCCACGGACATGACCAAGGGGCAACAGGGAGCCTCACAGCCCTCCTGTGCTCCCCACCTCCCTCCAGGTCTGCAAGCACGAGATGCTGTCCCCAGCTCCTCTGCCATGGCCACTGAGCTGGGAGCACCTCTCCTTGAGGGGCGTCCCCAAGCTCTCAGCTCCAGGGGACCACCTCTGGCCAAACGGACAGTCCTGGCTATGGAGCAGAAGAGGGAATTTGCACCATTCCCATCCAGGGTGGCTTGAAAAGGAGGAGGAAAAGCAATGCTGACCCATCAGCATGGATCCTCACTTTATTCAAGATTTGCCCTCCTTCAGGTCGGTACAAAACTGCTCCTTCCCCCTGAAACTCGTCCAGTTCAGGACCAGAGAGCCCCATCAAACCTCCTGCTCCCTCTTCTACAGCCCTGCTTTCACAGACTTTCACAACTTGTAACAACACGTGGAATTAAAAAAAAAAAAGAGATTTTTTTTAAAAAGAAAAGTTATTTCACTGGGACAGGAAGGCTATGAAGCAGCCCAGGGAACGGGGAGGGACTTTTACAGCCACTTTGATGACTGCTGCCTAAAGCTGGGCCTTCCCTATAAAACGGGGCGGAAAAGGACAATGCCAGGGTTGAAGAGGTGACCAACTGGTGATCTCTGACTGCAGGAGGACAGAGGGACAGAGCTGGAGGCAGCAAGAGACAGGAGGGGTGGAGGGACCCTGATGCTGAAGCAGACCCCCTCCTCCCCCCCACCAAAGGAGAAAGTGCCTTTGAAATGAAAAGGCTGAGCTCGGCCAGAGGTTTCGGGGCAGGAGAAGGTTAACCCCAGCTCTCCAGGTGCCACCTCTCCCCTGGCTCCAGCAGCAAACATTCGCACTCACTCTCTTGGCTACTAAAAGCTGCGGGCTGAGGAGCTACAGAGTTTAGGCACTAAATAGTAGAGTTTAATTATAAACATTTCAGCTAACCAGGCTGGGGCTACGCCAATCTGTTTCTGGGGGAAACACTAGTTTGAAGTCTTCTACCCAGTCAGCTGCCATTTAAGCTGAGCCAATTATCTTAGCCTTTTGACTCAGATGTGCCTGACCTAACCTGAATGTAGTTTTACTGCTGCTTTGAAATATCAGACTCATGCGCATATGCATTCACTCCCATCTTCATTTGGCAACGGCTCTGAAACAAGCCTCTGATCTTGCCAACATCAAAAGCCTGGTTTGTAAGATAAGGTAATATTTGAAGTTTGCTCAGCAGCATTCCCCTGTGTCCAAAGTAAATCCATAAATAAGATATAAGCAAATAAAAAAAAATCCCCTGTCCTCTCCCCCCCAATCAAGAAATGGAAATATAAATTTGCATGATGCTTTGTGGCTATTACAAAATATACATATGCACAGACTGATCCCTGGCCTCTATAATAAAAAAAAAAAGGGAGATTGGGCATTATTTGGAGACTTTTCCTAATTCCATTACAGTTCAGATTTAGATTTATTTATTAAAAAAAACCCACTCGCTTTACTGCTATGTCTGACAGACTTTTCCAGAACAAGTTTTTCCTCTTCAGTTGATACCAATATAAGCCAAAAGAACTAATTTGCATTCGCACTGACGAAACAGAATAAACCCAGGTCCTCTGTGGAAGGGGGGTGAAGCCTCGCCAGCAGCCGAGCACCGGGGTCAGCCCGTGGAAGCACAGAGGGTTTGTGCCCCAAACACCTCCCCAGCATCTTCAGCAACCGCCGGAGCCAGGTGCCAGCGAAGGCAAAAAATAAAAATCCCCAATGTTTCACTGCAACCTTGGCAGCGCCCTCCGCCTCCGCAGAGGAAGTTTTACATCAGCCTTAACTTTAAGCCCAGCCTCCAAAACTGCCAATTTACCTCTCCCACTTCCAAAAACACCCAACATCCCGCCCGCTGCCGGCCCCGCGGAGGGAGCGTGGCTCCCGGGATGCCTGGGGGACCGGTTCTGCAGCAGGAAATATTCCTCCAGCCCCCGCCATCCCGCTGCCCACCCCACAGCACCCCCCAGCACTCCCCGCCGCCCCCCAACCTGGAGCTGCGGGCAGTTTAATCAGCCAAGCTTCCCCAAACTCTCCCAGCCTGCGCGGGCTATTGTTACGGCAGGAAAAAACAGGCAGGCTCCTTTCAGGGGCTGCTTTATGGGGAGCTCCTATTCACTTGTTCAAGCAAATTTCAAAGCGGGCTGCTGCCCTCTCATCCCCGCTAAGCTCCCCTGGACTAACAATGGGCTGAAAGCGATTCAGTTAAGCCTTTCATCCACCATGCACTTTATTTCTCACTCAGTGCTCTCATCTGTATAAGGCCTACAATTGGCATTGCTGTGAAGAGAGGGTATAATCCTAGCCCTGTGAATCCCAAGTGACCCTACACTGGTCCAGAAATGACTAACCCAATGAATGCTCTGTTGACACATGATCACATACAACCAGAGCCAGTAAGAAGAAATAAAGAAGTCACCCTATGATTCAGCTCTTTTATTTAATGCCAATATTGTTCAATAAGGGAATCTGCTGGGACAACAAACTATTTTTTTCCATAATATCAGTTCAAAACACACATGTGCATTAAAAAAAAAAAAAAAAAAGCTTTTGTTTACACATCAAGGATTTTTGGTAAATCCTGTTTTCCGTAGTGCATCACGCAGCACTACCGACTTTAAAACCCCAGCGTGCGAACCTCTCCAGGAGCACACAGTTCTCACTGGACACGTCCAACAGAGACACTGGAGAAGTGTCACCCATGAGATGAAGATGGGGAAGGCAGCACCCTGCCTACAGGTGGGCTTTTCTACAGCACTTGTACTTAAGAGAGGATCATGGAACACAAAGAGCAACATCTGCCTTCTGCCCAGTTGAAGAAAATGGTCCTTAAGAGCACGGAGCAAGTCTCACTGTCCCCTACAGACACAAAAGCACCATTTCTCTCCTGCTGGGGGAAGCAAACCGAGGAAGAACAGTCAAAGGACTTGCTTCCAGTTCCACACTTCTCAGCAGAGTCAGGAGGAACAGACAGATCCTGCAGTTCCTGGGCTCAGCCACAGCACCATCTCTCATCTCCACGTTCCTGAGACACCCAGACCTGGTCCATGCAGCTCCACTCAAATGGCTCTTTGAAGGCTGTCCCAGCCACACTCGATGAGCAGCTATTTGCCCCTTCAGGTCACCGGCCCTATGAACGTCCCTTCTGACATTAATGACAAACCTTAATTACAGAAAGCACTTCCTACAGGAAGTAATCTCCTCCTCTTTGATGACTGATAACTAGTTAAGGAAGCCTGCCCTTAAGACAAAGGCTCGGGGAGATACGCTCCTTGGGTTAGTCAGGGAGTGCCATCAGCACAGGGGAAAACACGTCTGCCCAGCTGCAAAATGGCGACAGAGGGATTCACCGTGTTCCTCCATCCCATACCTCTGGCGAGTGCATGAAGAGCGAGGCCACCATGCCCTGCTCCACCTCTGGGTTTGGGCGCACACCTCAGTGTCGGCAGCCCCTCATCGAGGGCAAGCAGAAGTGGGGTGATGACCCTGGACCCATCACTCCCGTGAGCCCCCCAGGGTGCATCGGCCCAGCCGAGTCACAAACGGCGCGCCCCAAAAGCACCCGGCCCACACGAGGTACTTACACGCTGCTGTCCGTCATCGACATGGAGTCGTCCGTCAGGGCATCACTAGATATTTCACTATCGTTGGCGCTGGTTGCTGGGGCAAAAACATAGCCAGAATTCACATGGTATGGATTAATGGGATCATTCCTCTTGAAGGACCTAGGGACAAGCAGAACAGGAATCCAGTTACCAGCCAGCCTTGGGCTAGAGGAAAGCACACAGGTTTCACAGTAGCACTCTCCATATGGGAACCAAGCACACCGGCTGCTCAACCTCTCCAGAAGCACCAAACCATCCACTGCTCAGGCCAGCGGCAGCCAGGACCCGCTCTGTCTAAACACACCCAAAGTCCAACTTTAAAGATGTTGCTTTTGACACGGGAGGCACACTTTAGAAAATCCTCTGAAGCACCTCTAGGTGCTTTGACACCTCCAAAAACTTGGTCCTTAATGCTTGGTGCTGCACTGCTGAGGCCAGCGGGAGTTTTGCTGTTGGCATCATCAGGCAAAAGATGAAGAAGTTCATAGCTCAAGTCCCACTGAAAGCCACTGAAGCATCAGCTAACAAATGCTTAAGTCTGCTCTGAAGACAGGGGTTAGGGTCCCCTTGGGAACACAAGTCACAGTATCTGTGTCACCTGAAACAAGAGAACTGCCTGAACCTACTGGAGCAGGACCACCACGCATCAGAGGAGGCATGGACAGGGCTGAAATCCACTGCTTGGCCTCCCAAAGATGGGTGCCACCTTCCTGGCATTATAAAAATACGCAATAAAAAAGCCCAGTTTTTAGGAGAACCTACGACTTGTTCAACTTTTGGGCGCAGAGTTGGGTGGGGAAGAGGAGGATGAAGGACGTGAGGACAGGAGCAGCAGGTTGTATCAATGGGGATGCAAGCTACTGACACCAACACCCTTGGCTTCACTTGGAGAAGCAAACCCAGAGCCCAGCCTGGATGCACGAGTCGAGTGCCCAAGAGCGGCCGCATGAAAAATTCATGGGCAGTGACATGAGCTGTGACGGAGCGTGGCGGGGTCACCGTGGCAGGGTCACCGCGTGGGGGGGACCTGGGCCTCCCCCTGCCCGCTACCTCCCATCACTCCAACTTCCCAGCCAGGATCAATATACACATCTTGGGCAGGCGATAAGGGGATTATGCAGGGAGGCCTGAAAGCCCAGTGTTAAGGTGCACATTTTGTTCCTCTTCCAGGGAAAGACGGGGTTGTTAAGCTTCTGCCTTTGTATATCAAAGCAAAAGGCCTTGTCATCTGATAAGGACGGCTGATTTTAATAATTAGGGCCACTTACCCAGGACTTGGGGGCCTAAGGAATGTGCCAGCAGGCTCGGCAGGTTTTTTTTAATGGGCTTTCCACCTCCCTGCCCCCCCGGGGGCCAGAGGGGACCAGCTGGGTCTAAAGGAGCAGCAATGTCCCGCTCTCCATCCCTCGCCCCCAGCCAGGCACCCCGCGCCACCGTGCATCTCTGTTCCCCCAGCACCGAAAGCAGGAGCCTCCACAAAGGCTTAAGTTTAAAAGAAAAAAAAAGTTTGGAAAAAAAAAAAAATAGAAAAAAAAGTCGGGGGAAGCATGGTGGGGAAGATGGGCCCCTCTGGTATGAGAGGCGCGGGGCTGGCTGCAGGCAGGTATTCAGCCCAGCCGGGGCTGCATTCCTTTCCGAAGGAGGCCAAGGCACTTCTGATGGGGAGATCAAGATGTTAAAAAATATATAACTGGGAAGAAGGGAAAAGAGGAAAAAAAAAAAAAGAGAGATAGTAAAGAATGCCACAGGAAAGAAGTTAAATCTTCAAAGATAAATTAATTCCACATGTGGGTGAAAGCTAAGTTATCCAACTGCTACAAAAAAGTTCCTCTAAAGACCATGTAGCTTCTACTCAGATTCAGGGGGACGTGGAGTCCAGGTGACCCTTCCTGGGTCCTTGAGCAGCTTTTGGGTCGACTGTGTAAGGGATGCAGCTCTCGTAATAACTGTTAGATTTGAAACCATCTGGGGTCTTGAGAGCCCATCTGAGAGGCCCAGGCTGCTCAGGGGTGCACGACTGCATAGGACCACCACCTCCCTGGGAGGTGGCCATGTCACCCTGCTGTCACCCAGGAGGGCCGATTTGCCATGTTCTCCCAGCAGACAGGAGTGCTGGAGAGGCCAGAGGCATCGGGTCCCTACAAATACGGCACAGGGAAAGGAGGTGTGTCCAAACACAGCATTTGGAAAAATATAATTAGATAAAGTGGCCAGAAGTAACTCATCTTCCCATCAGTACTGGGCTGCAGCACCGATTCACCCACCAACACCTCACAGACAAAAAGAATCCCCAAAGTTCACATATTTTTAAAGCCAGCCCCCGCCAACTCCACCTCCAACATCCATTAACAAAACCAATGGGGGCTGTTTTGGTATGGGGTTTTGGGGTTGTTTTTTTTTTTTTTTTTTTTTTAATCTGACCACCTCACTTCAGTAATTGCACCCAGATGCATCAAGTTGCCCGGGAGGGTTTTAAATTCCAGTGGAGAGCAGTGGTCTCCTGCCGCAGATGCTGCGCACACAAACACACGCCCCAGCTCCAAACTCAACATGCAAAGTGTTTTCAGCTGTCAGGTAGCAGTTGCTCTGGAGCTTCAAGGAGAATGTCTGATGTTTCTCAGCCTATTCTTATCTTGATGCGATGACACACAGCGTGTAACTCCCTCGATGCTGTGTTAGGCGATGGGCACAGCAGAGGTATTATAGTGCCATGAAAATTTCAGGGGGCCTCGGCTGCAGCCCCTGTTAGGAGGGTGCAATGTCAGAGTGGGGGGGTTATTTGTTTGTTGTTTTTTTTATTTATTGTCAAACTCTGTTTCTTAGAAATAAAAGCACTCGGGCAGTTCCAACCACAGATTTATACAGACGGGGAGCAGAAAATCTACAAGGAGCATTCTGAGGCAAAACTGAATCTTAATGAGTACTTTCTTAGGACAAACATTACTGGGCAATCATGGGTTTAAAGACAAAAAAGGGGAAAAAAAATGCACGCACAAACGTGGGGAGGAAAAAATAAAGTATATTTTAACAAAACTACGTTAATCACTGCTTCCATGCTCTAATTGTAGAACACTGCTCGGAGCATAGCTTTACAATGGCATCATTTACTTTGATAATTGAAGCCAAACTTGGTTCCAACAACTTCACGCAGAAGGAGCTCCGCTGGCGGGTCCTTTCAAAGGCCAGGAAGCACTGGGAGAAGGCCATCTGCAAGCCCCAGCCCTCCCAAGGCAAGGCCAGTCCCGCTGATGCGAGAGCTTAATGGGAGGCAGATGAGTCCACCTCGGAGGGAACGGAACCGCCGAGCCGAGCGGCGCTGCGAAGGAAGGAGCCCCCTCTGTG
Organism: Tringa solitaria; assembly: GCA_026413425.1. NCBI lineage: Eukaryota > Metazoa > Chordata > Aves > Charadriiformes > Scolopacidae > Tringa > Tringa solitaria. The sequence continues at coordinate 36,549,636 of JAOXJM010000003.1, forward strand.
TACACAAAGTCGTGCGTGATAAATTTAGCAGCGCGTATAAATAATAGCTGGAATTCCTGGAGCATGGGGCCAGGTCCAGCGCAGCGTGGGGAGGCCGGTTTTAACCACACCACAACCTCCAGGGGAGGGGAGTCGCTTTGAAGGACAAGAGGGAGGTTCTGCACCCAAAATACCCCCCGTATCAGGGCTCCCCCCAGCCAGTTCCCATGCAGGCGCCCGTTGCACAGCCAGGGGCAAACGCGGGGCTTTCACTCCACTTCTCCTGCTCACGTCCATCACCGGTGCTGGGGCCAAACAAAGTCTTTCAACTCGTTTGGTTTCTGTGGTCTCCCCTTTGCCGTGTTTTTGGCCGTGACTCCGTGCCCTGAGGTTTCCAGGTGGTCTCCCATCCAAACACCGGGCTGGCCCGAGATTGCTCTGCTCCTGCCACCAGGTGTGCCCTGCCCGGCTTTGGCTGGTAAAATCACACTGAAACGAGTGGCAGGAGCCTGCACAAGCGCTTCAAAGCCATAACACACTGAGCAGAAATTCTTTAATTCCATGGCACACACGAGGAGGGAGGTGTGGTTTGGCCACTCACCAGGAAAGACTTTGTGCAAGCTTCAGCTCCAATCCTAAACGCAATCCTAAACGCCGAGTGATGAGAGATAACCCATCCCTATGCTCATCAGCTTCTAGCACATGCACGCACCAGTGGCTTCGCAAACGGATAGCTCGGGGAGGAACTGAGAAGCATCTCAGCTTGACCTCCCTCTCTTTGCATTGAGATCTCTTGGCCCCATGGAGAGCAAAAGCTCCTGGAAATTCAACAGAAGGTGATCAAAGCAAAATGCACCACCTAATGTCCTAGGAGGGTAGGTCTGACATGCGAGGAGCAAGCTGCATTAATCCCCGGACAAAAAAGAAAAGAAAAAAAAAAAGGGGGGTGGGGGTGGTTAAGAATCCGACCCAGCACTAATCAGGCAAGCAGCCACCGTTCTGCGAGAGCTCTCCTGGACAGGGCACATGTGGGTTTTTAGCAGGGCCTGCAGCTCTGGTAGAACATTACAGCCAAGCCCTTCCAGCACTGAATACCAACAAAGCCTGAGAGATAAAAGCATCAAACATCCCCCTCCTGGAAAGCAAGCGAAGGGCAGCAGTTCAAACCAGGTTCTGCAGAGCAGCAGATGCTCAGACAGTAACATTCAGGCACGAGATGAGGATCCCAAAGCCCAAGTCCTCCACAGACCAGCTGCCAGCGAGTGTCCCCCCCAAACAGCCCCCACCAGGAGAGGTCCAGAGGCCACGCCAGGACAAAGCACATCCCTCCTGCCTGCACCCGCACTCATCACCCCTCCATCACCCCTCCAGCAGAAGACCAGAGGAGCCTCTGGCTCCACAGCACCCTCACGGGCGAGAGGACCCTCCCAGCCCCCGGTACCAGGGAGCCCAGCACAGCTGGAAGTTCTGCGCAGGGCAGGAGAGGACGTGCTCCAGCAAAGCCTCCCCAAGAGAAGCCTGATGCCCTTTGATGTCCATGAATCACAGACACACTCTAAAAATTCCTGTAAAGGAGATGTCAAACACTCACCATAGCAAACCCCAGCCTCCTGGGCCAGCAGAGGAGAGCGCCCATCTGCCAGCAGAGCCCTCTCCTCTCAGCCCTGATTCAACAATCCACATTTATGGCAAGGGTGGGGAGAGGAAAGAATACATTTTCAGAGGATTATACAACTCATCATTTGCTCATCAGAGACTCTCTTTTCCCATCCCCCCCCTTCACTTCGAGATGGCTCTTACTTTCTGCACCCTCACACTGCCGTGCCACCAGCGTTTCCAACAAAAGAGAAGGGTTCACCAACGCAGATGCATCCCAAGGCAAGGGCACAAGAAGATCCTGCCACCCCACAAGGCTCCCCGGACCCTCACAAGCTGCCATCAGACACAACCGTTTAACTTTGAGCACACGGCCAACGGGAGAGCACCAAAGACCTACTGCCACCCTGTACCTGGAATGTCTCCGTTACCTTAAGCACTCAATTTTAAGTGGCCTCCTGCACCCGCTGGCTCAAAGCCATCCTAGATGGCTTTGACACGATACCGACACCCAATGCGATGGGCAAGGCTGCACGTCACACCCGCACGGGCAGAATAAAAGCAGATTTTGTGCAAAGTTGCCGCGTTTGATGTAGTACGGGCATACAGTTCCTCCTCCACGACCCCACAACCGCTTCCCACGAAACCGACACAGTTAAACACCAGTTGATGGTGGAGCTGGGGAACCAGTAGGTTACATTATTCATGTGCCTGTATGATCCACTCTCCTACTGCTCTCCATCGGCTGGGAAGTTGAACCAACAATTAACGTATGTCCGGAGGACATAGCTGCTATGAAGTTTTTGATCTATGAGAGAACTGGAAGAGCCAATAGGGCGTAAGAGCACAGGATCGTGTTTTCCTCTGAACAGAGGTGATAAAAACCCCAAACCCAGCCAACACCCCCCCAAATTCCAGTGTTTGGGGGTGTGGAGAAGCCCCCGTGCTCCCAGCCTCCCCGCCAGCTCCCCAGCACGCCCCACCACCAGCCTTCCGAAGGGCCCTCCCCAAGTCCTGAAAGTTAAGACAAAGCCCGGTTTCCAGGGGTTCCCTTACCTGTATCCATTCTCCATCGTCTCCGTAGCTCTGACGTTCGCCGTAACCCTCAACGTCTTGCTGGATAGTCCAACTACCGAAGGCAAGATTTTGTTTTTAAAGTCTGCACAGCTCCATTCCTCTTCTTCATTCAGGGTCGGGAGATAGCCACAGACAACTTTTAAGCTCCCCAGCCCGTTGCTGTTGATGTAAGCAGGATTCTCCCCTCCGCTCCTTACATATTCGAGGTATATATCAGAAGTCAAAAACATCTGGTAAGCATTTTCCTCCATCACAGTCTGAATCTCAGTCTGCGCCTGATCAAACATGATGGAATCTATCTGCTGCTTCTTGATGCTATCCCTTATGTAGGTCTTGGTAGCAGGCTTGAGCTGCTTGGAGACGATGCTGTTGTTCTCGATGTACCTTTTGTATATAGCTTTGGCTACTCTCAAAGTTTTGGTATCCTTAAGGTCCATCTGCCTGAAGCCATTGCAGGCAAACCAGAAGTCTAAGGTATCCACGCATTTTTCCCTTTCCAGGAAGGTCCGGAAAAGATAGGCACCATCTTGATCTCCCAACAAGGAATGCAGGGACTTGGTCCATCTGGCCAGGGGGGAGTCCGGGGACGCGCTGCCCTCCGGCTCCCCGAGCCCGTTCTCGTTCCTCCGCGGGGCGGGAGGCACCGGCGCGGCCCCGGGGCTTTGGCTTCTGGGGAGAAAGGGGCCGGCGAGTTGGGGACACGGCGCTTCTCCTTCCTCCCCCGGGACGGGGGGTCGGGGGGCGTCTTCCCTGAAGCTGCTGCCGGGGTCGGGGAGGTGGGCGAGGACCACGGCGCTGCTCATGGCTGCGGAGCCCCGGCGGGGGCAGAGGGGCTGCGGGATCCTGCGGGAGCCGCCCGCTCCGCCGCCTGCCCTGCCCGCGCTCAGCGGGGGATCGGCCGCGCCGCCTCCCTGCGGGGGGGGGAACGGGGGGAGAAGAGAAAAAAGGAGTATTGATCTAATCAAAACCAGATCCTCCCAACATCAAAGACAAAAAGTAAACAGGCTTTTCAACTCTGCGCATTCGGGGAAAAAAAAAAAAAAAAAGAGAAAAAAAGGGGAAAAAAAAAAAAAGGGAGCGAGAGGGCGGCCGGGGCGGGGGGGGGGACGGGACACACTCCATCGCCAGCCCGATGGCGACCACCGGACCCGCTCCGCCGAACTCCCGCCGCACTTCGAGCGGGGGGCTGAGGGGAGGGGGGCGTTAGCGCTGCTCCCCCCCCGCAGCTCCCGGCAGCACCGGCCGGCCCTGCCCCGGCATCTGGTTTCCATCCCGCACCCCGGCCCCTCTCTCCCCTCTCCCTCCGCCAGCGCGCACGTTGCGCGGCCCCTGCAACACCGCGCTGCCGGGGGCGGCCCGTCCCGCGCACCCCCCGCGCCCGGGGGGGGGGGTTTGGGGGGCGCTTCTCTGTGGAAATCGGATGCTGAAGCAGAGACGCCCTCAAAATAAAAGAATAAAATCCCGGGGGGGGCCGCGTTAAGGCGCGTACCTGGGCTCCGCGGGGCATCCCAGGCCGGGCGGGCGGCTCCGCGCCCCTCCGCGCCCCCCCCGCGCCATCAAACCCGGCCCCGGAAAGAGGAAAATCAAACAGAAAGGGGCACGGAGGTGTGGGGGGGGGGGAAAGGGGGGGGACAGCCCCCGGGCGGCGCCGACCCCCGCGGGCCGGGCTTCCCGGCGCTGGAGCGCCCTGCGAAACGATAATAAATAAAAATAATTAAAAAAAAATAAAAACCTGCTCCAGAAATGGCGACGGGCTGGGAGGAGAGAGGTCGGAGCTGAGGGGGGGGGGGGGGGGAGTGGGGGAGAGAAAAAGTCCGGAGCGACTTGG